>VDFB02086081.1:47666712-47811319 GCA_007258455.2 Sequoia sempervirens | reverse complement strand
ATATTATTTTTATTATGAAAAAGATGGTGATGAATGAAGAAGGTAAAAAATCTATAGGAAGGTTTTTTGGCAATGCAAAGTCAATCGGGGTTGGCGATTGCAGCAAGCAGAAGGTTGGGATTCAAGCGCACACCATGGGTGGCAAGGATGCATGGGAAAATGAGGTGGAGCAAGCCGTGTCACTAGAGAATTTGAAGGAATAGGCGACTAATGATGATTGATGCCAAAATTTAAATAATTTGAAAAGGTGGAACCATAGTGAACAAGATTGGAATGGGCAGCATTGGAACAAGGAAAATAGATTCATTTGCAGGTGTAATAAGGGTGTCAACCCTCGAGGGGGGACTCAAAGTGTTCCCCCATGAACAATGCACATCAATAGTGTTTCTAGAGATCACAATCCTAGGGCCTCTTTTATGGCATCGTCGCTTCTTCAAGAGGTGGAAGTTGTGAGGGCCGCTGTAATTGGGGGCACATGGCTATACTAGTGATTGATTCAATTTTTTTGTGATCATCTGTATCGATCTTGGGAAAAAAAAGGTTTGATTTTCCTTTGGTATGGGAAAAGTTTAAATTGGGAAAGCTTAATTTGGTGGTGGCAGGGTTGTTGGGGAGAGGAAATCAAATTCAAAGTATTACTGCACAACTTCTTTGTGGTCATCTATCTAACAGTTTGCATTAGAGATCAGATCTTGAATGAGATATGGTTAATGGATGGGTCTAGTTTCTACATTCGTAAGTGGGAAGTAGGATTTGACCCTCTAAAACACCAAATGGAGTGGATTCAGGATTGGTACAAGTTACCAAACCTTCCCTTGGAATTTTGGAAACTAGGGATCTTGGAATCCATTGAAAGTTATTTATGGATTTTTTTTGTGTAGAGGAAAGAATCAATTAGGTTGGTGTAAGCACCTATCTACATATTTGTATTGAATGTAAGCCCCCATAATCCCTTCTAGAGAGAGAATGAGTTATTCATGGATTGGGGAAATTTGATTCAACCCCTAATTCTTGACTTGCATCCAGAGAATGTTCTTCTAGATACCATTGGTTGGTGCTCGTCAGATAATGGTAGCTATAATTTTCACAAAACTCAAGTGGCCAAAAGCCTTGCATAAGGAAATGTATCGGGTGTAAGCAGAGATCTGAGGATTAACAATCCAAGTGTGTCATTAAAGGAACACATGGAGAATATGGATGTGACAACCAATATCACTGTTGGGGAGATCCAAGTGGAGGATCTGCTAAGTCGAAAGATGGAGAGGTGAATCCATTGCTAGGGTGGGACAACCTTATGGCACGACATGTTTTGAATTCAAAAATTTTAGAGGTTTTAGGTGTGATGTTTCCCAACATTAAGGAAGATGATCTCCATTCGCTTATGGAGGTCAGGTATGAGCTTGTCGAGCTTGCTAAAGGTGCCAAAGACAAGTCGATATTATTGGGCATTGATGATATGATTAAGGATTGGGTTGATGGACCCCAATTGGATGAGCTAAATAAAGTCGAGGTGGCTTGTCCAGCATCCCTACCCCTCGGTGAGCAAGCAACCTCCTACCAAAGCTATGGGGGGCCTGGGCATAAGCTAAAATGAACCAAGAAAAGTATCCTCAGATTGTAGTGATAACAAAAGGAATGGAAGGATTCCCAATCAAGAGAAGTTAAAATGGGATGGGGAAGCTAGTGGCTAGCTCAAAATCAACACAATCCTCAAAGTAGAGAAGGGTGAGCCCCTTCCTGAACAACCATGAAGATTATTACTCAGAATGTTAGGAGCCTAAACGCCCCTAACAAATGATGCTTAATTAGGTATCAAATGGAGGGTTTGTAGGCACACATCTACATGTTCTAGGAAACCAAATTAAAAAAGTGAAAGAAGGAGTGTTTGTATAAAAAGTTGAGAAGTTGGAAAGGCTTTGGGGTGAATGTGGAAGGCACCTCTGGTGGGATTCTCACTTTGTGGCACCCATAGAGTGTGTGGTTGGAGGAATTAGCCTCAGCCAAACATTGGATGGCTTGTAAGGTAAGGAGTTTGGTCTCAAATCTAAATTTCATACTGGTTAATCTTTATAGTCCCATCACCTGTATTTAAAAAAGGGAGTTTTGTTGGGATTTAAGCAAAATTTGCAATGATCCTTCGATTTTATCATCTTGGGTGAGGATTTCAATGTCATACTAGGGCTTTTGATAAGAATGGAGGTATAGGGAGAAGGCTGTAGTCTCAAATTGACTTCGAAGGATTTGTAGAGAGCAACAAATTACTTGAAATCAACATGAGTAATGGGAAGTTCATTTGATGAATAGAAGGGCTAGGTTTTGCAGCATTATGGAGAATACTGGAAAAAAAATTATTTAAAGGGGATTTATTCTTGTTTCCCTTCAACCTAGAGGGACAAATTCTTCCTGGGGAAAGTTCAAATCACTTCCCAATTTTTCTCAACATAGTTAGTGAACGATCACCATCTAGATACCCTTTCAAGTTTGAGAATATGTGGTTTTGTGATCCTCACTTTTTTGATGTAATTCAACAATGGTGATTGAGCTATAGCCCCTATGGTTTGAAGATGTTCAATTTTGTGACAAAATTGAAATTGATTAAAAAACACCTCAAATTTTGGAATAAGGAGTGCTTCAAAAATATCTTTGAGGAAAAATAGGTAACTGAAAAGGCTTTGAATTCTTTGAATGAATAGGTTATCAATCAGGGGATGGGTATCATGAGTTTCTCCCAGGAAAAAGAGTTGTTGAATAAACTAAATGATTTTCTTGCTAAGGGAGAAAATTTTTGGTGCCACAAATATAGGAAAGTGTGGCTTCGGGGAGGTGACAAGAACACTAATTTCTTTCACAAGTCCATAAAGACCAGAAAGGAAATAAATAGGATCACCTGTATCAAAAGTAATGATGGCAGAGTTGTGGATAAAGTCAATAAAATTAATGTCACCATAGTGGAGTTATTTCGATCCTTTCTCAATGAGCCAAAGGGGTCATGATTTCAGGATCAATGAGCTCTCATAAGTGGTATCCTGCATCTCATAACTAGAGAACAAAATATGATGCTATAGAGCAAGTTCTCAAAAAAAGATATTAAGGAGGCACTCTTTCAATTGAACCCAGATAAGGCCCTAGGCCCTAATGGGTTTCCTACTTTTTTCTTCCAAAAGTTTCGGGACATCCTTGGCATTTATTTGGTTGATGCCATTGAAAATTCTAGGTGTTCAGGGAAAGTCCTCAAAGAGATAAACAACACCTTTATAGCACTAATTCCAAAAAAAGAAAAACAAGATTCCCTTGATGACTTCTAGTGCCATCTCCCTTTGTAACACAATTTATAAAGTGCTTGCCAAAGTCATAGCCAATCGAGTAAAAAGAATCCTACCATAGATTATTTCAGAAGAACAAATTAGCTTTGTCTCAGGCAGATCAATTTTTGACAGGGTTATTATTGCTCAAGAAGTGATACATTGAATTCAAAAAATGAAAAGACAAGATATGTTGGTTATGTTGGACATAAATGAGGCCTATGAACTGTAGATTTTTGGGTATGATTTATAAGCCACTCTTGCAATCTTAGGATGCTTCACCTAAAAGGAGAGAGATAAACCCCACACAAAAGTCTAGATGGTTCACTCAAATTAGGAAATGTATGATATCATTTAGACTAAATGGAATGATATAAGTGCAATTAAATGAACTATTTGACTGATTATGAATGCAAAACCTAAGAATTATGCAATGTTGGAAATCATAATGTGATATGCAAACATGAACTAAAGTATGAACAAATGCAAAACAAAAAAGAAAAAGGTTGAATTAGAGTGAACCTGGGAGTTTGGTGAAGATTCTGGAGTGTTCTGAAAGCTATCATAGATTACTGAAAATCACCAGTGGGACTCATTCACCACTGATGGTGAATCAATCTTGGTTTTGATGAAAACTTCTGAGAATAGGTTTATGAGTGTTGGGCTCTAGAATTTGAAAAAATCTAGATTTCAAGCCTTAAGGTGGGACTCATTCACCACTGATGGTGAATCAGTCCATTCCCAAATTTATGCGATATCAGGGACCGATCCTATAGCACCAGATCTGAGGTTGTTTGCTTGTTGGGTTGACAGAGTCAAATATGTAGAAAACAGACACAATGTCTTCTCCAAGCTTGAAATAGGTTGTAGTTGACTTGAAACACTTTGTTGACTTCTTTTCCACTCTTCAACACCTAATAGCTTATCAAATTTGCATACAAAAGTCTGCAAACACACATGCAAAGGGGAAAAATGGTTAAGGGTTAGGTTATAGGGATTTGCTTTGGTCAAATCCCACTTTGGTAATCAAACTCTTAATAAAGAAATGGAATGGAAGAGAATGATAAACAAATAACATGTAAATGTTATCAACATACCAAACCCTTATTGAAGAAATTTGAAGATATAATAATGGTTGCTCCAAAATACTTGATCAATGCTTGATTCAATGACGCAAAGTGATTGAATACTTGAATGAATGAGTGAATAAGTGAATTTGATGAATGGGGGTTAAAATGAGAAGAAAAACACTTTTTTATACAAAATTGTGCCTTAGTAACCCGAAGATACCTCATCATAGGTTGACATAAGGTGATTTAAAATAAAAACCAGAAAGAAAATTTGAAATATTTTGACTTTTGAGCCAAGAGGGACTCATTCGCCACACATGACGAATGGCTCCTAGTTTGAACTTGAATGTGGGTGTTAGGAATTATCTTGCATTTAATGTTGTTTCTTAGCTTTACATTCAAAAACACACTTAATTAAGCCTTATAATGGCATAAAGGGGTCAAATAAAGTATAATAAAGGTGTAAATAGTGAAATTAAGCCTAGAAAAACATGAAATCTTGTTACAAGACTTTACAACACTTCAAAATAGGACTTGATAAGTGAGAAAAAGGTGATTTTTAAGTGAATTGTAATGAATAGAGTCTAGAAGAGTGTAGAAATTTTTTACAACACTTCACAACACCTACACAAGATGCCATAATTTTAATTTTAAGGACCTAATGTGAATGTTTAAACCACATTGCTACATTAAATCAAAGAAAAATGGACCAAGAATCATTATGAAAGGAATAAAAGACGATGAAAATGTAAAGGGACCATTTTTCTATGATAAATTTAGTCCCCACTTTAGTGAGAGGATGAACTTGCTTGAAACTCACACTAAAGTAGCCATGAATATCAAGAGAGAGGTCCCAATGTACTTACGTTAGCAATATGGAATGACAACGATCAAGAGGGATGATCAAGTCCCCAGGATGAAGATCCCATGGCAAACAAAACATGAGAACGAAGGAACAAATGTGTGAAAGGGAAATTGAATTGAGCTTCGATCGTCTTTCCAATAGTTGTGGATTAGATCTAGGCTATTTGTTTGAAAGCATGAATGCGTACTCAGTCTGGGGCAACATAACTCAGGGCGGTCCGCTGGGTGAGAAAACCCAAAAAGGTAAGATACATACACTAGTTGGTATGCACTCACAAATACTTAGGTGTATATGGGTAAAGTCATGCCGCTAAATGGGATTCCCACTCAACCATATCAAACTTATACCTCCTTATAACTTTAACAAGGCACCACAAAGGAAAATGTTAGTTTGCACTTCACGAGACAAGCAAATATTCGTATGCTTAGAACTCATGAACAAAGAGAATGGTACCGCATGCATGCAAGTTGTGTTATGCAAGGTTTGAATAAAGATGCAAAATGTAAAATGCCAAAATTTAACATGTAAAAGATGTTCAAAGGAGTCTTGTTAAGTTCATGCAAGGTTTGTCACTTAGGGAACATTGTGTATAATGTCTCCAAGAGAGGACCAATCAAAGAATAACTAGTATATTCACAACTTAGGGGATCCAGTGCGTCGCATCAGGGCACTAATATGAATGTAATATGCTTATATATCACACTTATGAAGGACATCCAACCCAATGTCATCCACAAAGTGAGGAGGGTGCTGCCACAATAATGGGTTACACATTTTGGGACATCCTGATTTTTGCCTAAAATCACATATTTTTAGAAAATACAATGATTTAAGACTTTAAAGGTTCCATTTAAATTATTTTAATTAAAGAGGGATTGATCAAACCCCCTTGGATAGAACCTTGTTAGATTTAAACCCTACATGTAATCAAGTCTCCTCTACACCTATCAAAATGTTGATAAAAAACCACTTTTGATTTACCTTTTGGGTGATCAAATGAATTCATTTGAAATTTATGTTTTGTAAGCCTACAACCCTTATTATAAGCTTCCCAAAAAGTATAATTTTAAATATGTTTAATTTTATTATTATATTTTTTTTTTATTTCTTGTGAATGTAGGATTTTCAATGAACATCAAGTTCTTTATTTCACACATACGAAAAAAATAGAAATATAGAGAAAAAAATTCTAAAAAATACATGTGCACTAGGTATTGATGTCCTTATTCCAACAAAAAAAAAAAGTTAATTCAAATGAATACAAAAAAAGTTATGTGGGCCGAAGTACACCTCTATCCAAATTATAATTATGCTAACTTGGAAAATTAGTTAAAAAAAAAATGTAACAAAAAAATATGAAAAAATATCCATGCCCTAGATATTGGTGTGAAAATTTTGTATTTTAAAAATTAGAATTGTATCCTATCTATAAAAAAAGTTATGTGGTCCAAAGTAAACATCACTTTTTAAAAATGTTGATTAGTAGAAAAAATAAGTTATTAAAAATTACATAAAATGATTCACAATTTATTTTTTAATTTTTTTAAAAATATATATTTAGAATCTACACGAAATTTCTAACAAATAACTAGTTTGATTCATCTTCAAAACCTTAATGGTTTAGCTGCTATAGGTGTAAGAAAGTGAATGTTTGGTGAAAAATCCTGATTTTAATGTCAAGTTTGGCCAAAAACTATAACCCATTATTGTGGGGTCACCCAGGAACACCTCGTATGAAGTGACAAGGCTGCACTAAGAACCAAAAATGAAAATGAAATGATGCCAATGTATGCCCCAACATCAAAGGAATTGTCACACACTGTTCTATGAGCAATTACTTTAAAGTAGCAAAGGGAATAATGCAAAAGGAAAAAAGACATGAGAACCAACTTGGAAAGCCCCTATGCCAAGCCATATGTTTCTAAGTTAGGCTACATCATGTACATGAAGAAGAAAAAGAAAAGAAAGAGGAGGGTGCCCCCCATAGAGAAACACACCAAACACATAAGGGATCTACGGATTTGGGGTCAGTATGTTTTTTGGTTCAATGTTTTTATGAAAGAGCTTAGAACTATCATCATTCCCCAAAACACATAGAATTGGAAGAATGACACAAAGAGAGCGAAAACAAAAGGAAATTTTTTTTTTTTTTGGGTCAACATGGAAGATACATTTTGGTCTCAATGCTTTGCATCGTCCCCAAAAGGAAAACACAAGCAAATAGAAAACAAAAAGAGAAATAAAAGGAAAATATTTTGGGTCAACATGAAGGAGACATTTCGGTCTCAATACCTTGTGTCATCCTAAAAAGGAAAAAACAAGAAAAAAAAATGAAAAGGGAAAAGGGATTGATTGGGTCAACATGGAAGAGACATGGGGCATCTCAACACTTTGCATCATCCCCAAAAGAAAAACACAAAACAAAAATGAAAAAGAAAGAACCTTTTGGGTCAACATGGAAGAGACATAGGGCGTCTCAATGCTTTGCATCATCCCCAAAAGGAAAGCACAAAAAAAAAAATGAAAAAGAAAGGACCTCTTGGGTCAACATGGAAGAGACATAGGGAATCTCAATGGTTTGTGTCAACCCCAAAAGGAAAACACAAAACAAAAATGAAAAAGAAAGGACCTTTTGGGTGAACATGGAAGAGACATAGGGAATTTCAATGCTTTGCATCATCCCCAAAAGGAAAACATAAAACAAAAATGAAAAAGAACATGCACGACATAGAGAATAATAGAGGTAGGAATAGAAGAAGTGTGCAAAGAGAGAGAACATCAAACACATGTTATGGGGGAACACGATACACACATAAAATAGAACCAAAAGAAAAAGAGAAAGGAAAATAAATGCAAAAAGGATAGTAATGTGAATGCAAGTCAACCATCTAACAAGTCATCTGTCTCCAATCATGTTCAGTGTATTGCGAGGGAAGTTGAATGTCCAAAGGAAGAATTGCAAGTGTCGAACTAGAAGAGATACCAAGTTGTTCACTTGGTGGAGAAGGTTTATCATTTAAGCTCATGGTAGATGAAAATAAAGATTTTATATTGTTATTCACTTCTTCATCTATTTTTGTTATCTCCTCATCATAATCATTATCAAGGTTGATTACAATAGGAGGATGAAGGGTTATTTCTAAGGAAGGATGTATCAAAATTTGTGGCCATTAGATCAGTTCATTTTGTTGCGAGGATTGGATTGTGTTATCTTGTGGTGGGTTAGGAGAATGAGGGTGATCATCTTGTTCTTTTGTCAAAGGTAGAGGTTGATTTTTTTTGTTTTCTTACATTCGAGACTAATGAGCAAGGAGATGATGATGATTGTACGCTCCCTAGCACTACGAAATTGTTTTATTTTATTTTGAAGTTGTTGAGGTGTAAGAGCGAGTTGATCCATCATAGGTTATTTTTCTTTTGGAGGGGGAAGAATAGAAGAAACTAAATAATATTGGTCAATCACTTTCTCTTTAGCTTTATACAATTGTTTAATGTGAGGAGGCATGATAGGGTTGATTTCATTTCCTCTCGGTCATTTAAATGATGGAGGGGAATTATCTATGGTAAGTTGCTCATGAGGTTGTATTGTTTGTTCAATGTCGGACTCTGGCTGAAGCATGGTTTCATCTAGGATAGGAGGAGTGGAAGTGGAATGGGACATGTTATGAAGAGAAAATATGGCTATTCGTTTTGCTTTGAACTTTTGATAGGTAATGAAAAAGAATCCCTTTTGAGGGGTGATAGGTTCCATAGGTTTAGGCCATAAGGCTTCTAAGGAAAAATTACCTTTGGAGGATAATGGATTAAATCCACTATGGTGCATGGTAAATATTTCATTTCCATGTGGAAACTACAAATATTTGTGAACAATTGACGGGACTACTTTCATCGAGCGAAGCCAAGGATGAACTAGCCATATTCAAAATTGGTCTTCTTGTGGAATGATAGAAAATGTTACATAGAAGGTTATGGGTCCTACTTGTAATGGGAGTATTATCGATCTGATCATAGGGCATGCAAAACCAATATGTGTCTTAATCCATGCAACTAGTTTATGGTAGTCATCTTGATACAACTCATGTAATACTAAAAACTCTTATGTGATCGCATTCTTGCCACATATGAGATCTATTAATATCCCATTAGTGGTCTTTTCATAAATACGACTAGCTATGTAAAGAGAACAATTAGGATTTTTTTTTAGTATATCTTTGGAAAAAAAAGTGATATCAAGAGATTTTTTGATTGGGCCCTTACGAGGGATAACATCTATTGCACCTGCAAGTTCATCAATAGGAGTAACTTGGGTAACATTTGGAGTTATAACATGTTGTTCATTATTTGTATCAATGTTCATGACTTGAGGGTTTCAAGGTTCACTAGCCTTGACAAATACATTGTGTTTAGGCATGGGGTTGGTAAATATTTGTAAATTCTGGTTAGGGGGTGCAACAAACTTATTACCTTGATCATTAACTCCCACAATGGACAAACAATCAAAATTAATGAGGTCTTGAACTAAGTGTTTGAGATGCTTACATTGTTCAGTGTCATGTCCATTTTGGTGATGAAAATGACAATAAGTATTAGGTTTAAAGGTGGGTGGTAAAGGCTTGGCAATATCAAGTGGTTTAATAGTAGGCAAAGTGATCATTTCTTACTAGAGCAATTGGTTCATTGTATTATGGAGGGTGTCAGATAAGGGAGTAAATTGTCTTTTCCAGTCCCCATAGGTATAAGGCATCATTGGTTTAACAACTACCATTTGACTCTGAACAGGTTGGGTTGGCTGTGGAGAAGGCGAGTTAAATTGTAAAAATCCTCTATTCAGTTTTTTAAAGTTGTGTGCGTTGTTTTGGTTGTTTTGCCCAGACTTCTCATCTTGGTTAGAAGTGGACTTTGAATCACGACTAGAAACCGAGTTATGATAATAAAAAAGGGTCGTGCATAAATGCATGAGTGACGAGAATTTTATCATAGTCAACTTATCTTAAAGGTGAGTGTGCAAGTTTTTGATAAACATCTTCTATAGATGTGAATCAGGGATCTCCACATCAATTTGAGCATACAATGATTGATATCGTGAAATGAAATTAGTGACTTTTTCATTAGTATTTTGTCTACATCGCATTAAATCAGCCATTTTCTTTTTAGGAGTCATATGGACTTGGAAATGGCTTACAAAGGCATCCACAAGTTCATTGAATGACTGGATTGAATGATTGGGTAAGTTAGAAAACCACTCCAATGCAATGTCCTTCAAGGTCCTAGGAAAAAGTTTGGCTAATAGCTTATCATCGAGGACAAAGTCACTACACAAGGTTGTATAAGAATTGACATGATTACTAGGGTCTCCTTTACCTCTGTATTTCTCAAACCTACGTATTTCAATTCCTTGTGGCATCTGGGTGCATAATATCTCTAAGGATAATGGTCTACTACAAACATGATACGTGGGTAGAGCATTTTCACTTTGGATGATTGTGGAGATTTGTTGTTGAATCGATGAAATTATGTTAAAGAGTTGTGTAATGATAGGGGAAGTAAAAGGGACAATAAGAGGGGTGAAGGTGGAAGAAGGAACATGTGATTCCACAAAAGAACTAGGAATGCTAGTTGGAATTGCGAAAGAAGGATCCACATGACTAACTTGTTACATAGTTGTAACCTAAGGAGTGGTATAATTTGGTATAGATGTGATGGTTGAAGGAGGATTGTGATGTCCTCCTTGGCTTGCAACAATGTTTGTTGATTGGGAAGTAGAAGGAACATTTTTATTGTCTATCAACTATTCTCTTCATAACTTGCAATCCATCATCACTTCAAATCAAGTGATGAAATTTTTCTATCGCAGTTATAGTAGTGGTGGAAATGTTTTCAAGGGATAAATCTTGTTGTAAATGTGAAAAATCCTCATCAATACTATGAATTTTTCTTGCAGAATGGAATTTTTTTATGTGTCAACATTCATTGGATGGAAAGGTGAAGGCATAGTAGTGGTATTATCAATGCCTAATGCACCATTGTCTATACTAGGAGTAGGAGCTCTTGAGATCCCAAGGTCCACAACGAAAGTGCTATCATGGGAAGCCATGAGTCTAGAATGTTGTCTCACTAAAGTATTATCAAGATATGTGCATGATCATCATTGAAAAAACAAGCCCTTAAGTGGCACAAAAATCAAAAAAATCAGAGTTAGGCAACTTGACGTAAAAAAATTGAATAATTTATATATTATTTCAAAAATATGTAAGAATAGAATATATAGAAAATTGAATGTAGTTTCTAAACTACTAGGTTTATTTAAAAAAATAAAAAATTATTTGGTGAAAATTTGAAATTTCAATGTAGTAGTACTTAAATTTTAGGGAAAAAATAAGAAGTAGGTGCCTGTCTGACCACCCTAACCATAATAAAATGATAATATTTGTTTACAAGATTTAAGATATAAGTAAAGGACTCATTTCCCGATGTGATGCATATTTTTCTATATTTTTTTTCCAAGTAAATAATTAATTATGAATTTTTTATTACAACTTTTAAAAATATAAAAACTTGTGTGTCTGACCACCTTAACTTGGTCAAAACTTCATGAAATTTATTTTTTATTTTTTTAATCCTATAGTATGTGAAGCATAGAATGTAACACATGTTTTAGATTCAAAAACTTTGATACCATTTGAAAGCTATAGATGTTTTTCAATCAGCCTATCAATAAAGACTTTATTCATAATTCAAATAGAAAATGAATAATAATTATTTATTAAATTCAAAGTAAAGAATAAATTATATTGGTGGAAAGCTAAGAATCTCCTTTAAAAACACTTTTCATTTCATCAATTTTGGGTAAAAAAATGGTCGTCAACCACATACACTACACATACCCATCATATTGCCACTTTTTGGCCCATCGTGATCCTCCATATACCCATCAACGGAGCACCAAACACTCATACAAGTACCACAAAAGATGGGGGGAATGTAGATGCAATGAAATCTAGGAGTGCAAAATGCAAATACATAAATTCTGCAAACTGAAATAGAGAAATAACAATTGACAACAAAAATGTAGTAAATGCTCAGAAAGATGCCTAAAAATGTTGTCTGAAATGTGCAGGTGGACTGATTCACCTAGGGTGGCGAATGAGTCCAATTATGAGATTATTTTGTATTTTTCAAAAAATAATTCATGATTTAAATGCTTTTCAGATGAAACTAAGGATGTAAATGCAGATTTTCAATTTTTGAATGATAGGATATGCATAAATGAAATCTAAATGAGTCTTTTAGTAATGCAATTTGAGAAACCCTAGGATGCAAAAAAAAAAAAAAACAAAATCTAATTTAATGTTGATGCAAATGAAGTCTAGGATGCAAGATGCAATGGAAATCAGAAATGTAAATTGCTCAATATGCAGGTTCACCAAAATGAATCGTAGATTTTTGGGTAGGATTTATAAGCTACTCTTGAACTCTTAGGATGTTTCACCTAAAAGGAGAGAGATAAACCCCACTCAAAAGTCTAGGCGGTTCACTCAAATTAGGAAATGTATGATATTATTTAGACTGAATGGAATGATCTAACTGCAGTTAAATGAACTATTTGAATGATTATGAATGCAAAACCTAAGAATTATGCATGGTTGGAAAACACAATGTGATATTCAAACATAAACTAAAGTATGAACAAATGCAAAATAGAAAAGAAGAAGGCTAAATCAGAGTGAACCTGGGAGTTTGATGAAGATTCTGGAGTGTTCTGAATGCTGTGAAATATTACTAAAAATCACCAGTGGGACTCATTCACCACTGATAGTGAATCAATCCTACTTCTGATGAAAACTTATGAGAACAAGTTTTTGAGTGTCGGGATCCAGAATATGACAAAGTGGATTTCCAAGCTTAAGGTGGGACTCATTCACCATTGATGGAAAATCATTCCACTCCCAAAATTTTATGAAATCAAGGACCAATCCTGTAGCACCAAATCTAAGGTTATCTGCTTGTATGGTTGACAAAGTCAAACCTACAGAAAATAGACAAAATGCCTTCTCCAAGCTTGAAATAGGTTGTAGCTGACTTGAAACACTTTGTTTACTTCTTTTCCACTTTTCTACACCTAATAGCTTGTCAAATCTACATACACAAGTATGCAAACACACATGCAAAGGGGAAAAATGGTTAAGGGTTAGGTTATAGGGATTTTCCTTGGTCAAATCCCACTTTGGTAATCAAACCCTTAATAAAGAAATGGAATTAAACAGAATGATAAACAAATAACCTATAAATGCTATCAACTTACCAAACCCTTATTCAACAAATCTGAAGATATAAAAATGGTTGATCCAAAATACTCAATTCAATGATGCAAAGTGCTTGAATGATTGAATGAATGAGTGAATAAGTGAATTTGATGAATGGGGTTTAAAATGAGAAGAAAAACACTTTTTTTATACACAATTATGCCTTAGAAACTTGAGGATACCTCATCACAGGCTGACATAAGGTGATTTAAAATAAAAACCTGAAAGAAAATTTGAAATATTTTGAATTTTGAGCTAAGAGGGACTCATTTGCCACCCATGGCGAATGGGTCCCACCTTGGACTTTATTGTGGGTTTCAGGAATTATCTTGCATTTAATGTTGTTTGTCGGGTTTATATTCAAAAACACACTTAATTAAGCCTTATAAGGGCATAAAGGGTTCAAATAAAGTATAAGAAAGGTGTAAATAGTGAAATTAAGCCTAGAAAAGCATGAAATGTTGTTACAAGACTTTACAACAATTCAAAATAGGACTTGATAAGTGATAAAAAGTTAATTTTTAGGTGAATTGTAATGAATAGATTTTTGAAGAGTGTAGATTTTTTTTACAAGACTTCACAACACCTTCACAAGATGCCATAATTTGAATTTTAAGCACCTAATGTGAATTTGCAAGCCTGAATGCAACATTCAATCAAAGAAAAATGGACCAAGCATTGTGAAGAAAGGCCTAAAAGACCATGAAAATATCAAGGGACCATTTTTCTACTGTACAACCTATGAGAAAGTGAATTGGTGCTTTCTTTTCAATGTCATGGAAGCCTTTGGGTTTGATAAGCAATAGCTAAACTAGGTCTTTGAATGAAGTGCTTGCCCAAGATTTATTGTCCTCCTAAATGGCTCCTCATAAGGTTTCATTAGTGTCTCAAGAGGGTTGGCGCAGGGGGATCCTTTCTCCCCTTTCCTTTTTATGACGATGGCTAAGGCTCTTGGATGGGCTTTCACGAAGATAATGTAGGAGGGACACTTGCAAGGGGTTATGATTACTCACAGAGTCCCTAAAGTCACTCATCAACAATTTTTCAATGATAATATGTTGTTTGGTGTTTCCATGATAAAGGAGGCTAAAGGCTTCAAAAAAATTCTAGATCAATACACATAGGTGTTTGGTCAGGAGGTCAGTCAGTCCAAATGTGAAGTCTTTTTCTTCAATACTAGCATTGATACTAAAATTCAAATACCATATTTTAGGTTTTTGTAAAGGGAATCTCCCATGCAAATATTTGGGCCTTCCATTAGCTAAAGGTGTTCAACGAGGCAAGCTTTGTCATTTGGTGATTGAAAGGGTCAAGTCAAAACTAGCATTAGGGAAGAACAAGTGGTTGTCCTTGGCGGGTCGTCTAATGTTGTTAAAACAAGTAATTGCAACTAACTACATATACATGCTCTTGCATGCTTACCCTTGTCAACTAGGGCAAGGAAAGAAATCAATCGGAAGATGAATTTTTTCTGGAAAGGAAATTTTGATCAACATAAGTTCTCATTGATCAAATGTAAAAATATATGTGAGAAAAAAGAGGCAAATGGTGCAAGCTTGAAGAATATGTTAATGCAAAACTAGGCCCTAGGAGCTAAGCTATTATGGACAATACACTACAAACCAAAGCTAAAGTGGGTCCAGATAGTGAGAAAAAAATATTTGGACAAGGAAGAGCATATCATTTTCTTTGCATGGACACTCCCAAAAGGGTCACAAATATGGAACTTCTTAAGTAGTTATAGGCATTTGATACTAGATTATTTGATGTGGGAGATAAAGGAAGGGCAAGATACTCTCTTTTGGGAGGACTAATGGGAAGGTCACTGCAAATTGGAGGATAAAGTTGACTTAGCACAAGCCAGGTTGTTAACAAAGCGAGAATGGCGAAGCAAGGTGGGAAACTATTTGACGATATCCTAGGTGGATGGGTGCCCCAATTATTATTGGAAAACTCCAAGTAATTTGGGTCTGGATCCAAGAGTAGTCTTAATATATGATGCGGAGATGGCTCAATGCATTGTGTGTCCAAGACAAGGTAGAGATGTGCTAAGAAGGAATGCATCCTTGAATGGTATGCATAATGCTAAGGATGGCTATAGGTTCTTGGATGGATCAAATGAGCCTACCCCCTGACTTCCCACCAATTTGTGTAGGAGCATAGATTCTCTTCAAAAATTTGGAATTTTCACATGGGCTGTAGTGTAAGGAGTGTTGACGAAAGAAAGGTTTTCTCATTTGGGTTATTCGGGTCCTTTAAGATGTACTCTGTCAACAATAAAAAGAAACAAGAGATCATTTGTTTGTAAATTATCCTTTTACACAACACTGATGGTTATGGTTGTGTGTGAAGCTTCACTGGCATACAACATTTCCATAAAATATTCCAAGCAAGTTTTGGTAGCCTATGGACCACATGCCTATCATTGGTAAAATGGGAACTGTAGAAGGAGTGGAATAGGTGTATCTTTCAAGTGAAAGTAATTTCCAAACAATATCTTCTAAACAAAATAGAGGCAAGCATAGTGGAAACCATCAATGCATGAGTGGAAGAATGCTAGGGTGGTAAAGCAAATTTCACTGAATGGGATGCAATTATGAAGAAAAATTGGCATGGTCTCACTGTTTCACCTCAAGTTGGGGTAGGGAGAAAAAAAGTGCAAATTAAAGGAAGGAATGTTGTTTGGCATCCCCGAGAGGTTGAGTGGGTGAAGCTGAATTTTGATGTGACTTCCTATGGTAACCCAGGAGTTTTTGGGGTGGGGTTCATTTTTAGAGATTGACAATATAGATGTGTAAGAAGATTGGTTGTGCCTCTCTCAATCAACACCACTAATGTTACTGAGATGTAGGATTTGATCTTGGGCCTGCACATCTACTAAGAGATGGAAGTTAATAATTTGGTAATTGAGGGAGACTCTTCCCTCATCATCAACGCTCTGAGAACTAGGCATATGTCTCATTAGAAATTGGGTGTCAAACTAGAGCTTTCTTTGGAACTCATGGAAGGCTTCGAGTTGGTGACTATCAATAATAATTTGAGGGAAGGAAATAAGGAGGCAAATAGTCTCTCAAATTAGGGAGCAGATGATATCAACCTTAGAGAGTTGCAACCCCTATCTTAGCAGTTGTGTTATACTCAAGACAAGCGGGTGGTCAGGTGGGTGGTGACTTGGATGTTGTTAGTGGGGGTTTTATTAGAAAATTGTATTTTGCAGTCATCTTTCTACCTGTACTACCATGAGTTGGGTGCCATTATGTTATTTATTAGTTTTGTACCTATGGTGGATCTTCTCAGGTTTTCAAATGCATTATCATGACTACTCATCTCACCTCTGAGCATACTAATTCACTCAAATCACGACAATATATGGATTTTTGAGTGGTTCCTAGGATGGTATGCATTCTTTGTACAAAATGATAAATCGGGGGGTGTTCATGGTTATTGGAATTTCCTTTTTTGAAGGTGGTCGAGCTGAAGCTACTTGCCTCTCCTTTCCTTTTTTCTTTCTCTTGTTTGAGGTATCTAGTGGTGACCAATGGAGGAACATTCAAAGTTTATGGTGGATATTTTTATGAACACACTGGTTTGTTTTTGGTACAAATATGTCAATTCACCTAGACTACAATATTTGACATAATTCCTTCCATGAGGTCTTGGATAAGTGTCTCAAGTGTATATTGCTCAACATCGACCCCTTGACCATGATGGTCATGAAAATGGTGCTTGGAAAGGGGCATTTTTCTTATCACGAGATCTTCAGGGTGAATTCACATATTACTTCAAGCTTCCTAGCTTCTCTTCTTAACATTCACATGAAAAAGGTGGAAGTGAAGGTCCTAGTTTGCAAATTGTTCAAAAATAATTTGTTGGGTATTCTAGATGAGGATCTCTACATGAAACTACTTGGTTTAGGTGCTTCATGGTCATGTGACCTAGCACTATTAAAAATCTCAGATCAAGTTATCAAGTACTATCCTCTACTGCTATATTTAAAGGGCATGGCCTTGGTCAGGCATAGGATGATCATTGTAGTTGGGGAAAATTTCCTCAAGAAGGTGATGTAGTTGGAGGTTGTGAGTGACTTTGATTGGGTTCTAGAATTTGATTCCTTCACGAAAGCTAATGGCTTCCTATAAGCACTAGGAGGTCTCTTGTTTTTGTTGGTAATTGTATAATGGTAATGTAGTTTGGTTCTAGGATTTTCTATAACTTTCTAAGTTTGAATGGTGGTTATGGAATGGCATGATGCCAGTTTTGTAAATACATTATGAACAGTGGTTTTGTCTGCTCGACTACGATTGATGGGGGTCTGGCGAGATAGGTCGTGGTTTATTCCTAAAAATTCTAGGTTGGGTTATAGTTTTTGATGGTAGGTTTTTGTGATAGTTCTTGGTGATAGTCAAGTTAAGTTCCTACTATGTAGACGTGTGTAAATTTTTAGTAAATTAATACATTACTCTCTTACGAAACAAAGAAATATATATTTTTAATTATTATATAATAATATATATATATATATATTTAATTGTATGTATTAACTATTATATTCACCACACTAATCTCATATCTAAGTAATTTATTGTGTCTATCTATAAACTTCTCTATAAATTTCCCTTCAACTGTTTATGCCTTTGGATTGAATGCCCTCACTAAATAGGTGATTGATGCAAACACCAAGAGGCTTTAAAGCTATGAGTAGGGTAGACAGTGAATCATATAAATAATTTATATATAGTATATTATTATATTTCTTTTTATGTATTATATAATTTAAATATAAATATAATAATATAATAATATATATAATAAATAACGATCACCTTGTACGAGTATTATTATATTTAAGACTTTATATATAATTAATATATAATAAAATAACTATAATTATTATAGAGATTTTATTTTATAATATATAATATTAATATTAAAATTATTAATATATAATATATTTATTAACAATAGATAACTTTAATATGTAAAAATTATATAATATTACTAATATTAAATAATAGATCATATTATATAAGATGTGAGCCTTACCTGTATAATATATAATATTATATAAGCATATATGTCTCCATGTCTCTTCTCTCTTCCTTTCTCTTTCTCTCTTTCTCTCTCTATATGTTTGTCTCATTAAGTGTGCTATGGGTACATTGAAAAGGTTTTGAAGGTGAATTATCATATCCTTAATCAAATGATATGCTACCTTAAGCATAACTCACCAAGGATGCATGCCATCCTTGGATTGTTGAAATGAAACAATCAAACAAAATTTAATTTCTCTTTTCTCTCTCTCTTTTCCTTTGTATCTCTTATATTTCTCTCTCTCATGCTCTGTCTCTCTTTGTCTATTACTCTCTCTTTAAATCTCTCTCTATCTATCTATCTAAATTTTTCTCTTTCTCCCATTCTCTATCTTTTGAGTTTCTCTCTCTTTATTAACCGATAAGCTACACGTAGTGTGAGATTTGAGTATGAAACAAGTCTCACACCTACAAGCCACTATTGAATCATTGGTAAAAAAGTGTCATCTACCATTTAATGGTAAACTAGTGTAGTGTAGAAAAATGTATCCCTTTTTTATTTTCACACTTGTTTGGGCCTTCCATGTGGATTTTGGCTTAATGTTTCCTTGATTTAGTGTTGTAAGGTGGATGGAACATTTGCATTAGGTCTTAGGCCCTTGTGAACTAATGGATTGTAATGGTACCTTGCTAAAATGTTGTAAAATGTTGTAACTCACTTTCACACTTTCCTAAGGTTTTATCAAATAATTATTAAACATAATAAACCTATTTTTAATCAAAATAAACTTTAATATTTCCTTATTTGGAGTGCTGTAAAGTGTTGTAACATAATTTCACACTTTTCTAGGCTTTTCATTAGTAATTTAGCTTTATCATGCTTTAATTGGTCCTATTTTGCATCCACAAGTCTCATTTAGTGCATCTTTTCAAGGATAATCCTGACACCAATCATTAACCAATCATAATTCAGGAATTTTTTACTTGTGTAGACCAGATTTAATGTCTAGGAGTCATTCGCTAGCATTGAAAAATGGGTCCCACCTAGATCTTTTGGCCCCGAACCATATTTCACTGATTTCTAAGCACCTTTTGGTTTTTGGTCCCATACATTATGCCTGATAGGACTCATTCACCACCTTGGGTGAATGAGTCCTATGTGGCCTAAAATAAAATTTTAATTCAAATTTATGGAAAATTTTTATTCTCCTAGATTTGATGTCGGCTTGTAGTGTTGTAACTTTGAGAATTATTGCATGATTAAGTATAGATACAAGGTTCTTTCACTCATATTCAACACCTAGAATTGAGAGAGAGTTCACAAGAGCATTTGAGCATTCAAAAGAGCATTCAACATCATTCAAGGGAAAATTATCAAGCATTTTTAGAGCAACATTCAAGTTCCAATCATTATATCAAATATTTCATATATCATGTTTTTTATTGTGCTAACAATTTTGATGTAGGGTTTATGATTCAACCAAACTGTGTTTCAAGCAAGATCAACATCACCCAAGAAACAGTCAAGAACCACATCCATTGCAACCATCTCAATCACATTTGTAGCATCTTATTGCTAAGGTTTGGTGAGTTGCAACATTGTGTTTTGTTCATTCCTCATCCTCCATTCATACTTACTTTCATGTTAAGGAATGATTTCCAACAAAGGGCTTGACCAAGGCAAACCCCTATCCACTAACCCAACCACATTTTCTCCCTCTCCTTTGTGTGTGATTTGTAGGTTTAGGTTGCATATTTCATAAGGATAAATATTCAAGAAATATTTGTTAACTTGTGATAAAAGTTGTCAAAGTTGTCATCAAGCCTTGGAGAACCTTGGAGATTATCCATAGGGCGCAAATCAAAGATTCAGATTTGGGAACCAATCAAGAAGAAAAAGTAGAAAAGGAAGAGTAGAATCAGCTTTAAAAGTTGTAGAAAATCCCAACTCAACTGATTTTCCACTTCTGGCAAATGAGCCCTAGTTCTAGTGTATTTTTCAGGATTTTATAGATTTGGATACCCTTTTGGCAGATTTCTATTCTTGTACAATTTCCCAGAAACTGGATTGATTCACCTATCTTGGAAAATGAGTCCCAATTATCCTTGACAATTGATTTTCCAATGATTCAGACCTCCATTCACCCATGTTTAGTTTCTCAGGTGCACACTTTGTATTTTTACATTTTTTTATTGCATTTCATTCATCTTTCTAGGTCATTTAGTGTTAGTTTGCATTCAATTAAGGTTTTTTTTTACATTTTACATTTCATTATCTTTTCCAAGGTTAAACTTGGTGGTGAACCCCTCATTAGATCATTCAGCCTCTACGACGGTCCCTTAGTAGATATCTTTCTCCTTTGTATTGAGATCTCTAGGGCATCCTTGGACCTTAGTTGGAGAAAAGTGTTGAACATTCTATGTCCAAAACCATAAAGCATCCATTTTTTGACTAAATTTTTTGGCGAGTTCCTACATTTAGAATACCTTCTTTACTGATTTGGAGTCCATCATCATCCTACATCTAGCTTGCATTAGGTTTTGCATTAGTTAATTGGCATCTAGGGTTTCCAAATTTTGGCATTAGTGAAAGTGCATATAGGATGCTTTTTTGCATCTCAAATAATCAAAAATCATTTGAAAAACTACATTTGTATTTAGTTTACACATCATACAACATAAAAAGCATAAAAATCCATTGAAAATTCTTGAAAATTTTGAAAAAAAATCCATACTGGGACTCATTCGCCACCTTGGGTGAATTAGTCCCAGTGCACATCTAAAACTACCTTTTACAACATTAAAAACCTTATTTTTGCACTTTTTTTGGTTGCCATTAACTAGCTATTTTAGTTGGTTGAGTTTATGCTACATGAATTTTACTAGATCTACCTTAATTTGGCTCATTGCATGCATTACTTAATGTCAAATTTACATTCTCAAATTGTTACATATCATAATCAATCAATTATCATGTCCAGGGTATGTGCAGGATCATCATGGAAAAAATAGGCCCTTAAGTGGCAAAAAATTTAGAAAAATTAGAGTTAGGAAACTTGACGTAAAAATTTGAATATAAGAATAGAATCTATAGCACATTTAATGTAGTTTCTAAACTACTAGGTTTGTTTAAAAAAAAAATCTATTTGGTGAAAATTTGAAATTTCAATGCAGTGGTACTTAAATTTCAGGAAAAAATAAGGATTAGGTGTCTATCTGACCACCCTAACCACAATAAAATGATAATATTTTTTTATAATATTTTAAATATAAGTAGAGGACTCATGCCCCGATGTGATGCATATTCTTTTGTAATATTTTTCTAAGTAAATAATTAATTATGATTGTTTTATTACAAATTTTTTAAAAATATAAAAACTCATATGTCTGACCACCTTAACTTGGTTAAAACTTCATGAAATTCAATTTTTCTTTTTTTAATCCTATAGTATGCGAAGCAAAGAATGTGACGCATGTTTTGGATTCAAAGAATGTGATATCGTTTGAAAGCTATAGATGTTTTTCAATCAACCTATCAATAAGGACTTTAGTCATAATTTGAATAGAAAATGAATAGTAATTACATATTAAATTCAAAGTAAAGCATAATTTATGTCGGTGGAAAGCTGAGAATCTCCTTTAAAAACCCTTTTTATTTCATCAATTTTGGGTAAAAAAAAAGTTTTCAACCAAATATCCATGATATTGCCACTTTTTGGCCCATCATGATCCTGCATATACCCTGCAAAATCTAAAAATTACATCATTCCTTTGCATGTTTTCTTTAACATTATTGCATTTCAAGCCTGTAAAGGGTATGTGCAAGATCATCATGGAAAAAATAAGTCCTTAAGTGGAAAAAAAGTTAGAAAAATTAGAGTTAGGCAGCTTGACATAAAAAATTGAATAAGTTATCTATATTATTTCAAAAATATGTAAAAATAGAATCTATAGAAAATTGAATGTATTTTTTAAACTACTAGGTTTTTTTTTTTTAAAAAGGTCTATTTGGTGAAAAATTGAAATTTCAATGGAGTAGTACTTAAATTTCAAGGAAAAATAAGTAGGTGTCTGTCTGACCACCCTAACCACAATAAAATGATAATATTTTTTTATAAGATTTTAGATATAAGTAGAGGATTCATGTACGGATGTGATGCATATTTTTTTATATTTTTTTTCCAAGTAAATAATTAATTATAATTTTTTTAGTACAAATTTAAAAAAATATAAAAACCGGTATGTCTAACCACCTTAACTTGGTCAAAATTTCATGAAATTCAATATTTTTTATTATCCTATAGTATGCAAAGCGTAGAATGTGACACATGCTTTGGATTCAAAAAATGTGATACCGTTTGAAAGCTATAAAAAAATTTCAATCAGCCTATCAATCAAGACTTTAGTCATAATTCAAATAGAAAATGAATAATAATTATTTATTAAATTAAAAGTTAAGAATAATTTATAGTGGTGGAAAGCTAAGAATCTCCTTTAAAAACCCTTTTCGTTTCATCAATTTTGGGTAAAAAAAAAGTCGTTAGCCACATACCCTACACATACCCATCATGCCACTTTTTGGCCCATCATGATCTTGCACATACCCTAAAAAAATCATTAAATCATATTTTCATTGCAAAAATCTATAGTTATCATACTTCATGTTCTATTTTCAAATCTTATTGGGTGTTGTAAGAATGTTTTGTTAAGTGAATACGAATATGAGATCCTTTCCCCTCTCTTTTTGTTCTTCATTGATCCCTCTCCTAGCATCCCTTCTAAGAGTGAGGTTAGTCTAGTGAAAGAAACCTTGGGTAATCACAACAATCAACTTTGTTCTTCTCCTAATATCTCTCCTATTTGTGAAGAATATATTGTAGCGATAGAAGAACTAATCAATGAGATTTTTGAGAACCTGAGTTGTTTCTCTCCTCTTACCTCTCTTATTAGGCAAGTTATTACTAAACAAGAGGACATAGCGATAAGCAATCGTGATGATAACATAAGACAAAAAGATACCATAGAAACCTACCCACATTCATCTCCCAACATCTTATCCTCTTGTGATGATGATGAGGATATGTTGGTATTAGATAAGAAAACCTTCAAGATCTATGACAACCCTCTTTATGTTTCTTCCCCCACCTATCCTATTTTGGAAGATATTATGGGACAAAGAAATGAAACCAGAGACCATCATGACAATCACATTTGTTCTTGTCCTAGTTGTGAAGAAGATACTTTGAGGTTAGAAAAAAAATTGATGAGAGTCATGACAATCTTATGTGGAAAAACATTATGGAACAAGACAATAACATCATTGATGAACAAGAAAATTCAACTATTGATCATTCCCTTGCTTTCGATGAAGTTGTTTTAGAAGAAGTAATATTTGAACTTAATAAACATTTAGTTTGTAGTTCTCCTAAAAACTCCTCCTAGGGAGGATATCATGGTGCAATAAAATTTGAACATTGAAACATGTGTAATGGGGCTTCCTTAGATGAAGATGATGAAGTGACATTAGAGTCCTCTTCACTAAGATATCATGTAAATAAGTACAATATTGTTGAGGTTATGATGATACAAATTGGATCTCATTTAAGTATAGGATGCAATATAACAATGTTTTGCAACAACAAAGATATAACATAGTTGCTCAAACATGTATAGAACCACAAGTCATTCCTGCAGCATCACCATTACCTCAACATATCATGCCTAGTGTTGAAGACCTTAAAAATATTCCTTCTAACATATCCATTTGGCAACTCATTCAACTATCACCTACATACAGGTGTCTATTTCAAGAAATATTGCAAATAAAGTAGGAGGAGATCCAATCTTATATGAAATTGAATAATGCAACATCGTCCTTTTATCCAACATGACTCATGTAATAATAAATCACATTCCCTAAACATGAATTACCCTCACTTGAGATTCAAAACAAGAATGAAGCCTTGATGATAAGGTGATCATTAATGAAACTGCAGTTAGGTGCACTCTCATAGAAAATAGAACCGAAATTAATGTTTGTAACATGGACCTCCTAGAAAAATTTGGCATGGACAAAAGGATCATTCAACTTAATGATGTTCACATTCATGGCTTTAACAATGTTAATAGGCAACCACTAGGAATGATCAAATTACCTATTGAGGTCAGACTTGTAGTGTTTCCTACCCCTATCCATATCATGCCAGGACCCCTTTCATACAACCTTCTCCTAGGGTAACCATAGAATCATGCTATGAAAGGAGTCCCCTCTACTCTCCACCATACAATGAAATTTTAATACAATAACAAGATATACACAATTGAAGTAGATGAATGAAGCTATGAGTCATATGATCACAACACTCCCAACTCCCCTAATACTTTCATTCCAAGATAAAAATTAGAACCTATACAATTTGATGCTAATACTTCCCCTACAACAAAAATATTTAGTGATAATGGTGATTGATTAGATTTTACGCCTCCTTTCAATAAAGAGTCCAAAATATCACCCTCATAGTCCAAAGAGTCATATACAACTTATTTGTTTTTAGATACAAGTTCTACTGATGATTGGGGTTTTACAACTTCTTTTATAGGAGAGTGCAAAACCTCACAATCTAAACCAAAACAACCTTGTGTTTCATTCGCTCAACTTAGTTCTACAACATTACCTCATGGTAGTGATGGGGGCTAGATATAACTCCCATCCCTCATGAAGGGACGACACATAACATTAAAAAGGATTTGTGTTCTCATGAAGAAGCCAATCCTTCTTAGAAGCATAAACCCCCTTCATCCAACTTGGAAGATTGTTATGCTATGAGATATAATTATTTCCCTCCTACACATGGATATAATGAACACATGAAGAAAACCTACATACCATCTTCTTTCAAGAAAGTGTAGTGTAGAAAAATGGATCTTTCAACATTTTCACACTCATTTGGGTCTTTCTTATGGATGTTGGCCAAGCTTTTCCTTGATTTAATGTTGTAATGTGGTCAAACACATTCACATTAGGTCTTGGACCCTTATGAATTACTAAGAACTTTATGATGCCTTGTAAAACTATTGTGAAGTGTTGTAACACATTTTCACATTTTTCTAGGATCTTTTTAGTATAATTCACTTAAATAACCTCTTTTTATCAATTACCAAGCCTTATTTAAAAGTGTTGTAAAGTGTTGTAACAAACTTTCACACTTTTCTAGGATTTTCATCAATAATTTGACCCTCTCTTGTGCTTAAATTTCCCCATTATACACTTAGAGGCCCTACTTAAGTGTATTTTTTAGAATAATCTCATTAAACATCATTTAATATACCTTAATTTCTGACACCCACATAAAATTACTAAGTGGGACCAATTCGCCATTAGGGGTAAATTAATGCCACTTGGCTCCAAAAAAAAATATTTCAAAATTTTGGCAGGATATTATTTTCTAAGACTTGAGGTCAGCCTATGATGTGGTATATTCGAGAAGTTTTACATAATTGTGTATAAATATAGGGGTTTCTCTCTCATTTCATTTCCATTCACTCATTAATTTATTCACCAATTCACTCAAGCATTCAATCAATCACTTTAACATTCTAGGCATTTCCAGCATATATCCATTGGAGCCTATACTTGCATATCTTCATATTACTACTTGAAGGGTTTGGTTTTGTGTGTATATTTTTCACAGACCAAGGTGTAAAAAGTTTTCAACAATTTATCAAAGTCATTCAAAGTGTTCAAAGCCCTAAACGAATCTTGGAGATCATGTACAGGTCATATTTTGTAGTTTCAGATCTAGAAACCTGTCAGGAGTTGAAGTACAAACTGGGAGCTACAAATTGCACCTTTGAATTTCTTGAAATCTGGAAGTAAGCCAAGTCACCATCAATTGTGTATGAGTCCTATTTCCAGGCCTGAATAGTCATTTTTGTAGTTTTGAGTACCCTTTTGTCTGAAATTTGTTTTGGTAGAATTTCCCCAAAACAGGACTAAGTTGCCCAACTTGGCATAAGTGTCCCAGTAGGCTTCAACAATGATTGCTGTAGGATTCCAGAGCTCCTCTACATTAATTTCTAGTTTCCAAGTTCACCTCTTTAGTTTCATTAATTTCTATTATAGTTTGTTTACATTCTTAGTTCATTTTGCATATCACTGTGTGTTTTCAAAAAAAGTGCATTTCCTTTGTTTTGCATTAGTATTTATTTACTTTTATCAATTCTTTGCATCTAGAATATTCCCCTTAGATTTCAATCATCCTTGCATTGGAATCTCAAGGGCATATTCTTGAGTGAGACATCAAGGTTTTTGGGATTCCTTTCTCCTTTTAGGTGCAAAACCCTAGAAGTGTAAGAGAGTCCCCTATCCTAGAAATCTTTGGTTCATTTTGGTGAAACTGCATTTAGAACATCCTATTTCTAACTTATAGTGCATTTACATCATAGGAATAGCTTACATTAGCATTGCATTGCATTTTGCATTATTTAATTGGCATTCTAGGGTTTTCAAATTTGCATTAGTGAAAAGCTCATCTAGCTTGCAATTTTTCATTGCATTTCATTAAAAAATAGCAAAATTTTCATTTTCATATTATATCTACATCTGAATATCTAAAAATCATACACTACAATCCAAATTTTTTTAAAAAAATCAAAAATTCAATACCTGGACTCATTTGCCACCCTAGGTGGCTTAGTCCATTTGCACATTTTACACTATATTTTCTGTCATTTCTAGTTCATTCTATATATTTATGTTTGTTGTTGTTATATTTCTATTGCTATTTCCATATTCTTGTTTCATTCAATTTCTTGTTTACTTTCATTCATTTGCATCATTGATATGTGCTTCAATAAACTTTGGATGCCATTAAAATCCTTGGTTGACATGTCAAGCTATGCCTTTGGAACTGATCCTAATGAAATTTCACTTCCTCATGCTCCTTCAACTCCTAATGCATGTCCTCCTCATGATATTGAAATCATTGGAGAAGATGATGACAACATGAATAAGTTCCTAAATAAATTCCTTGGCAACCTTGAAGCCAATGCATCCTTTTATCCATCCGTGAAACAACAAGACCTTCCTCCAATTCCACCTCCTGATATGTTTGGATATTTACATCCTGAAGCCAAAGTTGAACATAAGTTCCCTATAGAAGGTGAACCTAGTTCTTTTAAACACACAACCACTCAACCATTTTATGATAACAAAGTCACCAGTACTCCGATCAACCTTGAATAAAGCTATGACAAAGGTTTTACCATTTTGAGCAAACAAGGCTATGACAAAACAAATGAACATGACATTCATAAAATCCTAGAGAAAAATCCAAAAGATGATAAAACAACGGGATAAGGATATCAAGATCCTCCTCAATCAAGCCTCCTAGAGAATATCCGAGGATCTATGATGATGGAACATTGATCTTTGATTCTCCTCTCGATCTGAATGTCCATCTTCCTAAAGAAAAATAAATTCTTCATACTAATAACAAAGATAATGATAAAATAATCTCTGAACCTCCTACCCTTATCTCATCTCGAGAGGTTAGAGAATCTATTAAATGTAAGAGGCTATCTAAGTTACAAAAACTAAAGTTTCCTCTTCATCCACCACCTGAATATGAAAGGAAATTACAAATAATTTTAAACAAAGGACTCATACTATTACCACCTATGGACATGTTGGTGATATATCCTAAAGATTCTAATGTTTCACATTGTGCATACCATGGTGTTCTTGGAAATAGAAGTGATGAGTGTCATACATTGAAAGAAATACTAAGCAAGTATCATTTCGATGGCGATAATTGCTATCCAATAATCCCATAAAACTCTCTCAACTCCTTGTCATGTCATAGTTGTAGAACATTTTCTTCTCACTATTACATGACCTTTCCAATCACCTACCTCGACTCATTCTTTACTTGCACCCAGTGGGGGAAAGAAGTTGCTAGCCTTGTCCTAGTAATTCATTTTTCATTGTCCCTAAGCCACATTATTCAGCTTCCACTTATACCGACTAAGATTGGGAGGTGGATGACTTGCTTCATGGTTGACACACATTTTCCTTACTAGTCTTCTGCATTTTATTTTTCCTTTTCTTTTGTGTATTTGCATGTGCATAATGTGATCCCACGTGATGTTTTGTTTGATGTCCTTTATCTTTGTGAAATTATTCTATTTGTATCTTCATTCTTCTCTATCTCGTACCTTTCTTTCACCTTTTCTTTTGTCTTTTCTTGTGTTTTCCTTTTGGGGATGACACAAAGCATTGAGATATTCATGTCTCTTTCATGTTGACCAAAAAGGATTTTCTTATTTGTTGCCTTTCCTTTTGTCTTTTTCTTGTGTTTTCCTTTTGGGGATGAAACAAGACATTGAGACATTCATGTCTCTTTCATGTTGACCCAAAAGGATTTTCTTTTTCATTTCATTTCCTTTTTTCTTTTTCTTGTGTTTTTCCTTTTGGGGATGATGCAAGGCATTGAAACATTTCATGTCACCTTCATGTTGACCCAAAATATTTTCATTTTTTTTCCTATTCTTTTTCATTTGTCTTGTGTTTTCCTTTTGGGGATGACACAAAGCATCAAGATGCCCTATTTCTCTTCCATGTTGACCCAAAAGGTTCTTTTTATTTTTATTTTTTTGCTCTATTTGTGTCAATCTTCCAATTCTATGTATTTGGGGGATGATGATAGTTTTGAGATCTATAACAAACATTGGAGAAAAGAACATATGACTTGGCATATGGGATTTCCAAGTTTTCTCTCATGTCTTCTTTTTTCTTTTTTCTTTTTTCATTTTCTACTTCTGAGTAATTACTCATAGTACAATGTATAGCAATTCCTTTAAAGTGGGGGCCTACATTGGCATTATTCTTTTGCATTTTTTTTCTTGGTTCTTAATGTAGCCTTCTTACATCACAAGATTCATTTTGTAGCTTTGTGGATGACATTAGGTATAGTTCCCTTCATATGTGTGATCTATCTTAGCATATTGCATTCCTCTTAGTGGCTTGATGTGACACACTACATCCCCTAAGTTGTGAATTTTCTATTCTTTGATCGGTCCTCTCTTGGAGATATTAGGAACAATGTTCCCTAAGTTAAAGACCTTGCATGAACTAAGGAAGAATCCTTTGAACATCCTTTGCATTTTGTATTTTACAATTGTTATATGGCCACCTTGCATAACACAACTTGCATGCTTGTCGTGCCATCTTGTTTTTTCATGAGCTTCAAGCATACAAAGTTTTGCTTGTCTCATAAAGCTCAAAAATTTATTTTCTTTTGTGGAACCTTATTAAAGTTATCAGGGGGTATAAATTTGGTATGGTTGAGCAAGAAGCCATTTTGAGGCATGAATTTCCCCATATCCACCTACATGTGTGTGAGTGCATACCATTCATGAGTGTATGTTTCTGACCTTTCAAGCATTCTCACCCGGTGGACAACCATGAGTTCCGTCACCTTAGAGTGAGTGTTTTTTCCAGACAAACAACCAAGATCTGATCCACAATGGGATGGACAAATGATCGAAGCTTGATCTGATTCTCTTTTTCCTTCTCCTTCTCTCCCTTCCATTCTTTTACATCATTTTCATGTGTGTTCCTTTGTGATAATGGTAGGTTTTCCATGAGATCTTGATCTTGGGGGCTTGATCACACCTCTTGACTTATTCTTGTCTCATCTTGCTAGCATGGGTGCATTTAGATCCCTCTTGATGTGCATGTTTACCTACTTTAGTGTGACTTTAAGGGAGGTTCATCCTCTCACTAAAGTGGGGGCTAAATGTAGCATAAAAAATGGATCTTTGGACATTTTCACGCTCATTTGGGTCTTTCTTATGGATGTTAGCCTATTTTTTCCTTGATTTTATGTTGTAATTTAGTCAAACACATTCACATTAGGTCTTGGACCCTTTTCAATAAATAAGAACTTTATGATGCCTTGTAAAAATGTTGTGAAGTGTTGTAACACATTTTCACATTTTTCTAGGGCCTTTTTACTATAATTCACTTAAATAACCTCTTTTTATCACTTACCACTTGCCTTATTTCAAAGTGAAGTAAAGTTTTGTAACAAAATTTCTTGCTTTTCTAGTCTTGTTATCAATAATTTGACTATTTCTTATGCTTAAATGGCCCCATTATACATTTACAGGCCCTACTTAAGTGTACATTTTAGAATAATCCCATTAAACATCATGTAATACACCTTAATTTCTGACACCAACTTAAAATTCCTAAGTGGTACCAAGTCTCCATTATGGGCGAATTAGTCCCACTTGGCTCAAAAATCAAGATTATTTCAAAATTCTAGCAGGATATTATTTTATAAGACTTGAGGTCGACCTGTGATGTGGTATTTGTGGGAAATTTTACATAATTGTTTACAAATATAGGGTTTTCTCTCCCATTTCACCCTCATTTTCTCATTAATTTATTCACCAACTCACTCAAGCATTCAATCAATCACTTTAGCATTCTAGGCATTTTCAAGCATACATCCATTGGAGCCTCTACTTGCATATCTTTAGATTTCTACTTCTAAGATTTGGTCTTGTTTGTATATTTTTCATAGAGCAAGGTGTAAAATGTTTTCAAAAAATGATCAAAGTCATTGAAATTGGTAAAATCCCTAAAAGAAGCTTGGAGATCACATACATGTCATATTCTATAGTTTCAAATCCGGAAAGCTGTGAGAAGCTAAAGTGTAGACCGAGAGCTAGATATTGCACCTTTGAATTTCTCAAAATTTGGAAGTGGAATAAGTCACCATCAGTGGTGTTTTTGTCCCATTGCTAGGCCTGAAAAGTGGGTTCTACAGTTTTTAGTACACTTTTTTTTAAACCTATTGTGATAGAATTTCCTTGAAATAGGACTAAGTCGCCCAACTTGGCTTAAATGTCCCAGTAGGCTTCAATAGTGATTTATGTAGGATTCCAGAGGTCCTCTACATCACTTTCTAGTTTTTAGGTGTAGCTCTTCAGTTTGATTAATTTATGTTATAATTTATTTGCATTCTTAGTTCATTTTGCATATCTCAGTGTGTTTTCAAACAAAGTGCATTTCCTTAGTTTTACATTAGTATTTAATTAATTTTATGAATTATTTTCATCTAGGATATTCCCCTTAGATATATTTCAATCATCCTTATATTAGAATCTCAAGGGCATATTCTTGAGTAAGCCATCAAGGTTTTTGGGATTCCTTTCTCCTTTTACGTGCAAAACACTAGAAGTGTAAGAGAGTCCCATATCCCAAAAATATTTGGTTTAGAAAGATCTATTTTTACCTCCCTTATCTCCATTTTTATCTAAATCCTTCTCATTTACTATGTGTATGACATATTGCACAACTAAAGAAACACCTTCTACTATTGATCAAGAGAGTATCTTGTCAAGACTCCTCCAAGATCATCTGATATCTCTCCCTCCAAGAAAATGAAAGAAATTTTACTACATGAGTTCATTTTGTGAATATCCTAGAGTTTATGGTCATTCTACTAATGAATATTAGGCTTAAAGCACCTAAATTCAACATCTTAAGGACTGTGGTGCTCTTTCTTGTGTTCAAGCACCTAATTCCTCTAACTAATACTTACTTTTATCCTATTCAGCTCATCCTTGTCCTATACTAAGTGGGGGAAAGGGGTTAAGTAGCCTTGTCCTCGTATGTCACTTGTCATTGTCTCTTTTGGATAGTTGATCACCTTTGATGTACATATAAGAGCAAGCTTGGGATGTGGATGGCATGCCTTAAGTTGAATCACATGTTACATACTTATTCCTGGTGTAGTTTGATTCAAAAACATATGATTTGGCATAGGGAATTCTGAATAAGCTCTCATGTCTTCATCTACTTTAAATAAATTTCTCATAGTATTGGTGCTAGCGACCACTTTAAAGTGGGGGAATACATTGACAATCATGTTTCACTAAATAATTTTTCTTTTTTCTTGCAATGTGTCATTTTCTTGGTGGTGTTATTGGGTTTGATTTTCTCTGATAGTGTGATACTTCTTTGACTTTTCCTCACTTGGAGACATTAAGCACAATGTTCCCTAAGAAGCGACCTTGCATGAACTAAGCAAAATCATTTTGAACATACCTTACACTATTTCACATTTACAACAATTTCCATATGGCTACCTTGCATAATGCCACTTGCATGCCTGTAGAGCCATCTTGTTTGTTCATGATGCCCAGACATTCAAAGTTTTTCTTGCCTCATGAAGCTCGTAAATAATTTTTGTGTGGCAAGTATTTCTTGCTTGATTTGGGAATAACTGATGATAAATTGGACTTAACGGGCCCTGATTTAGTGTTGTGAGGTGTTTTAAACATCCACACTAGGTCTCGAATCCTTGCAAATTGAATAACATGCATTTATTGATGTCTTGTAAAGGAGTTGTAAAGTGTCGTAAAGGACTTTCACACCTCTCTAGAATTAATGAACCCATTTTCCCTTAATTCAACATTATAAAATATATTTAATTACATTTTCACACCAATATAGAAGGCTTGTGAATTAAAATTAACCTTAGTCTAGTGTTATAATGTGTCCTACATTCACATTGGATGTGCCTTTCTAGCCTAAGTGGACCTCATTTTAATGATGTAAAGTGTATTTAATCACACTTTCACATTGAATTATGTGTCCCAAGCCCTAATTGACCTTCACACCATCATTAATAGGCCTCTATTACCCCATATTGTGCATCTTTGGGCAATATTTGATGAAGTACTTGACAAAGTCACCATATAAACCCGATTTCTTCATTCCCCAACAACCCAGCTAGCAAATTGACCCCTCTAGGACTAAATTTCCATCTATAGTGAATGATCCCCTGCCAGGTGGGACTAATTCACCCAAGGTGGAAAATTAGTCCCATTTGGGTATTTTTGAGTTTTGAGCGGGAAAAACATGAATTTAAATTCATTATTCTTTCATATCGGCCTTAGGAAAAAAATTAACAGGTGAATAAGAAGAATTACCGATAAATATAATTCTCTAAATGCTAATTCATAATCTCTTAACTCATTCACAACTCATTCATCAGTTGTCTTCCATCTCAAGTCAAGCAAGCTAGGGTTTTTAACATTCTGAGTCATCAAGATAGCTTCCAAGGACATTCAATGGAAAAATCATCCTCCATTGCTACAAAAATTCAAGATCAAACATCATGGAAAGGTACTAACTCCATTGTATCATGATTCATTACATTCTTTCATCATTTTGGTTTAATTACCTACAAAGGGGTTTGACAAAGGCAAACCCCCATGCCTTAACATCCAACATAACTCCTTCTCTTCTTGTGTGTTTGCAAATTTAGGTATCTTTAAGAATTGTAAATAATTGAAGATCAAGTTGAATTTTTTTTGAAGATGTCTTATTGTTGAACAAGTCAAAATGTCAAAAATTAGTCACTTTCAGGTTCAGAAATCAGACTGTCTGAGGCAGACACCTGTCAGGAACCAAAGAGTAGACCGAGGGCTTCTGTTTCCAATTTTGTATTTTTACAAATTACAAAGTGGAATAATTCTCCATTAGTGGTGAATGAGTCCCATTTCTAGGACTAAAAAGTGTTGTTTGCAATTTTGGTTACCCATTTGTTTGAAACAGGTTCCAAGACAGTTTCTCAAAAGTAGGACTAATTCACCCAGAATGGTGAATGAGTCCCAATAGGCAAAAATTTTAGTATTATCAGCATTCTAGATGTCATTTCCAGTCTCCATCAAGTTCTTAGGATCACACTTCCAATTTTTCCAAATTCTATTACAGTTTTCATTCACTTCTAGGTGTTTTTTCATATCACAACGTGTTTTCAAACAAATTGCATTTCAATAGTTTTCACTTAATGATCAATAGATTTTAGTAGTTATTTTCATTTAGGTTAGTGACATTTCATTCATATTTCCATTATACTTGCATTAGTTTGAGTGAACCACCTACATTTTGGTGTGGGATCAATCTCTTTCCTTTAGGTGAAAAACACTAATTGAGCAAAAGAGTCATAACATTTCACACCCCTGAAAAAACCATGGTTCATTTTGGTGAACTTGATTTTTGAATACTTTATTTTCTTATTTGGATTCCTTCATCATCATAGATCTAGCTTGCATTGACTGTGCATTAGGGTTTCCATGGATTAATTTACATGTTAGGTGTCAAATTTTGCATTCATAAAAAGTACATTTAGATTGCATTAAATTGGCATCTAAAATCATTTAAATTTTTGGAAATTATTCATTTTTAACTTAGTTCTGCATCATAGAAATCATAAAACATCAAAATCACTCAAAAATTTCTAAAACCTCTCAAAAAAATCCATTCTAGGACTCATTGGCCACCTTTGGTGAATAAATCCCTTTTCACCCCTGAAATTGCATTTTGCATAATTGAAAACCTTGTTTTTATGCTTCTGTTTGGTGCCATTACCTACCTATATTAGTTGGTTGAGTTTACATAACATACATTTCATTAGATCTAGCTTAAAATAGCTCATTCCATGCATTTTTTAATTTCACATTTGCATTTCAAACATTTCATTTTTCAGGTTGTTGAATAATGTAATGAGAAAATTACTTGTTTCACATCTAAAAAATAAAATTTAAACATTTCATTTTTGCATTTCACTTTATTTCCTTTTTCATCATAGCATGTTTTCATTCAAAATATGTGGCTTTAATTTTGTTCAAAATGGATTAAATAAATATAACATTCCCTCTTATGAGCTCAACTTTTATTAAAACAATGAGGTCTTTCAGAAACATAATCAAACTATTGACACACTCCTTAATATTACATTTCCCATAGGTGCAAATGGTCATGTAGACAATCATAACAATCATAATAGTTCTTCTCCTGATACCTCTCCCATTAGTGACGAAGGTATCTTGGTGAAGGGAGATACAAGAATTTAGGGTCTTCATTGTCCATCTCCCCATTCCCCTTTAGAAGATGTTAGACAACATGAAGAACATGAGATCACAGACAAATTTTTAAATACCACCTTACCTTGTTTCCATAACCATGACAATCAAACTTGTTCATATCCTAACACCCCTCCTCGATGTAAGGAGCATAGGTTGGTGTTAGAAGATGTACCTATTAAGAGTCATGAGAATCTTGAACCTTCCTTCCACAATGCTCCCACTGTTTGGGACAATTTATTTGAAAACCATAGTGGTCCTTCTCTTGATGCCTTCCCCAATTTTGATGAAGCAACTTAACAAACATTAACCTTGGATGAACATATTACAAGCTCTCCTAGTAGGGTAGATAATATGGAACAAGAGAATGAGACAATGGATGATCACATAGAGCCTTATCCTACCATCCCCACTCTCTATAAACACGTAAATCCAACCATTTATCATTCCCCTACTCATGAGGAAGTAATTTAAGAAGACCCAACTTATGAATGTCAAGAAAATTTGGTTAGTAGTTCTCCTAAAACATTTCCTTATAGGGAGAATATCATGGTGCTAGAAAAAGGCAACAATAATAATGTGTCTTCCTTACATAAAAAGGTGATCCTCAATTGCCCTTTATTAGAGATACATCATACCATGATTGTTGAGGTTATGAATGCACAATTTTCCATTATATCTCCCTCAATCAATGGACCTCATACATACCCCATGGGACATCCTAACAACCCTCTAATTCTCTACCCACCTTCACACAAACAAAAAACTCAAAACAAACCTGAACTTGTCCTTTACCCTCCTAAGAATAATGTTTTGCAACAATTGAGTCATAATACCATTGCTCATATGTATAACACTAGCAACAATCTGAAACCACCACAACCAACCTTGACATCCATACCATTGCCTAATCCTATCCTACCTACCCCTTTCTTTCCAAATCGAAAGGAGTATGAGCTCATGTCTCTTCTAATACAAAACCAAATGACATAGTAGCCATAATTCACAAAATAAACAATGGCATTGTTTTGCACCAAAGTGAACTTGCCCCTTTGGAAATCCAAAAACAAAATGAATATTTCATTATTATAGTGCAATACAAATAGAAATGGATAGAAAGAACTGTTGTAGATACTAGTTCTGTCCTTAATGTGTGTAGTGTGAGTCTTTTTGATATGCTTGGCATTGATCAATCAACCATTTGACCTGATTCTTTATCTATTAAGGGATTTGAAAATGTCAAAAAGAAACCACTTAGGGTGATTCTTATACCTCTTACCATTGGAGTGGCCACCTTGAATACACCAATCCATGTTATGCCTCATGAACTTTCATGTAATCTTATCTTAGGCAGATCATGGATTCACGAAATGAAAGGTGTGCCTTCCACTCTTCATCACAAAATGAAATACATCTACAACAACACAATCCACATAGTTGATGTTGATCTTGAGCCTTATAGTGTCTTAAAACTTGATAAAACCAAATAATAATCCTTAAACACATCAACATCAACTATAGCAGTGGAAACCATACATCAGAACAATAAAGAACAACATATTTAAACAAGTCACGAACCTATTCTAGGATGATTGTTGTTTCTTGGATTCATGGGAAAGTACCAGATCATACACATAGATTCAAATAGGGGAAATTAAAAAGTATATGACCCTTCAAAAGCATCGACCTCAACCACTTTAGACAATGAAAAAATTACACAACCACCTTTGATGATGATTATCACCAACCACCACCCAATCCAAAAGTAATGAAAAAAAATTATGGGAAAGGGTATGTGCTTATGAAACAACCTCACTATAATGGAAAAGGATGTGGTGCTAACAAACAAGGTATCTTCAAACTTATTGAACCTATCACACAAGAAACCACTCATGGTCCTGGTTATTGCCCTTTGATAGCAATTGCCAAGTCTTCAATCAATGCCAACACTCTCACATCACATTCTTTCATTTCAACCTTAATTGTAAAAGCATCCTAAATTAATAGACACTAGCACAGTCTTGGATGTTCTCCTTTGCAAGCAATCAAACAAACAAATACATCTTTGCTTAATGTCAGTGTCATCTTGCAAAACACTAGCAATTTGAATTTCTTAGATTTTACATCTTCCTCTAAAGAAAAAAAAAATATCGCAATAAAAAGAGTCTTGTGTAGGTATGACATCTTGCACATCTAAGCAAGAGATATCTTTATTACATAATCATGAAACATCTTCTACCATTGATCAAGAAGGTATCTTGTCAAGACTCAGGTCTAAGAACACTTGATAACCCTTCCTCCTTGAACTTGCTAGAAATTCTATTACAAGACTTCAGTTTTTGCATATCATCAAGTTCAAGGTCATTCTACTAACGAAATTAAGGCTTTACATAGTAAAATACAACATCTTCAGGAGTTTGGTATGCCTCCCTATTTGGGGGCACCTAATTCCTATAATTGATATCGATTTTCACTCGAGCATGTATTCCATCAATCATTTTGGCTCACCTATGTCCTGCACTAAGTGGGGGGGAGGGGCTTGATACCTTTATCTTCATATGCCACTTGTCGTTGCCTCCTTTGGCTAGTCATTAACCTTCATGAACATATAGAGTAACCTTGGGATAGGGATCCAATTAATAGGTGAATAAGGAGAATTATCAATAAATGTAATTCTCTAAACCCTTATTCAGAATCTCTTAACTCATTCTCAACTCATTCATCATTTTTCTACCATCTCAAGTCAAGCAAGCTAGAGTTTTTAACATTCTGAGTCATCAAGATAGCTTCCAAGTACATTCAAGGGAAGAATCATCCTCCATTGCTGCAAAAATTCAAGATCAAACATCATAGCAAGGTACTAACTCCATTGTTTCATGCTTCATTACATTCTTTCATCATTTTGGTTTAATTACCTACAAAGGGGTTTGACAAAGGCAAACCCCCATGCCCCGACATCCAACATCTCTCCTTCTCTTCTTGTGTGTTTGCATATTTAGGTATCATTAAGACTTGTAAATCATTGAAGATCAAGTTGCAAACTTTTTGAAGCTGTCTGGTTGTTGAACAAGCCAAAATATCAATAAAAGGTTACTTTTAGGTTTGGAAATCAGACTTTTAGAGGTAGACACTTGTCAGGAACCAAAGAGCAAACTGAGGGCTTCTATTTCCACTTTACTTTTTTTAGAAATTCAAAAGTGGAATCATTTTCCATTAGTGGCGACTGAGTCCCATTTCTAGGCCTGAAAAGTGTTCTTTACAGTTTTGGGTACCCATTTGTCTGAAACAGGTTCCAGGACAGTTTCTCAAAACTAGGACTAATTTGCGCAGAATGGTGAATGAGTCTAAATAGGCCAAATTTTTAGTATTATTAGCATTCTAGATGTCATTTCTAGTCTCCATCAAGTTCTTGGGTTCATACTTCCATTTTTTCCAAATCCTATTACAGTTTTCTTTCACTTCCAGGTGTTTTTGTATATCACGTGTTTTCCAAAAAAATGCATTTCAATAGTTTTCACTTAATGATCAATATCTTTTATCAGTTATTTGCATTTAGTTTAACAACGTTTCATTCATATTTCCATTATACTTGCATGAGTTTGAGTGAACCACCTAGATTTTGGTGTGGGATCAATCTCTTTCCTTTAGGTGAAAAAACCTAATTGAGAAAAAGAGTCATAATATTTCACACCCCTGAAAAATCCATGGTTCATTTTGGTGAACTTGCTTTTCAAATAATTTCTTGTCTTATTTGGAGTCCTTCACCATCACAGATCTAGCTTGCATTTATCATGCATTAGGGTTTGCATGGATTAATTTACATGTTAGGTGTCAACTTTTGCATTCATAAGAAGAGCATTTAGGTTGCATTAAATTTCCATCTAAAATCATTTAAATTTTCTGAAATTCTTCATTTTTAACTTAGGTCTCCATCATAGGACTCAAAAAAAAATCAAAATCACTCAAAAATTTCTAAAACCTCTCAAAAAAATATATTCTAGGACTCATTGGCCACCTTCGGCGAATCAATCCCTTTTCACCCCTAAAACTACAATTTGCAGAATTGAAAACCTTATTTTTATGCTTTTGTTTTGTGCCATTAAATGCCTATATTAGTTGGTTAAGTTTATGTAACATGCATTTAATTAGATCTAGCTTAAAATTGCTCATTTCATGTATTGTTTAATTTCACATTTGCATTTCAAACATTTCATTTTTTAGGTTGATGAATAATGTAATGAGAAAATTACTTGTTTCACATCTAAAAAATAGCATTTAAACATTTCATTTTTGCATTGCACTTTATTTCCTTTTTCATCATAACATGTTTTATTTCAAAATATGTGGCTTTAATTTCATTCAAAATGGATTGCATAAATAAAACATTCCCTCTTATGAGTTCAACTTTTATTACAACAATGAGGTCTTTCAAAAACATAATCAAACCATTGACACACTCCTTAATATTGCATTTCCCATTGGTGCAAATGGTCATGTAGACAATCATAACAATCATACTAGTTCTTCTCCTGATACCTCTCCTATTAGTGACGAAGGTATCTTGGTGAAGGAAGATACAAGCATTGAGGGTCTTGATTGTGCATCTCCCCATTCCCCTTCAGAAGATGTTAGAAAAAAAGAACATGAGATCATAGACACATTTTTAAATACCACCTTACCTAGTTTCCATAACCATGACAATAAAACTTGTTCATCTCCTAACATCCCTCCTCGATGTAAGGAGAATAGGTTGGTGTTAGAAGATATACCTATTAAGAGTCATCTGAATATTGAATCTTCTATCCATAATGCTCCCACAGTTTGACACAAATTATTTGAAAACCATAATTGTCCTTCTCTTGATGCCTCCCCCACTTGTGATGAAGCTACTTAACAAACTTTAACCTTGGATGATCATAAATTACAAGCTCTCCTAGTAGGGTAGATAATATGGAACAAGAGAATGAGACAATGCATGATCACATAGAGCCTTCTCCTACCATCCCCACTCTCGATAAACACGTAAATCTAACCATTGATCATTCCCCTACTCATGATGAAGTAATTTTAGAAGACCCAACTTATGAATGTCAACAACATTTGGTTAGTAGTTCTCCTAAAAAATTTCCTTCTAAGGAGAATATCATGGGGCTAGAAAAAGGAAACAATAATAATCTGTCATCCCTTGATAAAAAAGTGATCCTCAATTTCCCATTATTAGAGATACATCAAACCATGACTGTTGAGGTTATGAATGCACAAGTTTCAATTATATCTCCCTCGATCAATGGACTTCATACATACCCCATGGGACATCCTAACAACCCTCTAATTCTCTACCCACCCTCACACAAACAACAAGCTCAAAACAAACCTGAACTTGTCCTTTACCCTTCTAAGAATAATGTTTTGCAACAACTAAGTCTTAATACTGTTTCTCATATGTATAACACTCACAAAAATCCTCAACCACCACAACCAACCTTCACACCCTTACCATTGCTTAATCCTATTCTACCTACCCCTTTCTTGCCAGGTCGAAAGGAGTATGATCTTTTCATGTAACTTAAGAATACTCCTGCTAAAATATCATTATGGTGCATTACTCACGTCTCCCCTCACTATCACAACATGATCCAGATATCCTTACAAGGACCTCATGTCTCTTCTAATACTAGTTCTGCCCTTAATGTGTGTAGTGTGAGCCATTTTTATAGGCCTAGCATTGATCAATTAGACATTTGACCTTATTTTTTTATCTATTAAGGGATTTGAAAATGTCAAAAAGAAACTGCTTGGGGTGATCATTATAACTCTTACCATTGGAGTGGCCACCTTGAATACACCAATCAATTTTTAACTTCATGAAATTTCATGTAATCTTATCTTAGGCAGACCGTGGATTCGTGCAATGAAAGGTGTTCCTTCCACTCTTCATCACAAAATGAAATACATCTACAACAACACAATCCACACAATTGATGCTGATATTGAGCCTTGTAGTGTCTTACAACTTGAGAAAACCAAAGAAAAATCCTTACACACATCAACATCAACTACACCAGTGGAAACCATACAATAGAACAATAAAGAACAACATATTGAACAAGTCACAAACATATGAGAAGATGATTTGGGTTCCTTAGATTTCAAACATGAATTCATGGGTGAGTACTAGATCATACACAAAGATTCAAATAGGGGAAATGAAAAAATACATGATGCTTCAAAAGTATCCACCTCAACCACTTTAGACAATGAAACAAATTACACAACCTCCTTTGATGATGATTATCACCAACCACCACCCAATCCAAAAGAAATGAATTTTTTTTTTGGAAAAGGGTATGTGCTTATGAAACAACTTGGCTATAGTGGAAAAGGATGTTGTGCTAATGAACAAAGTATCAGAAACCCTATCAAACCTATCACACAAGAAACCACTCATCGTCTTGGTTATTTCCCTTTGATAGCAATTGCTAAGTCTTCGATCAACACCAACACTCTCACATCACATTCTTCTATTTCAAACTTAATTGTAAAGCATCCTAAACTGATAGACTCTAGTGGTCTTGGATGTTCTCCTTTGCAAGCAATCAAACAAACAAATACATCTTTGCTTAATGTCAATGTCATCTTGCAAAACACTAGTAATTTGAATTCATTAGATTTTACATTTTCCTATAAAGAAAAGAACAAAATATTGCAAAAAAAAGAGTCTTGCATAGGTATGACATCTTGTACAACTAAGCAAGAGATATCTTTATTACATAATCATGACACATTTTCTACCATTGATCAAGAAGGTATGTTGTCAAGACTCAGGTCCAAGAACACTTGATAACCCTTCCTCCCTAAACTTGCAAGAAATTCTATTACAAGACTTCATTTTGTGCATATCATCAAGTTCAAGGTCATTCTACTAACAAAATTAAGGCTTTACATAGTAAAATCTAACATCTTCAAGATTTTGGTATGCTTCCCTATGTGGGGGAACCTAATTCCTCTAATTGATACCAATTTTCACTCTAGCATGTATTTCATCAATCATTTCGGCTCACCTTTATCCTGCAGTAAGTGGGGGCAAGGGGTTCGATAGCTTTATCTTCATATGCCACTTGTCGTTGCCTCCTTTGGCTAGTCATTAACATGCCTAGACCATGCACATTGGTACGATTTATAATCTCTTGAATGTCTACTTTAGTGTGAGTTTGAAGCAAGTTCGTCCTCTCACTAAAGTTGGGACTAAATTTATTGTAGGAAAAAATATTTCTTGCTTGATTTGGAAATAATTGATGATAAATTGGACTTAACGAAGCTCCGATTTAGTGTTGCAAGGTCTTTTACACATCCACACTAGGTCTTGCACCCTTTCAAATTGAATAACATTCATTTATTGATGTCTTGTAAAGGTGTTGTAAAGTATCGTAAAGGACTTTCACACCTCTCTAGACTTAATGAACCTATTTTCACTTAATTCAACATTATAAAATATATTTCATTACATTTTCACACCAATCTAGAAGGTTTGTGAATTAAACTTAACCTTAGTCTAGTGTTGTAATGTTTCCTACACATTCCCATTGGATGTTGTGCCTTTCTAGGCTAAGTGGACCTCATTTTAATGATGTAAAGTGTATTTAATCATGCTTTCACACTGAATTTTATGTGCCAAGCCCTAATTGACCTTCACATAATCATTAATAAGCCCCTATTACCCCATATTGTGCATCCTAAGGCAATATTTGATGAAGTACCTGACAAAGTCACCATATAAACCTGATTTCCTCATTCCCCAACAACCCAACTGGAAAATGTAGCCCTCTAGGACTAATTCACCATATGTGGTGAATTATTCCCTGCCAAGTTAGACTGATTCACCCAAGGTGGTGAATTAGTCAAATTTGGGTGATTTTTGAGTTTTGAGCAGGAAAAACTAGAATTTAAATTTAATATTCTTTCATGTCGGCCTTAGGGATCCAATGAAAGGAGAATTTCCTATAAATATAAGTCTATAAACTATTCTTCATAATCTTCTAACTCATTCATAATTCATTCATCATTTATCTTCCATCTCAAGTCAAGCAAACTAGGGTTTTTAACAATCTAAGTCATCAAGATAGCTTCCAAGGACATTCAAGGGAAGAATCTTCCTCTATTACTGCAAAAATTCAAGATCAAACATCATGGCAAGGTACTAACTCAATTTTTTCATGCTTCATTACACTCTTTCATCATTTTGGTTTAATCACCTACAAAGGGGTTTGACCAAGGCAAACCCCCATGCCCTAACAAACAACATCTCTTCTTCTCTTCTTGTGTGTTTGCATATTTAGGTGTCTTTAAGACTTGTAAATCACTGGAGATCAAGTTGCAAATTTGTTGAAGAAATCTCCTTCTTGAACAAGTCAAAATATCAACAAAAAGTCACTTTCAGTTTTAGAAATCAGACTTTCAGAGGTGAGCACCTGTCAGGAACCGAAGAGCTGACCGAGGGCTTTTGTTTCCACTTTTATATTTTTAGAAATTCAAAAATGGAATCATTAACCATCAGTGGTGAATGATTCCCATTTCTAGGCCTAAAAAGTGTTGTTTGTAGTTTTGGATACCCATTTGTCTGAAACAGGTTTCAAGACAATTTCTCAGAAGTAGGACTAATTCACCTAGAATGGAAAATGAGTCCCAATAGGCCAAATTTTTAGTATCAGCAACATTCCAAGTTTCATATCGAGTCCCCATCAAGTTCTTAGGTGCACACTTCCAGTTTTATCAAATTTTGTTACAATTTGCTTTCATTTCTAGGTGTTTTTGCATACCACAATGTGTTTTCTAACAAGTTGCATTTCAATAGTTTTCACTGAATGATCAATAGCTTTTATTAGTTATTTTCATTTATTTTAGGTAAATTTCATCCGTATTTTCATTATCCTTACATTAGTTTGAGTGAACCACCTAGATTTTGGTGTGGGATCTATCTCTTCCCTTTAAGTGAAAAACCCTAATTGAGCAAAAGAGTCATAGCATTTCCTAACACCTAAAAATCTATGGTTCACTTATTAAAGTTATTAGGGGGTATAACTTTGGCATGGTTTGAGAAGTCTAACTAAGGCATGAATTTCTCCATAGCCACTTGCGTGTTTGTGTGAGTGCATACCAGCCATGAGTGTATGTTTCTCAACTTTTAGGACTTCTCACCTGGTGGATAGCCAAGAGTTTCGTTGCCTCAGAGTGAGTATGCATTTTTTAGACTTGAACAACCTAGATTTGATCCACATCAAGATGGAAAAATGGTCAAATCTTGATATGATTCTCTTTTATCTTTTACCTTTTTTTCTCTTTCATCTTTGATAGTGTATGTTTGTGCTTTGTTGTTGTTCTTTACATCATTCTAATGAGTTTTCTTTTGTTCCGATGTTGGTTTTCCATGGGATCTTGATCCTGGTGGCTTGATCATCCCTCTTGATCATTGTCATCTCATCTTACTGGAATGGGTACATTTGAACCCATCTTAATGTGTGATTGTCTACTTTAGTGTGAGTTTGAAGCAAGTTCCTCTTCTCACTAAAGTGAGGGCTACATGTAGTGTAGAAAAATGTATACCTTTTCATTTTCACACTCATTTGGGCCCTCCTTGTGGATTTTGGCTTAATGTTGAATTTATTTATTGTTGTAATGCAGATGACACATTCACATTAGGTCTTGGGCCCTTGTGAACTAATGGATTTTAGGGTATGTGCATGATCATCATGGAAAAAATAGGCCCTTAATGGCAAAAAAAGTTCAAAAAAATCAAAGTTAGGCAACTTGACGTAAAAATTTGAATAATGGTATGTGCAGGATCGTGATGAGCCAAAAAGTTGTGATATGATGGGTATGTGTAGAGTATGTGGTGGAAACTTCTTTTTTATCCAAAATTGATGAAGTGAAAAGGGTTTTTAAAGGAGATTCTCTTTCACCAATATGAATTATGCTTTACTCTGAGATTTAATAAGTAATTATTATTCATTTCTGACTGAATTACAACTAAAGTCCCTAATCGGTGGGGTAGGATTGAAAAGAAACATCTATAGCTTTCAGAATGGGTATCACATTTTTTGAATCACGAGAACATGTGTCACATTTATGCTTTGCATACTATAGGATTAAAAAAAAATGAATTTCATGGAAGTTTGACCAAGTTTAAAAGGTGGTCATACATATGAGTTTTATATTTTTAAAAGTTGCAATAAAAAATTCATAATTAATTATTTACACGGAAAAAGTTACAAAAAATATGCATCACATCAAGACGTGATTCTGGCTTCTCATATCTAAAATATTATAAATTTTTTTATCATTTTATTGTGGTTAGGGTGGTCAGACAAACACCTACTTCTTATTTTTTCCCTGAAATTTAAGTACTATTGCATTAAATTTTCAAATTTTCACCAAATAGATTTAAAAATAAATAAATAAACCTAGTAGTTTAGAAACTAAATTCAATTTTCTACATTTTCTATTTTTACATATTTTTGAAATAATCTAGATAACTTATTCAAATTTTTATATCAAGTTGCCTAACTCAAATTTTTTAAAATTTTTTACCACTTAAGGGCATATTTTTTCCATGATGATCTTGCACATACCCATAAGTTATCTATATTATTTCAAAAATATGTAAGAATATAATTTGTGGAAAATTGAATGTAGTTTCTCAACTACTAGGTTTATTGAAAAAAATCTATTTGGTGAAAATTTAAAATTCAATGTAAGTACTTAAATTTAGGGAAAAAATAAGTAGGTGTAAGCGACCACCCTAACCACAATAAAATGATAATATTTTCTCATAATATTTTAGATATAATTATATGACTCATGTCTCGATGTGATGCATATTTTTTGTAATTTTTTTCAAAGTAAATAATTAATTATGAATTTTTTGCTCCAACTTTTAAAAAATATAAAAAATCATATATCTGGCCACCTTAACTTGGTCAAAACTTCATGAAATTCATTTTTTTTAATCCTATAGTATCCAAATCATAGATGCGATGCATGTTTTGGATTCAAAAAATGTGACACCATTTGAAAGCTATAGATGTCTTTCAATCAGCCTATCAATCAGGACTTTATTCATAATTCAAATAGAAAATGAATAATAATTATTTATTAAATTGAAAGTAAAGCATAATTTATATTGGTGGAAAGCTGAGAATCTCCTTAAAAAACTCTTTTCATTTTATCAATTTTGGGTAAAAAAATTCAACCACATACCCTACACATACCCTTTAATGGTACCTTGCTAAAGTGTTGTAAGTTACTTTCACACTTTCCTAGGGTTTTATCAAATAATTAAACACAATAAACCTATTTTTAATAAAAATAAACTTTAATCTTGCCTTATTTTGAGTGTTGTAAATTGTTGTAACATATTTTCACACTTTTCTAGGATTTTCTTTAGTAATTGGGATTTCTCATGCTTTAATTGGCCCTATTTTGTATCCACAAGCCTCATTTATTGCATCTTTTTGAGGATAATCCTAACACCAATCATTGACCAATCATAATTCAGGAGTTCTTAGCTTGTGTGGCCCAAACTTAGTATCTGGGACTCATTTGCTACCTTGGGTGAATGGGTCCCACCTAGATCTTTTGGCCCCAAATTGAATTTCACACATTTGTAAGAACTTTTAATTTTTGGTCCCATACATTAGTCCTGATGGGACTATTCACTACCTTGGGTGAATGAGTCCTGTGTGGCCCAAAATTAAATTTAATTCAAATTTATGGTCAGATTTTATTCTCCTAGTTCTAATGTTGGCTTGTAGTGTTGTAATTTTGGGAAATCTTGGATAATTGAGTATAAATACAAGGTTCTTTCACTCATATTCAACACCTAGCATTCAAGAGAGTTCACAAGAGAATTTGAGCATAATTAAGAGCACTCAAGAGCATTTGAGGGAAAATTATCAAGCATTTTTAGAGTAGCATTCAAGTGTCAATCATCATGTCAAATATTTCATATATCATGTGTGTTACTGTTCTAACAATTGTGATGTAGGGTTTATGATTCAAGTAAGTGTTTCAAGAAAGATAAACATAATTCAAGTAGGAGTCAAGAACCACATCCCTTGCAGCCATTTCAAACATATTTTCAACACCTAATTGCTAGGGTTTGGTGAGTTACAACATTGTTTTTTGTTCATTCATCATTCTCCATTCGAACTTACTTTCATGTTAAGGATTTATTTTCAACAAGGGGTTTGAATAAGGGAAACCCCTATCCACTAACCCAACAACATTTTCTCCCTCTTATTTGTGTTTGATTTGTAGGTTTAGGTTGTATATTTCATAAGGAGCAAGATTGGAGAAAAAATTGTCAAGTGATCAAAGTTGTTAAAGTTGTCATCAAGCCTTGGAGAACCTTGGAGATTATCTACATAGTGCAAATCAGAGATTTGGATCTGGGAACTAGTCAAGAAGAACAAAGTAGAAAAGGAACAACATAATCAACTTTGAAATTTGCAAAAAGGCCCAGATGGAATTATTCACCGCTTCTAGTGAATGAGTCCCAATTCTAGTGCATTTTTAGGATTTTGCAGATTTGGATACTCTTTTGGAAAATTTCTATTCGTGCATAATTTCCTAAAAACTAGATTGATTTTCCCAGCTTGGTGAATGAGTCCCAGTTATCCTTGACAACATATTTTCCAGTGATTCAAACCTCCATTCATCCATCTCTAGTTTCCCAGGCACACACTTTCTATTTTATAGTTTTCTGTTGCATTTCATCCATCTTTCTAGGTCATTTAGTGTTAGTTTGCATTCAATTAATGAATTTTTTTACATCTTCCATTTCATTACCCTTTTCAAGTTTAAAATTTGTGGTGAACCCCTCATTAGATCATTCATCCCCTAGGATAGTCCCTTAGTAGATCTCTAACTCCTTTGCATTGAGATCTCTAGGGCATCCTTGAATGTTAGTTGGAGAAAAGTGATGTTATATGTCCAAAACCATAAAGAATCCATTTTTCAACTAAACAACCAATTATAGTTTATTGGTAAAATCCCCTAAAATATCAGGTATAAGCCTCCAAAATCTCACTTATCACATAAAATCCAGATAAATATTAATTTGACAACCATATGGGAACATTTTATTTCCATTTGCAATATTGTTTTGTCAATTTGATGGTAATTTTGTTTTTTCATTTGCATAGGTTTATGTTTTAAATCTTTACACAAATATTTTGTAATTAGATAATACTTAATTTCTATATAGAAAAAATATAGATTTGTCTAAATTTGTTTCATTCCATTATTTAGCGGTTATTATTAATCGTTTAATCTAACCACATGTAGTGCATCCACACACAAACACATACTCTCTAACATATTAAAATACATATAGTTTTCTATCGACATAATCCTTGAACCTCCTTTATGTGCAAGTATTAGTATATATACCTCTCTCTATATAGAATTATCTCCCCCTCTTTCTCTCTTTCTTTTTCCTAATCTCTCCAAAGATTAATTAAACTATCATATTTTTTATATCTTAATTTAATTTGATCCATATAAAAATATATTAATTATGAATTATAATAATTTCATATTTATATTTAATAATTTTTATTATAGAATATAATATATAATAATAATAATATAACCTACATACTACTATATATAGTAATAAATATAATTATATTATATCTAAGTTGCAACACTATGTATTACATAAAATCTATATAATATATTAATTATATTTTGTATTATATAAAAAATTATTAATTTTAATTAATAACTATATTAGTTTTATATATGTCTTTAATAGTTTAATTGAAAAACTTAATAATAATAGTAATAATAATAATAATATATAGTATAATTATATTATTTATAATTTATTTTTTACTATAAAGAATATATATTATATATTAATTATACTAATATATACTTACCTATGTAGGGTAAAGGATTCCATAATGTTAAAACCTGAATGTGCTCATTATTAGAATCTTGGCTATAATTTTCATTTTAATAAACATACTCTAAAACCCTCATCAATACCTTATTTTTCATGCTACAACTCACCAAATTGGAGAAGTGAAAGGTAAATACTAGTGAGGAAGAGTTTGGAGGAGCAAAAATGAATAGCAGCAAGAAAGTGAACCATTGATTTTTGGCTCTTATGGACAACTCTTGCTCTTCTAGGGTTTTTCACCTAAAAGGACATAGATAGGGGCAAAAATGCTAATGGTTCATTCAAATAATCTTATGTGTGATGTTTTCTAACTAAATGAAGTTAACTAAATTAAATTGACTGATTTAAATGAATGAAAATGAATGCAAAAGTGAAATTAAAGCTATGTTTCAAAACACATTGTTTAATGTAACAATGAAGTAAATGAAGAAAATATGCAAAACATAAAGGAATAAGTTAAATCAAAGTGCATCTAGGAAAAATCTAATGAATCTAGAATGTTGTGGATGTTGACTGAAATCACAAATTTTCCATAGTGGGACTCATTCACCTAGGGTGGCGAATTAGTCCTCCTCCTAGTGAAAAATTGTCATAAGCAAGTTTCTGTCTATTGGGATCCAAAATATGAAAAAAATCAGATTTTCAGTCCTTAGGTGGGACTCATTCGACATAGGTGGTTTATCGACCCTCTTTGAAATTTCTAAAAAATGAAGAGAAAACTTTGCAACACCAGATCTAGAAATCACTGCTTGACGAGTTATCGAAGTCAATTCTACAAGAAACAAACATAAAACCTTATCCAAGCTTGAAAGAGACTTGAGTTGACTTTAAGCACCTAGTTGACATGTAAAATAATCTTCAACACCAAAAATATTGTGAAATTTGCATACCTAGGTCTACAAAAAAACATGCAATAGGGGAAAAATGATTTAAGGTTAGTGAATAGGGGTTTGCCTTTGTCAAACCCCACATTTAGTAATCAAACCTTTAATAAAATAATGAAATGCAAAGGAATGATAAACTAACAACATGCAATTGCTATTAACTTACCAAACCCTTGATGATGCAAGTTTGATGTAATGTTAATGGTTGCTTCAAAGTGCTTGAATAGTGTTTGAAAAGATGTAAAATGCTTGGATGCTTAAGATTGAATGCTTGAATGAAATTAGATTGTAGGAGATGTAAAATGAGGTGAAAATTACTTATTTATACACACTTGTGCCTTAGTTACCTGTTCATACCTCATCACAGGTCGACATCAAGTGTTTTTGAATAAAAAAAAAAAAAAGAAATTTAAAATATTTTTAATTTGGGGTGAAGGGGGACTCATTCACCACCCATGGTGAATAGGTCGCACCTAGGACCTAGAAATGTGTGTTGGGAAATATGTTGTATTTAATGTTGTTTGTTAGGATAATACTCAAAAATACATTTAATTAAGCATATGAGAGCATAAAGGGCTAAAATAAAGCATGAAAAGGGGATAAATAGTGAAGATGTACCTAGAAAAGCATGAAGGCTTGTTACAAGACTTTACAACTCTTCAAAATAGGACTTTTTGATGAATAAAAAGTTATTTTTAGGTGAATTGTAACTAATAGAGTTTAGAATAATGTAAAAATGTCTTTCAACACTTCACAACACCTTCACAAGATGTCACTCTTTGAATTTTAGTCCCTAAATAAGCATGTTCAATCTGTGTTGCAACATAAAATCAAATAAAAATAGTTCCAACACCATGAAACGAGACCTAAAAGGATGTGAAAATGACAAGGGACCATTTTTCTATGGCACATTTAGCCCCCACTTTAGTGAGAGGATGAACGTGCTTCAAACTCACACTAAAGTAGCCATGAACATCAAGAGGAGGGTTCAAATGTACTTATGTTAGCAAGATGGAATGACAATGATCAATAGGGATGATCAAGTGCCTAGGATGAAGATCTCAGGGCATACTAAGCATAAGAACAAAGGAATGCGCAAGTGTTGAGATGAATTGGATGAAGGTTCGATCATCAATCCGACTAGTTGTGGACTAGATCTAGGATGATTGTTTGAAAGAAAGAATGAGTACTCACTTTGGAGCCATAGAACTAGTTGTCTGTGGGGTGAGAAAGCCCAAATGAACTCACTCTGGGGCCATAGAACTAGTTTTCCCTGTGGTGAGAAAACCCAAAAGGTAAGATACATACACTAGTTGGTATGCACTCAAAAACACAAAAGTGGCTATGGGGAAAACTCATGCCACTAGGTTGGCTTCCCACTCAACCATATTAAAGTTCTACCCATTGATAAGTTTAAAAAGGTTCTGCAAAGAAAAAAAAAGTTATGAACAAATAGAAAGGTACCATAGACATGCAATTTGCATTATGCAAGGTGGCAAAAAAAATGCAAAATGCAAAAATGTAAAAATGTAAAAATGTAAAGTGTTATGTGTAAAATGTTCAAAGGAGTCTTGTTCATTTCATGCAAGGTCAGTCAATTATGGAACATTGTGTCTAATGTCTCCAAAATATGACCAATCAAAGAATAGTATATTCACAACCTAGGGGATGTAGTGCATCGCATTAGGCCACCAAGAAGAATGTAGTATGCTGAGATAGATCACAATTATGAAGGACATCACACCCAATGTCATCCACAAAGTAATGATTGCATCATATAAACAAAAAGGCTACACTAGGAACCAAGAATTCAAATGAATTAATGGTAATGTATGCCCCCCACTTTAAAGGAATTGCTACACACCATTTTTTGATTAATTACATTAAAGTAGTGAAGGAAAGAAAAAGAAAAAAGAAAACAAGACATGAGAGCCATCTTGGGAAGCCCTATGCCAAGTCATATGTTTTGAAGTTAGGTTGTGTCATGTCAAGGAAAAGGAAAATCAAAGAAAAGGAAGTTGTCCCCTAGAAAAGAAAGCACACCAAATGCATAAGGGATCTATGGATTTGGGGTCAATATGTTCATTGCTGCAATGTGTTTATGAAAGAGCTCAGAACTATCATCTTTCCCCAAAGCACATAGAATTGGAAGAATGACATAAAGAGAGAAAAAACAAAGGAAAAAAATTCTATTTTGGGTCAACATCCAGAAGAGACATTACAGTCTCGACACCTTGCATCATCCCCAAAAGGAGAACACAAGTGAAAGAAAAACAAAAAGGTGAGAGAAAATGAATTTTTTTTTTGTTCAACATGAAGGATAAATTTTGGTCTCAATGCCTTGCATCATCCCAAAAAGGAAAACACAAAATAAAAAAGTGAAAAAGACAAGGACCTTTTGGGTCAACATGGAAGAGACATAGCACATCTCTATGCTTCGCATCATCCCCAAAAGGAGAAAACAAAAAAAAGAAGAGAAAAACACAAGGACCTTTTGGGACAACATGGAAGAGACATAGGGCATCTCTACACTTTGCATCATCCCCAAAATGGTAACACAAAAGAAAAAATAAAAATAAAGACTCAAACCTTTTGGGTCAACATGGAAGAGACATAGGGCATCTTTATGCTTTGCATCATCCCCAAAAGGAGAACACAAAACAAAACAAAAAAGGACTTTTTGGGTCAAAATGGAAGAGACATAGGGCTTCTCTATGCTTTGTGTCATCCTTGAAAGGAGAACACGAAACAAAAGCGCGGAAAAGAAAAGGTACAACATATAGAAGAAGAGAGATACAAATAGAAGTGTACGAAGAGAGAGAAAACATAAAACACATGATACAAGGGAACAAAATACACATATGAAAAGGAAAAAAATTAAAAAAAAAGGCTAGTTAGCAAAATGCAAGTCAACCATCTAATAGGTCATCCGCCTCCCAATCATGTTTAGTATAATTGGAGGGCAGTTGACTATCCAAAGTAAGAAATGCAAGTGTCAAACCAGTATTCATACCAAGTTCTTCTCTTGGTGGAGAGGTTGTATCTTTTAAGCTCATTGTGGATGAAAATAAAGAATTTAAATTGTTATGCACTTCTTCATCTATTTTTTCTATCGTCACATCATCGTCATCATCAAGATTAATGACAATAGGAGGACGAAGGGTGATTTCTAGGGATGGATCTATCAAAATCTAAGGTTGTTGGATTTGTTCATTTTGTTCTGAAGGTTTCACTAGACTATCATGTGGTAGGTCAAGAGAAGGAGGGTGGTCATCTATTACTTCATTCAAAGTTAAAGGTTGATTTTCTTTATCTTCTTCTATGCAAGATTGATGAGCAAGGAGACGATGACGATGCCTTCATTCCATAGCACCGTGGTTCTTTGTAATCCTATTTTGGAGTTGTTGAGGTGAAAGAGTGGACTAAGTCATCATAGGTTCTTCTGCTTCCGAAGAGGATGGATCAACCACTTTCAATTTGGCTTTATACACTTGTTTAAGGCGAGGAGGCATGATAGGAGTAGTTTCATTTTCCCTTGGTCATTTAAATGGTGGCACGGAAGTATTAAGGGGTGGTTTTTTAGGAGGTTGTATGGTTTTCTCAATGTCAGACTCAGGTTGTAGCATGGTTTCGTCTATGATAGGAGGTGTGGAAGTGAATGGGGATATGTTACAAAGAGACAATTCAATGATCTTTCTGTATTTAAACTTTTGATAAACAATGAAAAATAATTCCTTTTGAGGGGTGATGGGTTTCATAGGTTTAGGCCAAAATGCTTTGAATGAAAAATTAGCTTTGGAACATAAAGGATTAAAGCCACTATGGTGTATGGTGACTATCTCATTGTCATGTGGAAACTTCAAACACTTGTGAACAACTGATGAGACCACTTTCATTGAGCGAAGGAAAGGGTGGCCTAGCCGCAAACTTAATTTGTTAGATTATGGATAATTGAAAATGTTACCTCCAAATTTTTGTCCTATTTGTAAGGGTAGCATGATCAATCTGATCATAGGGCATGCAAAACTAGTATGTGTCTTAATCCATGTAGTTGGTTTATTATTTTCATCTTGATATAGCTCATGTAATACTAGAAACTCCTCTATGATAACATTCTCACCACAAGCAAGATCTATTAATATTACATTAGTGGGTTTATCATAGATTCTGCAAGCTATATAGAGAGGACCATCAAGAAGATTTTGTAGTATGTCTTTAGCAGAAAAAGTGATATCAAGAGACTCAGTGGTTTGGCCCTTTCGAGGGATGACATCTATCATAGCTACAAGATCATCCATAAGACTTTCTAAAGTGACAAGGGGAGGTGTATCATGTTCATTGTTTGTATCAACAATCATTACATTAGTGGTTGAAGGTTCACTAGCCTTGACAAATGAGGCAGTATGTTTAGGAATGGGATTAGTGAAAATTTGCAAATTCTCGTTAGGGGGTGCAACAAACTTATTTCCTTGATCATTAACACCCATAATGGATAGATGGCCTGACTTAATGAGTTCTTGAACTAAATGTTTTATATGCTTGCAATATTCAATGGCAAGTCCATTCTAGTGATGAAAATGACAATAAGCATTAGGTTTGAAGGTGGGTGGTAAGGGTTGGTTTCGATCAAGTGGTCATATGGGTTGAAAAGTGAGCAGGTGTTGTTGAATTAATTGGTTCATTGTGTTATGAAGGGTATTGGGTAGGGGAGTAAACTATCTCTTCAGGTCCCCATAGGTATAAGGCATTGTTGCTTTAACAACCACCACTTGATTTGGAACAAGTTGGGTTGGTTGGGGTTGAAGTTGAGGAGGCAGATTAAACTGTAAAAAGCATTTATTTGGTTTGTGGAATTTTTGTATGTTATTTTGGTTTTGATTGTTGTGTTCAAGTTTATCGGCTTGGTTAGAAGTGGATTTTGAATCACGAGTTGAAACCAAGTTATGGTATTCACACAATTTTGTGCATAAATGCATAAATGAAGGGAATTTCATCATTGTTAATTTATCCTGAAGGTCTGTGTGCTAGTTTTCGATAAACATCTTTTGCAGACATGCATCAAGAATATTGACATCAATTTGAGCATACACATATTGGTATCATGAGATAAAATCCATTACTTTTTCATTTGTGTTTTGTCTACATAACATAAGTTTAGCCATTGTATTTTTAGGTGTCATGTGAACTTGAAATTGACTTATGAAAGCATCCACCAATTCATTGAATGAACTAATGGAATGATTAGGAAAGTTGGAAAACCATTCTAAGGTAATGTCTTTCAAGGTCCTTGGAAATAGTTTGGCTAATAGTTTATCATCAAGGAGAAAGTCAGTACACAAAGATGTATAGGTATTAACATGGTTGATAGGGTCTCCTTTTCCTCCATATTTCTCAAACTGAGGCATTTATATCCCTTGTGGCATCGGGGTACATAATATTTATAATGATAATGGGCTACTATGGACATGATATGTAGGTGGAGCGGATTGACCTTGACTAATGGTGGAAATTTGATGTTGCATAGATGAAATGGTGGTAAGGAGTTTTGTAAGAAGGGGATTGGGGTAAGTGGGTTGAGGTGGAAGAGAAAAGGGTGGTGGAGTGTAGGTGATGTTAGGGGAAGTGAAAGGAATACTATGAGGTGTGAAGGTGGTGGAGGGGACTTATGATGCCACAAGAGAAGTAGGAATGATAGTGGAAATCGAAAAAGAGGTAGCCACGTAATTAACCTATTGCATAGTTGTGTGGACTTGTGGATTGGTATAAGTTGGTATGGAAGCTATGGTTGAAGGGGGAGGAACTTGAGGTCCTCCTTGGTTTATAGGAATGGTTGTAGGTTGAGTATTAGAAGAGGCATGTTTATTGTAAATTTCAACAATTCTCTCCATCACTTGCAAGACATCATCACTTTCAATCAAACGATGAAGATTGTCAACAGCGGGTATGGCAGTGGTGGAAATTTTTTCAAGTGACAAGTCTTGTTGTAAATGTGCAAAATCCTCATGAATATTATTGATCTTTTCTTGTGGGAGGGAGTTGTTTTGTTTTTCAACACTCATTGGATGGAAAGATGAAGGAATATAAGTGATATTGTCGCCAAAGTATTATGGTCCATACCTAATCATGCAGAAGATCGGTAGTGTTTCCTATAAGCTTGAGTTGCCACCTACAACAAAGATACATCCAGTTTTTCATGTTTCCTGTTTGAAGAAGGTAATTGGGCATAATATTCCCACTCAAACAACAGTTCCCGAGCTGGATGAAGAAGGGAGAATCATTTTGGAACCAAAGTGCATTCATCAAACACGCACAAAAAAGCTGAGGAATAAAACTATCACTGAGTATCTCATCCAATGGAAGAATTTACCAGTTGAAGATGCCACATGGGAAGATGAGGAGTTCATTCAAAAGTTTCCAAACTTGATTAGCATTGAGTACAATACTTCTTTGAAGAAGGGGGGCATGCTACGCCCTTAATATTATTGTACATCGGGTTATGAATAGTCGGCTTGTGCCTATCTTAACTCTCTATTAAGTCATATTATCATTAGTATATTGTTATTTAGTTGTTTAGGTCGGCCTAAGTCTTATATAGGTGTGTCTAAGTCGGCCTAGGTGATATCCTTGGCATAAATAGGTATATATAGGAGGTTGTGAGTCTTAATTGATCATCAAGTTGGGAAGTGAAAGGAATACTATGAGGTGTGAAGGTGGTGGAGGGGACTTATGATGCCACAAGAGAAGTAGGAATGATAGTGGAAATCAAAAAAGAGGTAGCCACATAATTAACCTATTGCATAGTTGTGTGGACTTGTGGATTGGTATAAGTTGGTATGGAAGCTATGGTTGAAGGGGGAGGACTTTGAGGTCCTCCTTGGTTTATAGGAATGGTTGTAGGTTGAGTATTAGAAGAGGCATGTTTATTTTAAATATCAGCAATTCTCTTCATCACTTGCAAGACATCATCACTTTCAATCAAACGATGAAGATTTTCAATGGCGGGTGTGGCAGTGGTGGAAATTTTTTCAAGTGACAAGTCTTGTTGTAAATGTGCAAAATCCTCATGAATATTATTGATCTTTTCTTGCAGGAGGGAGTTGTTTTGTTTGTCAACACTCATTGGATGGAAAGGTGAAGGAATAGAAGTGATATTTTCAAGGCCTAATGCACCATTGTCCATACTAGGAGTAGGAGCTCATGAGATCCCAAGGTCCACAATGAAAGTGCTATCATGGGAGGCCATGAGTCTAGAACTTCTTCTCATTAAAGTATTATCAATGGGGCACCAAACACTCATACAAGTACAAAAAAGGAGGGGTAAATGAAAATGCAAAATAATCTAAGAATCGGAAATGAAAATAACAAAAAAGTTGCTAATTGTAACTAAGATCTAACTATAGAAAACAAATTTGTAGACAAATGCTAAAAATGTTGTTTAACAAGTGTAGAGGGACTGATTCACCCTGGGTCACGATTGAGTCCCAGTATGATGTTTTTGTGTGTTTTTCAAAAAAATTAAGATGATATTAATATTCTATAGAATGCAATCAAAAATGCAAAATGCATATTTTTTAGTTTTTTCAATGAGATTCAATGCAAAAATGAAATCTAAATGAAGCTTTCACCAATGCAAGATAAAATGTCCTAAAATGTAAAAACAAAAAAATGTACTAATTGAATGTTAATACAAATGTAAACTAGGATGCAATGAAATAAGAAATGCAAAGTGCTCAAAATTTGGGTTGACCAAAATGAACCGTTGATTTTTGGCTCCTATGGACAACTCTTGCTCTTCTAGGGTTTTTCACCTAAAAGGACAGAGATAGGAGCAAAAATGCTAATGGTTCATTCAAATCATTTTATGTTTGATGTTGTATAACCTAAATGAATTTAACTAAATGCAATTGACTGATTTAAATGAATGAAAACAAATGCAATAGTGATATTAAAGTTATGTTTGCAAGCACATTGTGTAATGCAACAATGAACTAAATGAAAAAATATTCAAAATAGGAAAGAATGAGTTAAATTAGAGTGCACCTAGGAAAAATCTAATGAATCTATAAAGTTGTGGATGCTAGCTGAAATCACTTATATTCCACACTAGGACTCATTCACCTACGGTGGCAAATTAGTCCTCCTCCTGGTGAAAAATTGTCAGAAGCAAGCTTCTGTCTGTCGAGATCTAGAATTTGACAAAATTCAGATTTTAAGTCCTAAGGTGGAACTCATTCACCATAGGTGCTGAATCATTCCTCTCCCAAATTTAGGAAAAAATAGTAGACAACTATGCAACACTAGATCTAGAAATTACTTCTTGTCGGGTTGTCAAAGTCAATTCTACAGGAAATAGATAGAAAACCTTCTCGAAGCTTGAAATAGACTTGAGTTGACTTGAAGCACCTATTTTACATATAAACCAATCTTCAACACCAAAAATCTTCTCAAATATTCATACCTAGGTCTACAAAAAAATATGCAATAGGGGAAAAATGGTTTAAGGTTAGTGAATAGGGGTTTTCCTTGGTCAAACCCCACTTTTGGTAATCAAACCTTTAATAAAATAATGAAATGCAAAGGAATGATAAAATAACAACATGCAATTGCTATTAACTTACCAAACCCTTGATGATGCAACTTTGATGTAATTTCAATGGCTACTTCAAAGTGCTTGAATAGTGCTTGAAAAGATGTTTTAAAATGTTTGGATGCTTGAGATTGAATACTTGAATGAAATTAGATTATAGGAGATGTAAAATGAGGTGAAAATCACTTATTTATACACACTTGTGCCTTAGTTAACCATTCATACCTCATCACAGGAAGACATCAAGTTTTTTTCAATAAAATCCTTAAAATAAATTTAAAATATTTTGAATTTGGGGCCAAGGGGGACTCATTCGCCACCCATGGCGAATTGGTCCCATCTAGGACTTAAAAAAGTGTCTCAAGAAATATGTTGTATTTAATGTTGTTTGTCAGGATAATACTCAAAAATACACTTAATTAAACATATGAGAGCATAAAGGGGTCAAATAAAGCATGGAAAGGGGATAAATAGTGAAGATGTGCCTAGAAAAGCATGAAAGCTTGTTACAAGACTTTACAACACTTCAAAATAGGACTTGTTGATGAATAAAAAGGTGATTTTTAAGTGAATTGTAATTAATAGAGTCTAGAAGAATGTAGAAATGTCTTACAACACTTGACAACACCTTCACAAGACATTGTTCTTTGAGTTTTAGTACCTAAACAAGCATGTTAAAGCCATGTTGCAACATAAAAGCAAAGAAAAATAGTTCAAACACCATGAAACAAGACCTAAAAGGCCATGAAAATGGCAAGAGGCCATTTTTCTATGGCACTAAAAGTAGTAAAAATATGGCAAAAAACAACCAAAAAAGGAAAAAAAAATGATGAATGGTTGAGATTCGTTTAATCATCTTGCATATTCTATCTAAAAATCCTCACTATTCATGGAAAAAAAAATCTCATGAACTTAAAATAAGGAAATTCCTTTGGAATAATAAAGAAAGGGGACAAATCTATACTAGAAATGCTAGAGGATAGAAATAAGAAAGTAGTAGATTATTTATGCAACCTTGTAATGCTTAGAATGGATCACATCTAAGATCTTAAGATCAATTCTTAAGGGGAATTTCAAAATTGGTAAAAGAGAACCACTATGATTTTCTTATGGGGGCTTACTTAGAGAAAGAAATCAAAGAAATGGCTATGCAATTGCACCCTAACAAAGCCCCTAGTTTTGAGGGATTTTTAGAAAGTTTCTTTCAAAATGTTGGGATATTAAAAAAAAAGATGTTTAAGAGGCCATTGAGGAATATAGGAGAAAGGGAAAGTTAATGAAAACTATAAACAACACTTAAAATCATCAAGTTTCCACAGTCCATGATAATCAAGTGTCAATTTTTGGATTGAAACTATGCCAAAATTTTTACATCAATGTTTTAGATCATACTCCATGATCCATCATCATGATGATAAAAAAGAAAGAGAGAAAGAAAGAGCAAAAAAAACACTTTTATAGCTCTCATCCCAAAGGAGCAAGATGAATTTTGGCCGATTTTCCTTTGGAACATAGTTTATAATATTTTATCAAAGGAAATGGAAAATAGTTTGAAAGTGGTTTTCCTTGATATCATTGCAGAGTAACAAGTAAATTTCGTTACTATCATATTAATCGTAGATGGTGTAATAATAGCCTAGAAGAAAATACATTCAATTCATTTTATTCGATGGATTGGCTTAATGGTAAAGGTACACATAAGAAATTCCTATGATTTGGTTACTAGAGGTTCCTTATCAAAGTTTTGGATTCCCATGGCTTCAATAATTGATGTATAGATTAGATATTTAGTTTTGTGTCCACTCCTCAATGTTTGATCATATTAAATGGATGCCCTCAAGGTTTATTTGGAGCCTCCTGAAGTCTACATCAAGGTGACCTCATTTCTCAATTTCTCTTCATCTTGATTGTAAATTCTTTGGGGAGAGCAATAAGTGATGTAGTGAGGATTAGTATGTGGGAAGATATAACAGTGACAATAAATTTTCCTTTGATGTCTCCTTAGATATTTTTTTATGATATAATGTTGTTTGGGTCTTCCAAGAGAAGGGATGAAAGGGTTATGGAAGGAATCTGAAATGCATATTGAATGGACTCAACCTATTTAGTAAATAAAAAAATAGAGGTATTTTTCTTCTTCACTACACCCAATAGGAAAATGGAAATTATTAAAATCTTATACTTTAAAAAGGGAACTCTTCCACACACTTATTTAGGATTACCACTTTCTTGGGGTATAAAATATACAAAATTATGGAACCCTCTATTGGAAAGATGTAGTAAAATATATCCTCTTGGTAGGGACAATAATTATCTTAGGAATGAAGGATAATAATGTTACAATAATTGATATCAACCATCCATATTTTCCTTCATTATTGTCTTATAATTCTATTGCTATTTGATCAAAATATGAACTAGAATCTATGAGAAACTTCTTTCAGCAAGAAGCCTCAAAATGAAAATAAATCCCCTTAATTTATTAGGACATAATTTTCAAACCTAAAGATGAAGGTGGTGTGGGACTGAGAAATCAATTCTCTCATAATAGAGTGCTTGGAGCCAATCTAGTATAGATCATGTATTCCAAGCCCAATCTCAAATGGCTTTGAGTCCTATAAAATAAATGCCTAGAAAACCAAGAAAACTCAATAGTTCTTTCTATTTGCAATCCACCAAAGGGCATTGGATTGTTGAAATTTCTATTGTCTTGAAAAATTATAATTATAAACTACTTAAATTAGGATATAATAATAGAGAAATCCACTATATTCTAGGATGTTTCCTCAAGTGGATACCGTATTATTGAGAAGTGTGATACCTTTACATAGGAAAAATAGATCGTTTCTAGAAAATGGAGGACACATGTGGTTGACTATTCTTTTTTCACATCAATATAAACCCATTACTTCAAAAATTCATGCACACCTTGTCAATTTCCTATGTTTACAAGATCTTTGAAATTTAGATTTTAAATTTTAAAATGAAAAAAATGGCTTGAATTTGATATCAACTATTTCTTAAAGGCACATAGGGTCTATTAGGTCACTGGGGAATTTTAGGCTTTACGTTTTTTCCTACAAAAGTAAACCTCAAACATGGTAAATTATTATATAAGTAACTTATGTTTGTAAGAAATATTTTGTCATGGAATTAATTGAAATCTAGAGAAGAATATAATTAATACCCATGTTCCTCAATTTCATTAATGTTTCTAAATGTAAACACAAAATTCAAGTATATTCTTGGTATTATAGTCTTTATGGTTTGTGAGAAACATCAAGGTCGCATATATATGCAATTGAATTTATATACATGTAAGTTTTATTACTTAGAAATTTAATAAAATCTCAAGTCTAGGATTCAATAAAATCAATTTTTGTCTATCTTGAATGTTGATTAGATGAGTAATTTTTTTTATATAGGTATTTTCTAGTCCATTTGAATCAAGGTTTACTAAATGATTGAATTTTTTTAGGTACTACACATGGTAAGGTGATAAAATTATTACAAGGAATATTTTGGACCTCTGAGCGAGAACTAAGCCAAAGTTAGTAAAAGAAAAACTTCAAGTAGGTTTAAAAAGAATCCCTAAGAAAACCAAGGATCACAATTTGAACCACCTTAAATAAACTATTTACAACATTGTTGTCCTTGAAGAAGGAAAATAGATTCATCGATCGTTGAGAACTTATAGATGGATCCCTAGTTTAGAGAAAATTGGGGTATTTTAATCCTTTGACAACTATGCTATAAAGAGTTAGAATCATTTTCTATATTCATTATTATTTATTTAATAGAGGTGTTGACATATGTATATTTTTAAATTGTAAATAGTTTTTTAAAAATTAATGCTTAGAATTTCTTTTCTTTTTTTCATTTTTCCTTAACACAAGATTAAATTATAATTCATAAATATCTCCTAAATACATATAAATTTCATACTCTTTATGCACATAAATTATCAGTTGTGTAGTTTAAGTGTTTTAGGTCTTGTATTTTAAAATTCTTTAAAATAGGGAGGTTTAAAATAGTTTTATATTTTACCATTATAGGCTCACTTTGAATTATATTTTTAATTTTATTAGGTGTAAACAATGATTTTGGTTACCCAAGGGTTTCTCTAACTCTTCTAGGTTTTTCACCTAGAAGGAGAGAAAATGGACCCAAAATGCTAATTTTTTACACTCAAGATTAATGTAAAATGGATGAAATGTATCTAAATATAATGTACTAATGCAATAAACTAAAAAACAAAGGTGATTATTGATGCAAAACCTAAGAAATGCAAAGTGATGGAAAACACAGTGATGTATGCAAGAACAACTAAAAATGCAAATAAATGATGAAATAATTAAACAAAACTAGAGAGTTGCACCTCGAACCTAGAATCTAATGTAGAGAGGCTATGGAATCCTACATAGTTGACTGGAAATGTTCACTGGGACACTTATGCCAAGATGAGCGACTTAGTCTAGTTTTAGAGAAAATCTATTAGAACGGGAATATGCCAAATGGGTGTCCAGAAATGTGAAAATAAAATTTTAGGCCTAGAAGTGGGACTAATTTTCCATAGATGAAGACTTAGTCCACCTAGAGATTTCTAAAATTTTGGAATAGGATTTTGTAGCTTTTGGTCAGCACTTCTTTTTCTGACAGGTGTTTGATCTTGATTCTGTGGAAAACGGGTTGAAAGAGGTCTCCAAGCTTCAATTAGGGTTATGTTGAATTTGATGGATTGTTGACCACTTTTTTCCACCAAACTCTAAAAAATTTGCATACAAAGTCTAAAAACACACATGCAAAGAGGTGGAAGAAGTGTTAAAGGTTAGAATATAGGGGTTTGCCTTGTCAAACCCCACTTTGGTAATCAAACCCTATGAAATGAGAAGAGAATGATAAATACACATAATGCAATGTCATAAACTTACCAAAACCTTGATGTAGAAATATGAAGATATGCAATTAAGTTCTCCAATGGATTACTAGATTATGCTTATAGTGCTTGAATGCTTGATGAATTAGGAGATGTAAAATGAGGGGAAAAACCCTTATTTATACTTGATTTTCCCAAATTTATCGAAAATAACACATCACAGGCCAACCTCAAGGGTAAGAGAATAAAATCCCACTAAGAAATTAAAATTATTTTTATTTTTGTGCCCAATACAACTAAGTCACTCCAGGTGGCGACTTGGTCCCACCAGGACAATTTCACTGGGTTTTGGAGATTAAAGTGCATTAAATGTTGTTGAATGGGAATATCCTCAAAAATATACTTAAGTATGATCAGAAACTGCATTAATGGGTCATTTAAACATGATAAATGGTTGAATTAGTGATGAAAAGTCTAGAAAAGCATGTGTTTGTTACAACTATTTACAACACTTTGAAATAAGACTTGTTAAGTAATAAAAAGGAGATATTTAAGTGAATTATGATGAAAGGGTCCTAGAAAAGTGTGAAAGTGGGTTACAACACTTCACAACACTTTTACATGACATCCTAGAAGTCTTAATGATTCACAAGGGTCCAAGACCTAATGTGAACATGTTGACCACATTACAACATTAAATCTAGGAAAAATCAAGCCAAAGTCCAATAGGAGGGTTACTTTTTTGTGTCCACAGTTATCCCCCACTTTAGTGAGAGGATGAACTTGCTTCAAATTCACACTAAAGAAGTCGATCATGCACCCAAGAGGGGTTTGAATGCACTAATTCTTGGTAAGATGGGACAAAAATAGTCAAGAGGGATGATCAAGCCCCCAGGATCACAATCCCATGGAAAATTAAAAAAAAATACAAAGGAACACACATGAAAATGATGAAAAGGAAGGAAAGAAAGCTTCGATCATTTTTCTAGACCATTGTGGATCAGATCTAGGTTGTTTTTTTGAAAATGTGTACTCACTCTAGGGTGACGAAACTTATGGTTGTCTGTCGGGTGACAAGGCTCGAATATACTCACTTGGGGCCATAGGACTTCTAGTTTTTTGCGGGGTGAGAAATCCACAACATACTCACTTTGGGGCCATAGAACTTCTAGTTGTCCATGAGGCGAGAAATTTTGAAAGGTGGCTATGGGGAAAGTCATGCCTTGGAATGGGCTTCCCGCTCAACCATATCAAGGTTATACCTCCTGATAACCTTAATAAGGTGCCACAAAGACAATGTCATTTTGTGCTTCATGAGACAAGCAAAGATTCGTATGCTTAGAACTCCTAAATAAATGCAATGGCACCACATGAATGTAAGTTGTGATATAGAAGGTGGCCATGTAAATGCAAAATGAAACATGTAAAAGAGTGTTCAAATGAGTCTTGCTAAGTTCATGTATGGTCTATAACTTAGGGAACATTGTGTCCAATGTCTCCAAGAGAGGACCAGTCAAAAAAGAGAAAATTCACAACTTAGGGGATGGACTACATTGCATTAGGCTACTAAGAGGAATGTAATATGCTAATATCACACTCACGAAGGACATTACACCCAATTTCATCCACAAAGTGACAAAAAAATCATATAATGCAACAAGGCTACACTAAGAACTAGGAAAAAAGAAAAATGCAAATGAAGTATGCCAATGTATGCCCCCACTTTAAAGGAATTGCTACATACCGTTTTGTGAGAAATTACTTCAGAGTAGAAAAATAAAAAATGCTAAAATAAACAAGACATGAGAGGTAACTTGGAAAGCCCCTATGCCAAGTCATACGTTTATGAGTTAGGCTGCATCATGCAAAAGAAAGAAAAACAAAAAAAAAGGGTTGCCCCCAAAAAGGAATACGCCAAACACATAAGGGGTCAATGGATTTAGGGTTAGTATGTTTGTTGCTACAATGTTTTTATGAAAGAGCTCAAAACTGTCATCATTCCCCAAATATACATAGAACTAGAAGAATGACACAAAGAGAGAGAAAATAAAAGAAAAATAAAATCCATTTTGGCTCAACATGGAAGAGACATTGTGGTCTCAATGCTTTTCATCATCCCCAAAAGGAAAACACAAGAAAAAAGATAATGAAAAGGTGAAAGAAAAGGAAAATATTTTTGGTCAACATGAAAGAGACATTGCGGTCTCAATGCCCTGTGTCATCCCCAAAAGGAAAATGAAAAACAAAAAGGAAAAAGAAAATAAAAGGACCATTTGGGTCAACATGGAAGAGACATAGGTAATCTCTACACTTTGCATCATCCCGAAAATGAAAACACAAAACAAAAGCGAAAAAGAAAATAAAAGGACCATTTGGGTCAACATGGAAGATACATAGGGTGTCTCTATGCTTTGCATCATCCCCAAAAGGAAAAAAACAAGAAAAAGCGTAAAAGACAAAAGTGATATATGACATAGAGAAGAATGAAGGTACAAAGAGAAGAATGTCACAAAGAGAGGAAAATATCAAATGACACATTATGAGGGAACACGATACACTCATATAAGCTCAAAATAAAAGAAATATGTAAAAGCCTAGCAAGGAAAATGCAATTCAACCATCTAACAATTCATCTTCCTCCCAATCATGTTCAATGTATTGTGAGGGTGGTTGACTATCCAAAGGGATGATTGTAAATGTCAAACTAGGGGAAGTACTAGGTTCTACACTTGTTGTAGGAGATTTTTCATTTAATCTCATGGAAGAGGAAAATAATGTATTCAGATCATTATGCACCTCTTCCTCTATTTTAGTGATCTCATCATCGTCATCCAGATTAATCATGACTAGAGGAAAAATGGCAATGTCCAATGACGGGTGTATTATGAGTTGTGGTTTATGTATTGGATCATTTTGTTAGGATTGGGGAGGTGGATCATCATGCATTGCTTTTGTCACATGCAGTGTTTGATTTTCTTTTCTTTTTTTGTTTTGTAACTAATGAGCAAGGAGACAAGATTGACGCCTATACTCCCTAGAACCTCAGTTTATTTTAATTCTATTTTGAAGTTGTGTTGGTGTAAGAGTGCATTGATCCACCATACGCTCATTTTCTTCTTCAAGGGGAGGAACAATAGGAACCATGGGAGGGGGTTCAATAACTTTCTCTTTTACTTTATAAACTTGTTTTATGTGAGGGGGCATGATGGGATTGGTTTCATTATCTCTTAGGTGTTTGGATGATGATGATGAAGTGTTTATTGTTGGTTGATCTAGAGTTACGGGTGCAGGTTTAGGTTAAATAATTCTCTCATCTAGGATAGGAGTGTCGAAGGTGGACAGGGATTATTTGCAAAGGGACAATTCCATAATTTTCTTTTCTTTAAACTTTTGATAAGCAATGAAAAATCAATATTCGTGAAACCTATGTTATGGGTTCCATGGGCTCATTCCAAAAGGATTCCAAGGAGAAGTTTCCTTTAGAAGACAAAGGGTTAAAGCCACTATGGTGAATAGTGAATATGTCGTTGTCATGCATAAATTTTAAACATTTGGGTATGACTGAAGGGACAGTTTCATCGAGCAAAGTCATGGATGGCCTAGCCACAGATGAAACTGATCTGACTGAGGAATGACAGAGAATGTAACATCCAGGGTCTCAGGCCCTCTTTGTAATGGAAGAACGGTCAATCCTATCATAGGGCACACAAAAAAATTATGTGTTTTGATCCATGATGTTGATTTTTCATAGTTATCTTGATAAAGATTATGTAATACCAAAAATTCCTTAGTGATCACATTCTCGCCACATGCGTGATCTATGAGTATCCCATTAGTGGAATTATCATAAATACAATCGACTATGTATAGAGGACCATCAGGAAGATTCAAAAGAATATCCTTAGAATAGAAAGTAATATCAAGATTTTTCATAGGTTGGCCCTTACGAGGGATAACGTTAATTGCTCCTACCAAGTCATCCTTAGTTTTTAATAGAAGTGGTATGTGGAATAGGATTAGGATGTTCAATAGCTTTATGAACATTCATCACATTGTTGTTTCGATTTTCACTAGATTTGATGAATGACACATTATGTTTAGGAATCAAATTGGTAAAAATTTGCAAATTTTGGTTTGGTAGGGAAATAGACATATTTCCTTTAACATTAAAATTTGAAATGGATAGATGACTATAATCAATGAGGTCTTGCACTATGTGTTTAAGACTCTTACACTATTCTATGTCATGTCTATTTTTTGTATGATAATGGAAATAAGCGTTAGGTTGAAAGGTTGGAGGAAAAGGTTAGTTGGATCCAATGGTTTAATAGTAGGTAAATAAATCATTTGTTGTTGTATAAGTTGGGTCATTATGTTATGAAGAGTGTTTGGTAATGGTGTAAACTGTTGTTTTTGATTTCCATAACTATAAGGCATTGTGTATTTTATAGTTGCTACCTGGTTGTTGATAGGTTGAGGTGTTTGTTGAGGATGATTGAACTATAAGAACCCTTTGTTTGGTTTTTGAAATGGTTGTGAATTGTTTGAAGTGCTAGGTTTAGATTTTTTAGTTCGGTTGTTCACAAGTGCATGAAAGAGGGATATTTCATCATGGTCAATCTATCTTGTATTTGACTTTGCAAATTTTCAATGAGTGTCTTTTGGAGATGTCGATCGGGAATATTAACATCAAGTTGGGCATAAAGTGACTAATAGTGTTAGATGAAATTGATTACCTTTTCATCCAAATTTTGTTTACATCTCATTAAATCAGCCAATGTATTCTTTTGAGCCATATGCACTTGAAAATGACTTATGAAAGCATCAAATAGTTCCTTGAATGAATAGATTGAATTATTGGGTAAGGATGAAAACCATTCTAAGGTAGTGTCTTTTAAAGTCCTAGGAAATAGTTTTTCCAACAGTTTATCATCAAGGACAAAGTAACTGCACAATGTTGTGTAAGCATTAACATGATTAGTAATACCATCCTTTCCTCCATACTTCTCAAATCTAGGCATTTCTATTCCTTGTGGCATTGGTGTTTGGAGGATTTCCAAAGATAGTGGGTCACTTTAGACATAATAGGTGGGTGGGCCATTATGCTTTTGGTTGATGGTGGATTTTTTTTTTGCATGGAGGAGATGGTTTGGAAAAGTTGTGTTATGAGAGGGTCAGTGTAAGTGGTATGAGGTGGAAGGGAAAGTGGTGATGGAATGTATGTAGTTGTAGGGAAAGTGAAGGGAATGCTAATGGATGGTATGGTGGAAGAGTAGAAAATATTCGATGCCACAGAGAAATTAGAAATTCTAGCAGGAATAGTCGAGGAAGGAATCACATTGCTAACCTATTGCATTGTGGTTGTGACTTGCAGAGTAGTGTAGGTAGGTATGGATGCCACTGTGGAAGGAGTGTTAAGTCCTCCTTGACTAACCATAGTGTTTGTTGGTTAGGATGTAGAAGGAGCATGTTTGTTGTATATCTCAACAATGTGTTTCATAATGTTTAAGCCTTCATCACTTGCAATCAGGCGATGGATATTTTCTATAGTAGGAATCATAGTGTTGAAATGTTTTCAAGAAACAAGTTTTGTTGGAAATGTGCTAAATTCTCATGAATGTTAATGACTTTGTCTTACAGAATGTGATCATTTTGTGTGTCAATTTGCATATTATTGTAAGGAACAATATTTCTACAAGTAGGGTCCATGCCTAATGCACTATTTTCAATACCAAGAGTAGTAGCTTAGGGAAACCCAAGGTCCACAATGAGTGTGTTATTGTAGGATTCCATGAGTAGTGAACTTCTTTGCACTAAATTATTATCAATAGGGCACCAAACACTCATACAAAGGCTACTAAAGACGAGGTGGAATTTAAACTGGGATTAATAAAATGCTAATAACATAAATTTTGTAAACTATAATAGAGATGCAATAACAAAAATAAGAAATGTAGAAAATGTCCAAAAAGTGCTAGAAATTATAGCGCAAAATGTGTAGAAGGACTAAGTCACTAAGTGTGGAGAATTAGGCCAAGTGAGGATTTTTTTTGGTTTTTTAGAAATTTTGAATGCAACTTGATGTTTTTCAGATGCACAGATGCAACTACAATATGAAAATTCTGAATTTTTGTTCTTTTCAATAAAAGATGATGCAAAAATGCAAGCTATATGAGCTTTTCACTAATGCAATTTAGAAAAACCTAAGATGAAAATAAAACAACGCAACACCTAATGCAATATTGATGCAAGGTAAACCTAGAATGCACTTGAAATCAACATAAAATATGTTCAAAAGTCAGGATCACCAAAATGTAAATAATGATTTTGGTTACCCAAGGGTTTCCCTAACTCTTCTAGGTTTTTCACCTAGAAGGAGAGAAAATGGGCCCAAAATGCTAATGTCTACACTCAAGATTAATGTAAAAGGGATGTAATGTATCTAAATATGATGTCCTAATGCAATAAATTGAAAAATAAAGGTGATTATTGATGCAAAACCTAAGAAATGCAAGGTGCTGGAAAACATAGTGATGTAGGAAAAAACACCTAAGAATACAAATAAATGATGAAATAATTAAACAAAACTAGAGAGGTGCACCTGGAATTTAGAATCTGATGCAGAGAGGCTTTGGAATCCTGAAGAGTTGATTGGAAATTTTGACTTGGACACTTACAACAAGTTGGGCGACTTAGTCCAATTTCGAAGAAAATCTACTGGAATAGGAATCTACCAAATGGGTGTCTAGACATGTGAAAATTGATTTTTAGGCCTAGTAGTGGGACTAATTCGCCATAGATGTCAACTTAGTCTACTTGGAGATTTATGGAATTTCATAATAGAATATTGTAGCTTCTGGTCTGCACTTACCTTTCTGATAGGTGTCTGATCCCGATTTTGCAAAAAATGGGCTGCAAGAGGTTGCCAAGCTTCGATTAGGGTTATGTTGACTTTTATGGATTGTTGACCACTTTTTGACACCAAACTCTTTGAAAAATCTGCATACAAAGTCTACAAACACACATGCAAAGAGGGGGGAAAAGGGTTAAGGGTTAGAGTATAGGGGTTTGCCTTGGTCAAACCCCACTTTGTTAATCAAACACTATGAAATGAAAAGAAATGAAATGAAATGAGAAGAGATTGATAAATAAACATGCAATGTCACAAACTTACCAAACCCTTGATGTAGAAATATGAAGATATGCAATGAAGTGCTTTAATGGATGACTTGATTATGCTTAGAGTGCTTGAATGCTTAATGAATTAGGAGATGTAAAATGAGGGTAAAAACCCTTATTTATACTTGATTTTCCTAAATTTCCTGTAAATAACACATCACAGGATGACCTCAAGGGTAAGAGAATAAAATCCCACCAAGAAATTAAAATTATTTTGAATTTTGTACCTAGTGGGACTCTGTTTCCCCAAGTGGCAACTTCGTCCCACCATGGTACTTTCACTGGGTTTCATAAATTAAAGTGCATTAAATCTTGTTTAATGAGAATATCCTAAAAAATACACTTAAGTATGACCAGAAAGTGCATTAAGGGGTCATTTAAACATGAGAAGGGGTTGAATTAGTGATGAAAAGTCTAGAAAAGCATGAGATTTTGCTACAACTCTTTACAACACTTTGAAATAAGACTTGTTAAGTAATAAAATGGTGATATTTAAGTGAATTTATGATGAAAGTGTCCTAGAAAAGTGTTAAAGTGGGTTACAACACTTCACAACACTTTTACAAGACATCCTAGAAGTCTTAATGATTCACAAAGGTCCAAGACCTAATGTGAATGTATTGACCACATTACAACATTAAATCTAGGCAAAATCAAGCCAAATTCCACTAGGAGGGCCTGAACATGAGAAAAAGTAGAAGGGTTACTTTTTATGTGTCCACAGAAGGATAAATATGTGATTTGTGTTATGTTAATCAAATTAAATGTAGTGAAACATATATTTTAAAATAATTCCAAGTGCATATTACTCGACTAATTAAGTGAAAATGATAGATAATTGTTTCCTATCATATTGAGTTTGAGATGGAAAATAAAAAATTGACAAGCTAGCTTTTAAAAATTGACATAGATGGATTAGGGTTACCTAGCTCTTGTTGGAAATAGGATGTCATTTAATTGCAATCCAAAACATTATTTATTTCATGTGTCTCCCAAGTCCCTAGAAAGTGTTCTCAAACACTAAGATTAGAGAGAGATTATTTTTTAATGAAATAATCATGTTATTTGACATTTGTAATTAATTCTAAATGTTAGGAGCATGTGAGTTCATCCAATATGAGTTCCTAAATAATAGGGGCACATGGGGCACTCACATGGTAGGTGACACTCACCTTGAGTTAAGTTAAGTGTTTGGAGTAAAAGATAACACTTCTGAATGCATGTAAAGATCCTAGGAGTTAGGGTTTGATGTTTACATGCATGAAGTTCAGTTCAGTTCAGTCTAGATCAATTCATTTTACTTTAGTTTAGTTTAGTTAAGAATTAGTTTAGTTTAGTTTAGTTAAGTTCATTACAATTCAGTTCAGTTTAGTTATGGTTCAGTTCTCTTCAGTTAGTTTTAGTTTTTAATGCTAGTTGACTTTAGCTAACTTGGAATGAATGACTAATGACTTGAGTTGCATGACATATAATAGGGGCTACCTATTGGTTATTTTTTTAGAACCAAACATAATCTCATTCCTAACCTATGAGCTTGGCACAACCCAGTTATTAGCTAGGGTGAGGATTGGCCAACACTTAAGTAGAGTAACTACTACTCTACTTCTTCTCTTTAGGATCTGTGAGACCCAGGGAGGGTAATCCCCTATATACTCATAATTTCTCACACTTGGTTAAGAGTATTTCCTTACACGAATGCATAGTTTTGTGAAAATAACTATATCAAAGGCTTGAAAAACCTCAAATAGGAGCGTTCCTTATTTTCAAGAAGTGCTCCTTCATACTTAGGGTTGGGAAATTGTAATTTAAAGTATGTTAAATCATTCTTCATCTTAAATCCTAGGCCCAATTCAATATTGGCTTAGCTAATCATAGGATAAACTAAGTAGATAATCATTGCCTCATCTAAGAAAGAAAAAGAATTATAATTAGTAATGAACTGGTAATACAATCTTAATTGAAATACATAAATTAGTATACTATTACAGTGTTACTTTGTAACATCTAACTCACTACTTTTTCAAAATACCACGTCCTTACTAATCATATATGCTTTCCTCACAAACGAATGAGTTCATTTTAACATTTAATCAATTCATTGAATTGAAGCACAAAAAAAATTCATACATTCTATGAAAATGATAAAAGAAAAATGAAGTTGTCATTAATAGCAATATTCATTCATAACTTAGGAGAAAACATAGAGGAGAATAAAATTTTGAAAAGCTAAAATTCTTCTTCATTTTTGAAATTTCATTGTAAAACATATTCAATATGTATACACAGTATAATTTTCATCTTATATTTGCTTCCGATATATCTACTAAAATACTTATTAACATTCTATTCTACTACTAAAACTAAGTATCTACTGTGACCCTATTCTGGACTCAAAAATAGGAACTCTCTCACTTTTAGCCATGAAATCCCCTTTATATAATAGGGGAGCAACAAGCACCAGATTGAATTACAATTTCAATTTCATTTTGAGTTAATTTCAAAAACCTAATTCCAACTAACATCCTGAAGGACTCCTCAGGAAGTTTCATACATGATCATTTCAAAATAGGGGAGGCAAAAAACATGTGTAAAATGTTAGCCATCACTATCACAGTATTTGTTATTGGGAACAAAATGGATTTGGCTCATTTTGTCTGGAAATTCTCCACATCAACAAGGGAAATGAAAAGAAAAACCATTGACGCATAAAAAAATTACCTCTTATGTAACGACCATGGTGTCATCAACAACTAAAATAGAAGGTTCGACCCTTATTCAGAGTCATCAGCATTTGAAAATACCAAAGTACTTCTAGTCCTTGTTACAATTGGAGGTACTACAAGATAATCATCATCAGAGCTATCATATGGCACCAGGGAATAGAGATATTGGCCATAATCTGAGTCTATCTTGGCTTTGACATCTGAAGGATTGTCAGAGAGCATAATAAGAGAATTATGCTTCTCTTGATCAGTCTGATAGCACTTTCCCTTCTTCTTGGCCTTTGTCATTAGCAATGCCAGTTCCTTGCCTTTGGGCTCAACTGCTTCCCCTAGAAGGGTCCTATTTCGCAAGCAATAAGTACTTTGCACAATTATCTTCTTTTTATGGCCTCTATCCCTCATTTTTTCCCTTACAATCTCATGGGACACCATGGTTTCCTACTCAATTGCCTCAGCATAGTATTTGGACATGCTTAACCAACTAAGCCTCCTAACAGGAAAGGTTGCCTCACTAGTTTTTCCCATTTTGTCAGAGTTTACAAAATAATAATTTAAAAGGTCTTTTGATTTAACACCCACAAAAAGAATACCCCAATCCCAGTTATAATGACTAATTCAAGCAGTAAAAGTCCTAAATAGACTAGAGACCTCAATTTCATACCAACCCAACCAGGACAAGAAAATTCTACTACAAATAAACCAACATCCCCTCACACTTATCCTAACACACACTGCAGACCAAAAAGATAATGAGAATAATCATCAATCATCTTGCATTAAATAGAGATTTCGAGCATGCAAAATTAATGATGTAGAACTCCTTGCACAAGCGAACAGGTAGCATATCAGTTTGGATTTGAATCTAGACCGTTCATCTAAGAGTAATTAAGATTCCGTCTAAGGTGGCCATGAGCATCATTTTTTGACTATTATGAACTTGCTTCTTGAAAATAGCGATGCTATCTCAAATATTGACACATAATTCCTTAACCTTGATTTAATCATATATGTCTTGACAATTTGGCATGTATCCCCAACCTAATCCATGCTCTTCATTTATATCAGGGAAATACATAAGGTCAATTTGGAGAGAAACTTTCCTTGCACTCCTCCTCGCTTCATCACTAATCCTTACCTAATCTCGAGGTGCTCATTAGTGATGAACTCACTCATGTGATGGCTTTCTGTTCATTGGATAATCTTACTTTAAAATTTTATCAATGTTCATCCAATTCTTTCATTGATCCCCTTCTTGCTTTGCGCAAGACCCTTGGATGCTACCACATTTCTCCTTTCATCAATGGTTATCACCTATCACTAATCTATTTCATCCTCACTCGTCTCTATCAACAATGAAAATATTTTTGTGATGGCCTTTATCCCTTGATTTAATGGCTTGACTTCTAGTCACATCTGACCCTTCATCGTGCTCTAGACAATTCACACTTTATCCCTAGGATCACATCAGCGATGAGAAACACTATGAAAACACTAGATCTTAGACATGTGCACTTGCATAGAACAAATGGAGCCAAAAATATTTCCCATAAGATCATATCCAAATTAGTGAAAGGAAAAACCCTTTTAGAAGGCATTGATCGCTTGTCACTAATTTTTGACCTAAGTTCAAAAATAAATTCGCGATGAACAATAAGGCCTTTGTTCATTGCTAATTCTCCTCATATATTATGCAAGGAATCAGTGATGAACTGTTTACATTATTTATAGGGTTCATCACACATCGCTAATGTGAGAACAAATTTTTACAACATATCCACAATCATATGGTGTGGCAACATATCGCTCATCACTATTACAAAGTTGGAGGATCAGATGCCATTAGCGATTAGTGATATCAAAGGAAAGTACTACTCATCGCTCATCACTATTTGGTATTGTAAACTTATGAATAAATTATCGAGGAGTGATATAGTTACAAGGGTCATCAAGACTTAAGTGAAAAATTCATGCACGTGCTTACAAGTTGTTCTAAAAAAGGAAAACTTCTCTAGAGTGACACAAGAATGATAAGCTCACAACTTTGAAATCATGCAGAACAAAGGACCTAATGATCAAAAGATTATTCCCCTAGACTATAAAAAGGATGATTCAGACTTGCCTAGGAGAAAAAACTATTGTAGGATGACAGTCACACGATGATGTAAATATGAGGATTTCCTCACTCTCCCTAACCGATAGTAGACACTTTATATCCAACAACAAAAATAAAACCCTAAACCTCATATAAGAACCCTATAGTAGATGTGAAAAATATATTTAGGTCAAAATTCCTAGGGTTTTCAAATGAGCACACCAAAATTTACAATTTTTTTGAAAGTTCCATCGGTGGGTCTTTTTGTGGGCGTCTGTTGCTTAGTGAGCAAAGTGAAAATCTAGATTTTCTAGGAGAAGCAGACCAAGTGCCTACTCCATTGGGCAACAGAGTCAAAAAGTTATCTTTGCCCCTAAATGCTTTGTTTTGACATGTCAAACCAAATTTGATGGCCCAAGGCCACCGAGAACCGTAGGCTTCTTTTCACATCTGTCATAGACAAAGTTCCCATCGAATTTCACTAAAACCAATCTAAAAATATCACTACAATATTCTGGATTCAATGTGCTACTATCTCTCAACAACCCATCATATACAATGTTATCAAAAAATTTATAATTACCATGCATCTACAAATTAGGTACACCCTTAAAATATTGATTTTCATGTGGCAACAACTTATGATGTTTATTATATAAATCATTGTCTAGTTGAAAACAACATTCTTCAATGCTTTGCATGTTACCACATTGTAAGGAAACATCATCCAACTGAAAAAAAAATAGCACTCATATTTTGCCACATGGTTGGTGCTATCAAGCTCAATCTGATTAGTAGTTTGCATGTCAAAGGTGAAAAACTCATAGGAATTAATCAAAAGATTATGCACACCATGCAAACTACTTCCGAGTGTATGTAACTTAGGTATACACTCACATATTGGCACACACTGTTTTTGTGCCTCAACATGTTGGTGTAGAGAATCATCAAGAATCTCTAACCTATCCTTATTCTTGCTGACTTTGATATGCTCTAAACACAACATATCAATATCTTCAAAATCCAAACCTTGTTCAAAGGTCAGCAATTCTGGTTCAAGAAGTTAATCTATTTTTTCTTTGAACTTAGCATCTATCTCCACATGAAAAGACTCATAACTAGGCTTATCTAAATCAGGAAATAGATACTTATCCAAATCTGCATTACAATTTTCAAAGTCTTTCTTATCTGATATACAAACGTCAAGGTTACTTGATGTTTCTAGCTCATCGAAACAACTTTCTAAACTAGCATCAGCCTGCATACTTTCATGCTCATCATGTGCACAATGCATCATAAAAATCAAATGGTTGTTTGTCATTTCCCACATTATCACCATGCTAACCAATATGAAAACTCAATGGAGTGGGTGTCATAACAACAATCCTCATCTTTTTGTATTTCAATATTAGGCTAGGTTTCATCATTGAGTAGCTCATCCTCTTGAGGATGGACAAAAACTTGTTCACTATCATGATCATCAATGGTAGACATTGTATCATTTATAACTTCTTCCTTTTCAAGGATGCACTTGTCTGTATTTGAAACTAGAGATATTTGATCACTTGTATCCTCACAGTTGTTCGTCTCATCAACATGTTTATCCATAATTGAAGACAACAGACCTTGCACACATTCATTTCTCATCTTTTTCGTATTATCTAAACATGTGTAAGACATCTGCATACTCAATATTCTGAAATACTTCAACAATGCACCAGATCCCTCCTCAAAAGCTTCAAAATACATATGAATGCAATATGATGTACTAGGTCTAAATATTTAAGGGATTAATGCAAGAGCAACAACAAATTTGTGACTAAAAACAATGCTTGACTCTTCCTCTTATTTCTTGAGTTGTTTTAAATTTATGAGAAGATTAGAAGGTTCTTTTACAAATTATTTCCTAAAATTATCCACCAATTTATCCCAGTAGGAAAAGGACTTCTCAGGAAAGCCTAAGTACGAATCCCTAGCTTTAGCTTCAAGAGATTTGACAAAAAATCTCATCCACATATCCTAATATTCAAATGAATTTTTCACCATGAAATCATAAGAACTTTGGACATGTACATCTCCTTCACATATATTGTATCCATTGAATCGAGGCATCTGCATAATCAATCAATCCTTGACAAGTCTAATTGGTCATACAATGAGTCAAAAGAATTGACAAAAGGTGCACCAACTTGGCTAGCAGATATAGTATGATTATCTCTTAACTAAGCTTGTATAGCCATTAGGTTCCTTTCGTTCAACTCTCTAACTCCCCTTTTGAGTACAATTTTCCATTCTGGCCTTATCCTAGGCTTGTTTACACTTGAGTTTATGCACTTTTTGGTATCAATAGTCTGAGGATTTTTAGACTTATGAAGCTTTTTGAAAATATGCATTCAAATTTCTAATGGCATGGTTATTTCTCTTTGATAATCCATGGATGTATGCAAATCTAGGGTTTAACTAATTATGCATAGTCACAACTACGACAATATGAAGGATGATGGTAACCTATGCATTTAACATGTGATAATGCAAATGGATTGTAATTCTTGAGATATACAACTTCATTCTAACCATCCATATTAACTAGTTTGTGAATTCTTAGACAAACACTTTGAATGGAACTATAATAACATTCAATATGACAGGTTCAACAAACAAAAGTAGGCAGAGAACCATGTACCTTCACACCTCCAGTAGCTACAACTTTGAATAGAGCACTTTCATGTTACAATAAAAAATAGAAGCCCTTCATGTGCACAAATTATAGAGCAGAGTCGCCACCTCTTCAACAAGAGGAAAATTTTTGAAGCAAGGATATCTTTCTCTAAGTTCTTCTAGCAAAGTCACAATATTTTAAATTTGGGGCTGCTACAAATCAATATATAGATCTAGAACTTCTTTAACTTTTGAACCAGTCATTTATTATTTTTGACTCTTTCCAAATGGACTTCAACAAATTTGCACTAGAGATTCAAAGTTCTCCCCAACAGAGTCACCATATCTATTGGTTATTTTTTTAGAACCAAACTTAATCTCAATCCTAACCTATGAGCTTTGCAAGACCCAGTTATCTATTAGGGTGATGATTGGCCAACACTTAAGTAGATTAATTACTACTCTACTTCTTCTCTTCGGGCTCTGTGAGACCCAAGGAGGGTAATCCCCTATATATTCATAATGTTTCACCCTTGGTTAAGAGTATTTCCTTACACAAATGCACAATTTCGTGAAAATCACTCTATCAAAGGCTTGACAAACCTCAAATAGGAGCATTATTTATTTCCAAGAAGTGCTCCTTCATACTTAGGGTTGGGACATTGTAATTTAAAGTATGTTAAATTGTTCTTCATCTTAAATCCTAGGCCCAATTCAACATTGGCTCAACTGATCATAGGATAAACTGACCAGATAATCATTGCCTTCTCTAAGGCAGAAAAGGAATTATAACTAGTAATGAACCGATAATACAATCTTAATTGAAATAGAAAAATTAGTGGACTATTAGAGTGTTACTTTTTAACATCTAACTCACTACTTTTTCAAAATACCACTTCATTACTAAATCCTATATGCTTTCCTCACAAACCAATAATTTCATTTCAGTGTTTAATCAATTCATTGAATTGAAGCACAAAATAATTCATACATTCTATGCAAATGACAAAAGATAAATGAAGCCACCATTAACAATATTCATTCATAACATGGGAGAAAATGCAGAGGAGAGTAAAATTATGAAAAGCTAAAATTCTTCATTTATGATATTTCATTGTAAAACATATTCAAGATTTATACACAGTATAATTTTCATCTTAGATTTTCTTTTGCTATATCTACTAGAATACCTATTAACATTCTATTTTGCTACTACAGCTAAGTATCTACTATGACCCTATTTTAGACTCAAAAAATTGAACTATCTCATTTTCATCCATGAAATCCCCTTTATATAACATGGGAGCAACAAGCACATGACTGAATTACAATTTCAATTTTATTTTGAGTTCATTTTAGAAACCTAATTCCAACTAATATCTCAAAGGACTCCCCAGGTGGTTTCATACGTAATCATTTCAGAACAGGGGAGACAAAAAGCATGTGTAAAATGTTAGCCGCCACTATCATAGTATTTGTTGTTGGGAACAAAAAGGATTTGGTTTACTTTGTTTGGAAATTCTCCACATCAACAAGGGAAAGAAAAAGACAAACCATGGACGCATAAAAATAAATACCTCCTATGTAACGACCATGGTGTCATAAAAAACTAAAATAGAAGGTGACCCTTATTCAGGGTCATCGACATCCAAAAATGCTGAAACACTTCTAGTCCTTGTTACAATTGGAGGTAGTACAAGCACGTCATCATTAGAGCTATCATATGGCACTAGGGAACATAGATATTGGCGATAATCTGAGTCTATCTTAGCTTCAACATCTGAAGGAGTGTCAGAGAGCACAATAAGAGAATTTTGCTTCTCCTGATCAATCTGATAGCTCTTTCCCTTCTTCTTGGCTTTCTTCACTGGCAACGCCAGTTCCTTGCCTTTGGGCTCAACCACTTGCCCTAGAAGGGTCCTATTTCTCAAGCAATAAGTACTTTTCTCAATTGTCTTCCTTTTATGGCCTCTAGCCCTCATTTTTCCCTTTGCAATCTCATGCAAAACCATGGTTTCCTACTCAGTTGTGTCGCATTGGCATTTGGACATGCTCAACCGACTAGACCTCCTAACAGGTCGGGCTGCCTCACCAGTTTTTCCCATCTTGTCAAAGTTTACAGAATGATAATTTAAAAAGTCTTTTGATTAACACCTGCAAGAAGAATATCCCAATCCCAATGATAACTACTAATTAAAGTAGTAAAAATCCTAAATAGACTAGAGAACTCAATTTCATACCAACCCAATAGGATAAGAAAACTATACTACATATAAACCGACAACCCCTCACACTTAGCCTAATAGACACTCCAAACTAAAAAGATAATGAGAATAATCATCGATCATCCTGCATTAAATAGATATTTCAAGCATGCAAAATAAATGATGCAGAACTCCTTGCACAAGAAAACTATTAGCATATTAGTTTGGCTTTGAATCTAGACTATTCATCTGAGAGCAATTAAGATTTCATCTAAGGTGGCCATGAGAATTGTTTTTTGACTATTATCAACTTGCTTCCTAAAAACAACGATACTATCTCAAATATTAACATGTTATTCCTTAACCCTAATTTAATCATATATGTCCTAAAAATTTGGCATGTATCACCAACCTAATATGTGCTCTTCATTTACATCGATGAAGTACATAAGGTTAGTTTGGAGAGAAACTTTCCTTCCACTTCTCACTTCATCACTAACCCTTACCCAATCCTTAGGTGCTCATTAGCGATGAACTTACTCATGTGATGGCTTTTTGTTTGTTGGACATCCTTTTTTAAAATTTTATCAACGGTTGTCTAGTTCTTTTGTTGATCCCCTTCTTGCTTTGCGTGAGACCCCCAAATGCTGCCACATTGCTCCTTTCATTCATGGTTATCATGTATTGTTGATTTATTTCATCCTCACTCATCTCTATCAATGATGAAAATATTTATGTGATGGCCTTTATCCCTTGATTTAATGACCCAACTCCCAGTCACATCTGTCCCTTCATCGTGCTCTCGCTAATTCACACTTTATCCTTAGGATCAGATTAGTGATGAGAGACACTGTGAAAAAACTAGATCTTAGATACGTGCACCTCCATAGAAAAAATGGTGCCAAAAATATCTCCCATAAGATCATATAAAAATTAGCAAAATAAAAAACCCTTTTAGAAGGCATTGATCGCTTATTGTTGATTTTGGACCTAAGTTCAGAAATAAATCTGCGATGAGCGATAAGGCCTTTGTTCATGACTAATTCTCTTCTTATATTGTGTGATCAATTAGTGATGAATAGTTTACATTACTTATAGGGTTCATCGCACATCACTAATATGAGAACAAATTCTTACAACATATCCATGATCATATGGTGTGGCAAGATATCGCTCATCGCTATTACAAATTTGGAGGATCGGATGCCATTAGCAATGAGTGATATCGAAGGAAAGTACCACTCATCGCTCATTACTATTTGGTATTGTAAACCTATGAATAAATAAGTGATGAGCGATATAGTTACAAGGGTCATCGAGACTTAAGTGAAAACTTTATGCACGTGCTTACAAGTTTTTCTAAAAAAGGGGGAACTTCTCTAGAGCGACATGAGAACAGTAAGCTCACAACTTTGAAATCATGTGAAACAAATGATGTAACGATGAAAATATTATTCCCCTAGCCTATAAAAAGGATGATTTAGATCTACGTAGGATAAAAACTGGTCATAGGATGACAGTCACATGATGTAAATATGAGGATTTCCTCCCTCTCCCTAACTGACATTAGACACTTTATAGCCTACAACAAAAATAAAACCCTAAATATCATATAAGAACCCTATAGTAGATGTGACAAAGATATTTAGGTTAAAATTCCTAGGGTTTTCACATGAGCACACCAAAATTTACATTTTTTTAAAAAGTGCTATCACTACCTTCAGTTAATAGGGGATGACTATTCTTGCATGAATGGTGGAGAGAAATTTTTTAGTTAACAAGAAATGACTTGGAACCAACTTGGACACCCAATTTTGCTTCTTGGAATTAACTCCTTTGCATGCTAAGATATTTCAGAAGGCTAAGTTAAGTGGGCCCACTCTTGGGTGCCTACTGTGAGGATGAAGCCTTGAAAGTATTTGTAGAATAAAGGTTAAGTTTGTACTTTAGTTTGGGATTTCCAAATGGATGAAGATGAAGATTCGACATTGTTCTTAATGGCATAAATTTATTTGCAAGAGATAGGTGTACCTTTTAGGGATAGGGGTTGAGCATTGTAATTGTAACTCAATTGGAGTTTACAAATTTGATTAATGCCTATTTATCTCAAGCAAGTTGAAGAGAGTTTGTATCAGTTTTATTATAGATTCTGAAGTAGATTGGTGAAGGCAAATGAAGCATTCTCGAGCAAGAATTGGAGTTATTGTAATCTACTTCAGAGATTAAATAATACATTGATTCTTGGTGGCGTTTTCTCCCGAAAGGGTTTCTCCATGATATATGTTGTGTATCTTCTAATATTTTGTCTAATTCTTCTACAACCTTTTGTCTTCATTCTACAAATGATGAAATGAATTAATCAGATAATCACCCACAAAAAATTTCTAACAAATAATACATATTTAGATCAGCCAGTATAATAGTTTTACAAAGTATTAAGCTAAGAAAACACCTCAATTTTTAGCTTTTGGTATCAAAGCTGAGGTTGGGTAGAGTATTGGGATGCCTTTCTCTTAAAAGATTGGAGGGCTTTTGGTTGTAGTGGGAGCTTTTACAATTTTTTTTATTGTTGATTTTAGAAAATAAGTTTGTTACAAGAGGTATATATTCTTTCTATAGAGGATGTTTATCATGTGTCATTGAGAGCTTGGATTAATAGGTTTGGTGTGAGCTTATGATAGAAATGTTGTTTTGATTGTGTGCATCATGATGCCATAGGATTGCTCAGTATCACGGTTCAGTGGGAGCATTTGGTAATGACATGGATTCTTGGTTGTAGGATGGTTATGTTATTATGTCATGGTATACTCTTGATTAGTAGTTTAGAGTTGTGGCACGATACATGTTATGATAATTTTGATCATGAGGAAATATCTGAAATTCCATATGTTTTTGACAATGATGGTTTGATGTTTATCTTATTGCCATGTATAGCTCATTATCACAGTTCAGTGGGAGCTTTGGTAGGATACAGTGATCTTCATGAAGAGTATGGTAGTCATGATGCCATGTGTGACTTGGTATCACGATTTAGTGGGAGTTGTTGGCAGTGACGTGGATGCATCATTGGTAAGGTTATCTTTAGGTGATTGGGGATATGTTTTATTGGTTTAGAGTGGTTCTTATTATGTCATGGTTTAGTCTTGTTGCATTTAGAGTTTAGCATGGTTCTCTTGAGACTAGGATGTTTAAGTATGTTATGGTGCATTAGATCTCCTAGGAGGAGATGGTTAGATCATGGATGCCATGTTTATGTTCAAGATTGGAGCTTTAACATTGATCTTTGTAGTTCTCTTAAGTATTGGGTACAATAATCATTTTCTTGATTACTTCATGACAGTGTTGTGTTGCATTTGGAGTTTGGCATAAATTGGTTGGTTATAGGTCCTCATGGATACTTGGAGAAATAGGTGAGGCTTCAGTTTTTTTATGGTAAGAGATATATGTTGGAATAATTACTAGCAAGAAAATCTATTTTCAATAGAAAATACCGAGGAGCCTATACCTTGGTTGAACGTGAGTTCAACACACTCGATGGTTTTCCATGCCTCCAAAGAGGCAGTATGGATAAAGAGACTTGGGAAAGGGATTATTTTTAATTGTAGGTAAGTTAAAGTTGAATGTGATAGTCAAAGTGCTATGTGTTTAGCCAAAAATCCTATGTATCATGCTCATACTAAGCATGTTGATGTTAAGTATCACCTTGTGTGAGAAATGGTTGAGAGTAGGAAGGTATTAATTGATAAAGGTAACACTTTAATTAATGTTACAAGTTATCTTATGAAACCAGTTCCTTCAGATAAGTTCTCTTGGAATTAATCATTTGCTTGGAGCTTCATGATTATGCAAGTTGCATTTGAAGTTGGCATGGATTGATTAGTTGGTGTAGGAAGGCCATTGGCCTTAAGTTAGAAATGTACTTGATTTATAATTATTCCTTGTTTAGAATAATTGAAATGTATAATGTCCAGTGGGAGAATGTTGCAAATATTAATTGCGATAATAAACATTATTTATTTCATGTGTCTCGCAAGTCCTTGGAAAGTGTTCTCAAACATCAGGATTAGAGATAGATTATTTTTGAATGAAATCATGCTAATTGACATTTGTAGTTAATTCTAAATGTTAGGAGCATGTGAGGGAATCCAATATGAGTTCCTAAATAATAGGGGTACATGGGGCCACACATGGTAGGTGACACTCACCTTGAGTTAAGTTAACTATTTAGAGTAAAATATAACACTTCTGAATGCATGTAAAGATCCTAGGATTTAGGGTTTGATGTTTACATGCATGAAGTTTAGTTCAGTTTAGAGAAATTTAGTTTAGTTTAGTTTAGTTTAGTTCAGTTGAATTCATAATCAATTTAGTCCAGTTTAGTTCAATTCAGTTTAGTTTAGTTTAGTTATGGTTCAATTATCTTCAATTAGTTTTAGTTGAATGCTAGTTGACTTTAGATAACTTGGAATACATGACTAATGACTTGAGTTACATGAAAAATAATAGGGACTACCTTCAGTTAACAAGGGATGACCATTCTTGCATGAATGGTGGAGAGAAATGTTTCAATTAACAAGAAATGACTTGGACCCAACTTCCAAGGGTTCCCAAGTTGGCTTCTTGGAATTAAATCCTTTGCATGCTAAGATATTTCAAAAGGCTAAGTTAAGTGGGCCCACTCTTGGGTGTCTACTTTGAGGATGAAGCCTTCAAGATATATACAAAGTAAAGGTTGAGTTTGTACTTTAGTTTGGGATTCCCAAATGGATGAAGATGAAGATTTGAAATTGTTCTTAATGACATGAAATTACTTGCAAGAGATAGGCGTACCTTTTAGGGATAGGGATTGAGCATTGTAATTGTAACTCAATTGGTGTTTATAAAGTTGATTAATGCCTATTTATCTAAGGAAAGTTGAAGAGAGTTTGTATCAGTTTTATTGTAGGTTGTGAAGAAGATTTGGTGAAGGAAAAAGAAGCATTCTCAAGCAAGAATTGGAGTTATTTTAATCTACTTCAGAGATTAAATAATACATTGATTCTTGGTGGAGTTTTTTCCCGAAAGGGATTTTCCATAGTATATGTTTTGTATCTTCTAATATCTTGTCCAATTCTTCTACAACCTTCTGTCTTCATTCTACAAATGATAAAATGAATTAATCACATAATCACTAACAAAGAATTTGTAACAAATAATACATATTTAGATCAACAAGTATAATAGTTTTACAAAGTATTAAGCTAAGAAAACACCTCAATTTTCAATAGCTCTAACCAATTTAAGGATGTTAAATTATGGACTACCATTTAATAATCCAAAATGATTCTTTGGTTTTATTTTTGGCTTTATATTATTTTTTGGGAGAAACCATGGAATTAAATTAATCCAGTTGAATTTTACATTACAAAATCAAACTTTGTGTACCTAATCAACTTGATCTACAAAACTAATTTGGGATGTCTTGTAATCTTCAAACTATTTTTCTCCACCTTTGGATACTTGAAATTGTAGTAAAGAATTGATATGGTTTATAGACACCTTTGAAGTGATTTCTACGAGAAGTTCATGTTATCCTTAGATAAACACTTAGATGGACCAATTTAATATCCTATAGAAATAAAAATAAATATAACCATGTAATATTCCCAACTATTGTTAAGCATGTAAATGCTAATGTAATTGTAAATTCTTAGATGTGGTCCTTGAATAATGATTAATTTGTAAATGAAAGATCTTAATTCTCAGTGATCCCTAGATATGGTAAATTTTATTGACATAGGTGAAGCCATGACTATTTCAATGTACAAGTTACTACTAGGGTTTAACATTACTCCTCAGTAATTTTGAAGGTGCATGATACCCTTTCATGTATTTGCTAGTTTTCACATAAATTTATGTTTAAATAGATGTCCTTGTGCAAATAAAATATATACCATTCATTAGTCGAAGGCTGAAAAAATATGTGCCTCGTTATTTATAAACAATTGATATGTAAGCTCTCTTTTATAAAAAAAAATAGAAAAAGACACTTGAAGATTTGAAACTCAATATTCATCAAAGTTGTAAGTTTTAAGAGAATAAGTGTATATTTATGGGTGTGCCAAATTTAAAGGTGAAGGTTTTCTATTCAAAGTTTTCATTTTAATTTTAAGGAACACTTTGTACTTTATAACGTCATATGGTAGAATATATATTTTTTTGTAATGTTGTATTGTCAAAATGAGAATAAGAGTAGTGAGTAAATTATTGATTATTAATGATGATGTGATTACTTTGTAACACACCTTTGTAGATTGATTACTTGCTATTGTAAATGAGAATTGCAGTGTGATTAAAAACAATCTTAGAATTATATGAACTCGGTGCAACATGTTTTAGATTTGCAATCTGCTTGACCACATTGCATGTAAGTCTTACTAGTGATTCAAATGTTGAAATTGTGTATTTGAAGAAAAAATTGAATGACACTAAACTGCACAAATAGAACACTATTATAATAATCGTGCATTATTATTATAGACAATTGAATTATTCTTAATCATTTTGTAAAAAAAATAATGAAGCAAAATTAGATAATAAAAACACATTATTCTAATATAATATAATATAATTTTAATATAATATAATAAAAAATAAACGATGTTCAAAAAACTTCTAGAAAAAATAAACATAAATTACATTCATAATAACATATGCATCCACTCATATAGATTATAATTAAAAATATAATAAAGATCTAATATTAACACACCAAAAACAAATTTTACATATTTAAAAATAAATAAAATGAAAACTCAATATAGAGTTCCCCTACTTTATTTATTTTTGACCATTCAAAAGTATGATTTACATAAAATATCTTCAAGCAAAGATATTTTGGAAGAAAAGTCCTCCGATTGACCACCGTGGGGACACATTGACCACAGCATCAGGTCGTCATAACATTTTCCAAGTCCAAAATTTCCCCTAACGTCAGTTTCCTAATTTGTATTTTAATCAATCTAAAAGTGCGTAGTACATCTGGCAAGCCTGTAAATGTACAATACAAACATTGTATATATAATAAAAAATGGGAAAAAAGAAACAAGAATTACCCAAACTGAATAAATTTTGTGGCAAGTAAGTAATATAACTCGTATATTTCTTCCCAGTACTTTCCCGATGAGCACCCTATTACAGTGAACCTGATACTTATTTACTCACTGCCCACTTGCAGACTGTTTTCAAATTTTCGTTGACAGCTAAGGTAAAACGTCAACTGTAGTTTCTGGGTGTTATGACATATGTATTAGAAAATTAAATCTAATTTGGTTAATGATTGTGATGTATGAGGGTTTGGCGCGGCATCCCAAGTAGCTAAATTGAGGAAAAACTCGGATTGATCATACGGCTGCACCACAACTTGCGAATCCAGTTGAAGCGGAGCCAGTTGAACGCTGTCCTCAAATAGTATATGTTCTGGAGATTCTAAAAGATATGTGGCCTCATTCTCCTCTTCCTCTGTCACTTGATCCGTTTCATCTTTTACTGCTTCTCTGGATTGAATCGAAACTTCGATCGGTGCTGCTTCTTCAACGCTCAAGCCCGCCGCTGTGGAAGGCCCCGCTTCCTCACCATCGCCCCGAGGAATCTTGTCGTAGGCAGAGCCAACGGCAATGGCGGCGGCCCGAATAATGTCGGATGAAGGATTGGTGTGTTCGCTTGCCGCCGCCATCGCAGTTGAGTTGAAGCGCGAGTCTGGGAAATTGAAAGACGTTGCGTTGGGTCCTCGCAGGCAGAAAAGCGCAGTGTCATAAGCTCGAGCTGCAGCATAAGCAGTGGAGTATGAGCCCAGCGATATGCGCGATCTTTTGCGTGACCGAATTTCGGCCACATATTTTCCCCATTTCCTCTTTCGCACGCCTCGGAATCTGATTTCTTCTCCGTCAATCGCCATATTGCAAAAAGAAATAGACTTGATATCAATAATAAGGATATATACTTCTCTCTTCCAAGATAAGATGGTATAATTTGTATCTAAAACTCGAAGGATCCAAGGTGCTGATGAGCAGAGAAATTTATCAGCGGACATTCCTTTTAAAGTCCCATGTTGATAGAGGTCGGCGGGAGTGTGGACGGCAGTTCTACTCGGTTTACAGTTTGCAAATCAATCAAATCGTTTCTGTTTCCATTAAAATTGATTTGATGGGACTTCAAAAATTTGGCGATTTCAATTCCTTTTTATCAAGTCAACGCGTTAAAGTCAAGAACCGTTGCGTAGCAGCTTTTTATGGATTGACATGATTAGACTACTACACGAGGAGGCCTCGAATTTGGTCTGCCGACCGTATTTTTTCTTTTTGAGAGTGCTTGAGAGATACCCATATAATAAAACACAGTTCTAATCTGCACATTATCATCATGGAAAAAATAGTTTTTCTAGAAAGGAATTCTTGACTATTCATGAAACATAAGTCAGTAAGTTTGACTCTGAAAAATCCTGATAGCAATATCGTAAGATACCTATACTTTTAAAAGTTATTTGTCTAAACCGAACTATGGAATATTTTTTGGTCGCAATATCTAAACAACAAAGCGTGAATGTTGTTTACACTAAAGCGATTTACTGTTCTTTGCGCTTGACTGTCACAGTCTGTGTTTACGCTGTGCACTCCACGGAACACTGAGAAAATGGCAGATTTTATATTGATCAGTTATCTTGTGTGGCGGATGGAGATTTTATATTGATTTTAGTATGAAGCTTAAAGCAATTATAAAATGAACTTAAATAATTACCTTAGTGTTCAAGACAAACAAAAAATTAGTTGTAAAGAACAAAGCATTGTGAAAGCTATTTAGAAGAACATTAAATAGCTTTAAAAAACATTGTTGTATCAATCATACTATTCATAGGGGTCATAGATAATACCTACACAAGTGTGTGGCATTAATAGGTTCCTTAAGGGGTGTTCCATGAAGCTACGTTAAAAGATAAGCACCAGACCCGTAATTGGTATCAACTATGTAAGGTCCTAACCAATTAGGGTTGAACTTATCTTTATCTTCATTATCAGCACTAGTATTGCATTGATTCTCAATAAGAACAAAATCTCCCTTGCAAAATGACTGAGGGATGACACGAATGTTGTGTTTGCGTTATAATTGTTTGATGTGAGCTTGGAGATGTTCGACAATGTTAATGTGTTGTTCGTCAAGCATCTCAAGTTGATTTAATAATTGATCTTTATAAGTTTCATCATCAATAAGATCTTGGAGAGAAACTTGCAAAGTAGGAATTTCTAACTCTAAGGGCATAATCGCACCAATGCCATAAACAAGGTTATAAGGGGTATTTCCTGTGGATGATCAAACATTAGTTCTATAAGCCCAAAGCACATAAGATAGTTGTGTATGCTAGTCTTTATGATGCTTGGCAATAGTTTTCTTGAGGATTTGTTCAAGAATCGTATTAGTATTTTCAGCTTGTCCATTAGATTGTAGATAATATAGTGTAGAAAAGCAATGTTGAAAGTTGAATGTTTCAAGAAATTTCTAAACTTCGTTATTCTTAAATGGAGTTTCATTGTATTCAAAAAAATTGTTGAAGGGAACCCAAAGCAAGCAATTATGTGGTCGAAGATGAAACAAAAAATTGCTTCAGCGGTTGTAGAACTAAGGGGAATAGCTTCCACCCATTTCGTGAAATAGTCTATTGTGGTTATGATAAATGTATGTCTAGCTGAAGAAGGCGGTGAAATTTTTCCAATAAGATCCAATCCCCATACTGAAAATAGCCAAATGGGAACATTGGCATAGAGCTTAGAAGCAGGAGCGTGGATCAAATTACTATATTCTTGACATTTGTGATATCGTTTAACGTAGGTGAAGAAATCCTTCTCCATATGTCTCCAATAATAACCCATATGAATAATTTTTTGTACTAACGAACGACCTCCAAAATGACCTCCACAGGAACTAGCATGAGCCTGTTTGAGCACTAAAGGGATTTTAGATTCTTTAAGACATCATAATAGGAGACCATTAAAATATCTTCTATTCAATTCATTTTCAAGGATCACATATTTAGCCGTGAATTTACATAATTTTTTTCAAGTATTCATTGTGGTAGGTTTAGGAATAGTACCATCTTCCAAGTAGTTATATATTGTATCATACCATTCACACAAGGCATATTCTTGAGTTATCACCAAAATGTCTGCTAACGGAGTATTGATCAAAAGTTTCATGATGTGATGGATAACAAAGGTGAAGTTTGTGGAAGGATCGTGTGGGGATATAAGAGAAGTTGCACTTGCCATTACATCCGCATGTCAATTATCTTTGCATGGGATGTTATCAATGGTGAACGATTCAAACTTTTCTAATAGTCTCATTATAATATCCTTGTATTTTGATAATTTTTCATGTTTAGTTTGATATGTACCATTGATTTGTTTGATGACCAATTACGAGTCACCAAAGATCTTGATATGTTTAGCATTTATTGATAAAGCAACTTGCAAACCTATGATCAATGCCTCATACTCAGTTGTATTATTTGTCCATACAATATTGAAACTTGCAACTTGCAAACCTATGATCAATGCCTCATACTCAGTTGTATGAAATTTAATTGATAGGATAAGGGAATAGGTTTATCGTAGGGTGGAATTAGTACCACTCCAACATCGAAACCTATTCTACACTTAGATCCATCATAAAATAACTCCCATGGTTAATGTCAGTAGTTAAGACATGATCACCAGGAAAGGAATCATGAGTAGGTAAAGCAAAAGGAGAAGGATCGTGAACTAAGTGATTGGTTAAGGCTTGGCTTTTGATTTCTTTTTGTGAAACAAATGTAAGGTCAAACTTAGTTAACAACATCACCCACTTAGCTAAGCCTCCTGAGAGATTTGTTTTTTTGAAAATATGTTTAAGAGGATCAAATTTTGTGATGACTTGTATTTCAGCATTTAGTAAATAATGTCACAACTTACTATTAACGAATACAAGAGCCAAACATTGTTTTTCAGTTGGTGAATATCGTGTTCCATAATCAATTAAGGTTTGAATAATGTAATAAACAGGGTGTTCTTTACTATGATCATCATGTTGATGTAACAATGTTCCAATAGCATGGGTAGATGTAGTGGTGTACAAAATAAATGGTCTATTTGGTACAGCAGGTTGTAAAACAAGTGGAGTGGCTAGATATTCTTTTAAACTCTCAAAAGCCTATTTACAATCCTCATCCCAATTAAAAGGTACGCCCTTTTGAAGGAGATGTATGAAAGGTAATGTGTGATTGGCTAAAGATACAATGAAATGACGAATAGCTTGAATTCAACCTTGTAACATGTGTAACTGAGAAATATTTCGAGGAGGTGGCATGTTAATGATTGCATCAATTATCTTTGTGTCCACCTCAATGCCTCTATGAGATATGACAAAACCCAAAAAAATTCCACTATCTATGCGAAAGACACACTTTTTTGGATTCAATCACATATTGTATTTTCATATTCATTCTAATATTTTGTGAAGGACATTTACATTATCTTGTTGTGTTAAAAATTTAGTGAGCATATCATCGGCATAATCATCCAAGATTTTGTGAATGTAATCGTGAAATATTAATGTCATTCCACGCTAATAAGTTGTGTGGGCATTCTTTAGACCATAGGGCATCACAACCCAACAAAATGTTCTCCAAAAAATTGTAAAGACAGTTTTGTATTGATCTTGAGGGTTAATAAGGATTTTATTATAACCAGAAAATCCATCCATGAATGAAAAAAAAGCTTGTCCAACAGTTGAATCCCCAATCATATCTATATTAGGAAGCGGAAAATTTTCTTTTAAAGAGGCTTTATTCAAGTCTCAAAAATCCATGCATATCCTAATACGATTATCAGGTTTTTCAATTGCAACAATGTTTGAGATCCAAGGAGAATAATCAATAGGTCTAATAAAGCTTGCATCAAGGAATTTTTCAATCTCGTCTTTAACATGCAAGGCTATGTTAAGATGCATTTTTCTTATCTTTTGACAAACAGGTTTAGCATTTTCAACAAGGACAATGTTATGCGTCACAATTTTTGGGTCAATTCCTGGCATATTAGAATATTTCCAAGAATTTTTTTTAGGAAAATCATGAAGTAAAGTGGTAGTGTCTTCATGTTCTTCATCATCAAGGAACTTTCTAATTTTAATAACTTTATCATTATCATTAATTTCCATTAGCAAATCAATTGTATCTCCTAACGAGGGTGCATTGGATTTAGGACCTTCAAATTCATAAAGCTCTTCAATGATATCACTTGCTATTTTCTTGGTAACAGTCATGGCATGAGGAATGTTTTTCATGGAAGTAAGTGAGGACACATTATCATAAACACCTAAAATTTGTTTCAAAGCCTCATTGCTATTGGCATACTTGCATGCAGGTGGTAAGGTTATATTGAGCAATTCAGGTTGTTTGATTGTGAATTTTTGTTTTGGTTGACATGTTATACCATTAATGTTCAAAGATGGTCATTGAGAAGCTTTGGTCATTTTAGAAATAGAATATCCCAATCCGATTTTTGTTTCTTGCGTATTAGGTTCTATAGGGACATGAATACCTTACTCATTTTTTCCACACCCTTTTCCAGTATAGCCTAATTGTTTTAAAAATTCATATCCTTTTCAATAAATTCTTTCCATTTTGTACGGAGTAGACGAGGATTGATAATCTATCTCATCAAAAAAATCTGTGTATGTTGCATTGTCATCCAAATTATATGAGGTAGATGTTTGGGACGATTGTTCAGAATTTTGAGTAGACAAGATTCTTGGTTGTTCTTGTTTCTCATCTTTCTACTGTGTGAGTATGTATTTGCCCATGAACAAGGGTGTGAATTCTAAGGAACCCCGATTGTCTTCAAATAATTTAGAGACCGATTCCTTATCATGTTGTTCAATTTCAAGAGGATCTATATTGAATGTTGGAATTAATGTTTTCAAAGGACTTGTAACCCCTTTTTCAAGTTGCTAGAAAATTTTAGGCTGGAGGTCTATTTCAACTTGATAGCTATGATTATTATGGAAATATTTCATGATACGATGAAGGGTCAAAGGCACTGCATTCATCTCATGAATCCATGGTCAGCCTACAAGAAGATTATACGAGAGATCATAAGGCATGACATGGATAGGAGTTTGCAAAGTAGCCACCCCAACCGTAATAGGAAAAGTAATTATCCCAAGCAGTTGCTTTATTGTATTTTCAAATCCTCCAATGGAGATAGAATCAAGTATTATTTTTTAGTTGTCAACAACTAATCGATCAAGGAGAGTCACACTACACACATTAAGGGTAGAATCATTATCAATGAGAGTGTGTTTGATAGCTACATGATTGAATTGAGCAATTATCATAGAGGTGTCATTTTGTTTACACAAATCTAACGAAGGGAGCTCATGTTGATGAAAATTAATGTCAAGATTTTTTTTTGGATGAGAGCTTCCACATCACTCAGAGTGGTACCATGAGGAACTATGATTTTTTTTAAAGCTATTTTAAGACTGTTGTGATAATTTGGTGTGTTTTGAAGAAAATCCCAAAGGGAAATTTTGGCACGAGTATTCATTAATTGTTCAACAAGATCATAATCCTTTACATGTGGGCTACAGTGAGGAGCACTTGGTGGATTAGATAAGGGTAAAGAGGGTGGGGTTGGTTGTGGCGGTTGTAGGTTGTTTCAAGTGTTATATGTATGAACAACAGTGTCATCACTAGATTGTTGCAACACATTGGTTTTAGGGGGGTAGAGGGTGTATCGGGGTCAGTTAGAGGGGTGAAGTTTATGAGAGGGTGGGTAAAGGATAATTTGAGGTTGGATTACATTAACGTCCTTAGTTTTAGATGTCTCACAACAAACTAGAGCGGATGATTCAGGTGAGATGAAGTTCTGAAGTGACTTATCTATCAAGTGTAAATCATCACGACTAAAATGTTTGAGGGATAAATTATCGTCAATTGGTTTAAGGTGTTCAAGAGAAGCATTAGAGGGGTATGTGCAAGATCATCATGGAAAAAATAGGCCCTTAAGTGGTGAAAAAGTCAAAAAAATCAAAGTTAGGAAACTTCACATAAAAATTTGAATAAGTTATCTATATTATTTTAAAAATATGTAACAATAGAATTTGTAGAAAATTGAATGTAGTTTTTAAACTACTAGGTTCATTTTATTTTTTAAAATCTATTTGGCCAAATTTTGAAATTTCAATATAGTAGCACTTAAGTTTTAGGGAAAATAAGAAGTAGGTGTCTGTTTGACCACCCTAACCACAATAAAATGATAATATTTTTTATAATATTTTAGATATAAGTAGAGGACTCATGTCCCTGTGATGCATATTTTTTTGTAATTTTTTTTCCAAGTAAATAATTAATTATGATTTTTTATTATAACTTTTAAAAAATATAAAAAATTGTATGTCTAACTACCTTTAACTTGATCAAAACTTCATGAAATTCATTTTTTCTTTTTTTAATCCTATAGTATGTGAAGCATAGAATGTGATGCATGTTTCATATTCAAAAAATGTGATACCATTTGAAAGTTATAGATGTTTTTCAATCAGCCTATCAATCAAGAATTTAGTTGTAATTCAAATAGAAAATGAATAATAATTATTTATTAAATTCAAAGTAAAACATAATTTATATTGGTGGAAAGTTGAGAATATCTATTAAAAACCCTTTTCGTTTCATCATTTTTTTGTAAAAAAAGAGTTGTCAGCCACATACCCATCATATCACCACTTTTTGGCCCATCATGGTCCTGCACATACCCAAAGGTGTTAATGTTTGTTATCGTAAGGTTGTCACAACAAACCTTAGTGGATGTCTTATGCGAGATGAATTCTTGGAGGGATTCATCTAACAGATCAATGTCATCACAAGCAAAAGGGTTGAGGGGGAATTTATCATTAAGGCATTTAGGTTTCTCATTGCAAGTATTAGAGGATGAAGTGAGTGAGAGAAAGTTCTAAAGAACTTCATCTAACTTGTCAACATCATCAGTACTAAGAGGCTTGAATGAGATGTTGTTTCTAAGTTGAATCATTTGTTTGAAGGGATGGTTTGATGTTTCAGTTTTGGATTCTTTATGTATCAAGGAATCTGATCTAAAAGAACTAGGAATGAAAATGGAAAAGGAAGTTTTCAAAGATCTAAAACTATCCATGAATGCCATGAAAAGAAGTAAAAGTTACGCTAAGAAAACAAAAACAACTGAACTATAACAAAAAGGTAGTTACAAAAAATAGAAAGATGTAATGTAGGAAACTAAAATCTGGAAATGTTGATGTAGAAATTGTAGTGGGACCGATTCGCCCTAGGTGGCAAATGAGTCCTAGGAGATGAATTTTTTTAAATATTTTTCAATTTTATTTTATTTTTCTAGAGATTTTCAAGTTTGTACAATGCAGAGATAAAATGCAAATGTAGGATTTTGGATTGATTCAATGAAACAAGATGCAATAATGAACTCTAAATGATGCTTTCACTAATGCAATGCTTTGAAAAATGCAAAAACACAATACCCTAATGGAATGTTGTTGAAAATGAAGTCTAATATGTAAGATGCAATTGGAATAAGAAAGCTAATATCTCCAAAATGTAGGTTCACCAAAATGAACAGTAAATTTTTGGCTCCAATGCACTTCTCTAGCTCTTCTAGGGTTTTCTACCTAAAAGGAGAGAGGTAGGGCCAAATGCTAAGGGGTTCATTTAAATTACATTATGTGTGATGTTATATGAACTAAATGAAGTGATCTAAATGCAAGTAAGTGATTTATATGACTTAATTTGAATGCAAAACTAAGATTTATGCTATGTTTAAAAACACAGTGTTGTTTGGAAAAATCTTGAAAGAATGAACAAAAATGAAAATTAAACTAAACAGAAAGTTATTTTTCAGAATGTGTGCACTTGGGAAATAAGAGAAAACTGGAAAAAAATCTTGAAAACTGATGAAATTTCAATTTGAGCTAATTGGGACTCATTCACCACCTTGGGAAAATCAATCCCAGTTATGGTTTTTTCTGCATAGAAACTATTTTCTGTCAATTGGGAAGCAAGATCTGCATCTGACTCAAATCTACACCTCAGGAGGGACTCATTTTCCATGCATGGAAAATCAGTCCACTTTCAAATTTTTGCAACTTCAAAGTTCTATCATGCACCTTGACACCTACACAATAATTTATAATGGAAACCCAATTGGGGATCTCAAAAAATTCCTACAAAATAGCTTAAATTTTTTTGTCTAATGGGGGTATTTCCTTGGTCAAAACCCTAGTTGGATAATTAAACCTTGGATGGAGAAAAATCTGCATAAACCCTAGCCTTAGATGTGTTAAAGACTAGGAAAAACTGAAATAAGACAAAAGTCCTATTTTATTGCTCTAGAATAAGAAATGAAAAGAAGATTTATATGATGCAAGATCTCAACCCTAGAAACCTTACAACACATGAAGAATGGGAAGGAAATGACATGAAAATGATAAACAAAAAAAATGCAAACCTTAATTTGAAGATAGAGTGAAAATGGAAGATGGAATCAATATGAAATCAAGTCCTTAGGTGTGATTTGGTGGCTAGTTGCACCTCTTCACCCTAGATTTCTTCATGATTCACCATAGGATATCTTGTGTGGCAGATGGAGATGGGAAGTACACACCACACGTTCCCTCTGTCCAAGTTGCATGTGGACTGCAATAAGACATTAATGAATCTCACCAGAAGCCTCTACCTCTTAATCTCAATGGAAACAACAAAAATGCGGTCCCCTTAATCACATATCGACTGACCCCATCACCATTAACAACAAAAATGTGGTCCCCTTAATCACATATCAACTGACGCCATCACCAGGTCTACAAGATCCTCTATCTGTTAATTCTTTTATATAGCTTTTTTTTCTTTCTTTCTTTTTTGTTAAGTGCAGTCAATATTATATATTTTTATGTAACTTTTTAATAATTTCATTTGTTTGTTCTTAATATTTATTTTGTTATGAAAAATTATTGAGTGTTTGTAAAATAGATATATCATTTCCACTTCAGTCCTTGCTATAATTAATGTTATGTCTCTTGATATAGTGAATAATTTTGTTGATTATATTATTAACTTGTACTTTATTAAAATTATATAATTTTAGGATATAGTCATGAGATATTTTGGCTTAAACAACACACCCTAAACTTTGACTTGCTTAGGTCGATCATTTGAAATGACATTAATAAGTGGCCTCTACTAGGGAAGCTAGTGTGATTTCAAATGAATTACCTTAGAAAGTCAAAACTTAGAGCGTGTTGTTTAAGTTGCTTGTCATGAGAGTGACACAATAGAGATGCCATAAAATGTAATATTAATATGCAAGAGCAATAGACAACATATCACATTACAATGTAATATGTTAGCATGTAAAATTGTAGGTATAATGCATGATGTATGAAGATGTATATGTGTCTCCAAAGGTGAGAGAAATTAATACTTTTATTAAGAAAATCCTATTAGATTCCCTAAAATGGGTTATAAAGCAATGTGAATTGTGCTTTGATCCAAGTTTTGGAAGTGCAAAAGTAAAGAGGTAAAAAAGGGTGAATGTAAAATAAGATGAGTAGAAAAAAATAAGGCATAAGTAAAATGCCAAGAAAATCATACAAAATGATAGAAAATTAATGAAAATGAGGAGTACAACAATCACAAATCAATTAGAAAGGTCAAAACACAAAAAATAAAGTAAAGAAAATTTTGGAAAATGTAGAGCTTTGTTCTCCATTTTTCCTTTTAGGATATGATATTTTGATCACTTTAGTTTGAGAATTCAACAACATATATGTTTCATAGGATCTGCATTCTATTCATCAAGTCAAAAAAACTATTAGTACTTTTGTAGGTGTATTTTTTTGGTTGAGACGTCAACACTTTAGTCACCACCATTGATTATTTTGTAGCTCAATAGATAGTACACCTAGTAGGAATTGCCAATCTGACATATTCTTTTTGTTGCACCATTGGTAAAAAATTGACATATCAATTCAATTGGGCCCCAAATCACTGAGTTACAAAGAAATTTTCATAAGAAATCTTAGCCATTGATTGCACATAAAAGAGATCTTAATAATTGGAACATGTTCTTGAAGGTTTAAATTTGATGTCTTGAATCTATTGTGATATTAGATAAAGTTCATTAAGCTAGTGATTGGTGGGCCCAATATTATTTATAATATTTTACTTAGACTAAAGGAGAAAGATAAAGATATTTATACTTTTATTTATATGTCACTTTGGTGTAATTTGAAGCAATGATAGACTCTAGCACAAATTTTTAATAGCACCATTAACTATGAGAGGACATGGTTGACAATGCATGTACTAATTTTAACAAAGATAGTGGATAATAATTGACATCACAAAGCTATAGAAGCATTTATTTTCCTTCTAACCTATCATAACCCAATTTTATTGCATATTTATCATAATATGGTAAATTGAATTATCAAAGAAATTCAATTAAATATTAAAATGGAGATTCTAAATTATTCAAAATTGAATGAAAGAAATTGACGGATGTTGACTTTGCAAACTTTTGAAAACTTATTTTACATGTTACTAAGAATTGAATGTTATTGATCAATTTGCAAGTGCAAGTGTGTTCAGTTGTCGAGTGATAGGTTGAAGGATGAGAACACGGTTGAAGTAGGATTGTTTTTTCTAAATCAAACAGTAAGCTAGTTGGAATTTGCGTGCACACACCACAAATGGCATGATGACTTGTATTTGACTGATTTGCACATATAAGATAATATAATTTCTTAAGTTTAACTATTTCAGTGTTTGAAAATGAATAGTTGTAGATTAAATGGTCTATTCTAAACTTTATGATTTGAAGGAATGAAAGCGAGCATTGTAAAGAAAATTATTTTCTTTAGTATAAATAAATAAATAAATAAATATATATATATAGATACTCGAAATGAAAATTCAAGTTCCTTACCTTAAATGATAGTGTATGGAATTTAGAGGAAATTTGTATAAGAATGCATATATAAATATAAATATATCTATATATACATACATGTATGTAAACCGAACACACACATACACACACATATATACATACATATACATATTCAAATTTGAATTGAAATTAAGTTGATAACCGATGCATTATGAGTTGTGCATAAATGTATAAAGTTTCCATTTGGCAATGACATCTTCACTATGCATAATAGCAGATTCCATCCTACCTCGGCAAAAAGGAAATTTTCGCTAGATTACTTTTGGCTTGAGCCTATGGAACCTGTCAAGTTGTGTGAATATTTCTTTTTCAAATTATATCAAAAATTTAACACAAATAAAATAGCGAAACTATCCCTTTGAAACATGCCTCAACCTATGACCAAACCAACCATCCTTGATGAGACAATGATTGAACCAAAAACACATTGGTCATACAAGAAAAACCTATAGAACAACCTTCTATAATTTCCCACAAGAGACCATGAGATAGTAAAGAAAATCCTATTGTCCCTCCTAGAGTCAAACAAGTTTACAAAGTCAAAGAGAAAGTGGTTGTGCAACCTCTTGTTGTTTCTTCTAGTGCTCCCAAGGAAGAGAAGGAAACTATGATTGAAAAATATGCTCTTACACAAAAACAAATTGATAATAAATTGAAAAGAAATCAAAGTGCTAGAGAGCATAGATGTAGATGTCGTGCTATTGCTCGTACATTGCAAACTCAAGAAAACAACAATAACATAGAAAATCAAGACCACAACCTACCTGAAGTAATGCATGATAACTCTCAACCCTCGCCGCAACATAAATAATAGCATTGCATGGACATTGATATTCAACCTCCTGCTATGATTAAATTAGATGATGACATTGATATTGCAAAACTTGACGAGCACATGCATGATGAGTTGAATACATTGTTCTTTTCCATTAGATTAAATGAAAAACCTCCTAAAAAGAGTGTTGAACTTGGTCCATGTCCTAGTTTGGCACTTGATTTTGTCCCTTTGGCTCATTTTCCACCTTGCATTTATACCGACCAAGATTGGGAGGCAGACAACTTGCTTTAGTTTGCTTTCCTGTGCCTCACTAGTCTTTTACTTTTTCATTTTTTCTTTCTAGGATTGCATGTGTGTAATGTGATCCCCCATGATGTTTTTTTTGGCGTTCCTCTCTCTTTTGTGCATTCTTCTATATTCACCTTAATTCTTCTCTATGCCATAATAATTTTTCATTTGTCTTGTGTTTTCGTTTTGGGAATGACACAAGGTGTCGAGACATTTAGGTCTCTTCCTTGACCCAAAATCTTTTTATTTATCTTTTTCATTTGTCTTGTGTTTTCCTTGTGGGGATGACACAAAGTGTTGAGACATTCATGTTTCTTCCATGTTGAACCAAAAGGTTTTCTTCTTTGTTTTCACTTTCTTTGTGTCATTCTTCTAGTTCTATGAGTATTTGGGGAATGATGACAATTATGTGCTCTATGACAACATTGTAGCATAGACATAGTGACCCAAAATCCATAGATCCCTTATGTGTTTATGGGGGAAACCATTCCTTCCTATTTGATGACATTCAACTTGCTTTGGAAACATATGACTTGGCATAGGGTTTTTCGAGGAAAGCTCTCATGTCTTAGGACAAAAACATTGGCTACTTTAAATCAATTTGTCACAATAATGGTATAGCAACCACTTTAAAGTGGGGGCATACAATAATGACATCTTTTGGAAAATTTCATGGTGTGATTTTCCTTTTTCTTGTGATGTTTCCTCTTCTTGGTGGTGTCATTAGATTTAATGTTGTCCAAGAGTGTATGATCTACTGTCATGGCATGATGTGAATGAGGCATACCATGGGTGATGATTTGACACTTTTGACTTGTCCTCTCTTGGATACATTAGGAACAATGCTCCCTAAGAGGAATACAATTACATGAACAAAGTAAAATCCCCTTTAGCAAAATTTTTACATGACATTCAAAAGAATTTACAAAAGCATTTACATTTTGGTGCCTTATCGAAGTTGTCAGGAGGATAACTTTGGTATGGTATGAAAGGCTAATATGATTCTCTCATTTTCCACCTCATTGGGATAACTCACCTAATGGACAAACTGAGGTTCCACTACCCTAGAGTGAGCACACATATTTTTGGATAACTCACCTAGTGGAAAGATTGAGGTTACACTAACCTAGAGTGAGTAGCACATGTTATGGACAAACAACCACCGCCTCACATCACGTTGAATCAATTGTGCTTGATTCTTTTTTTTGTTTATTTTTCTTGGCCTCTTATAGGCTATGATCATGTGTCTTTGTTATTGTTGCATATTTAAGTGTCTTTTCCATGCTACTTCAGTGTGACTTTAACATGGGGTCATCCTCTCACTAAAGTGGTAGAAAAGTGTAGTGTCAAAAAAAGTAATCATTTTTCACACATGATTTGGATAATTGACATAAAATGGACTTAATTGCATCTTGGAGTGGTGTTGTGATGTGTTGTACACATTCACACTATTCTAGGACCTTTATTTGACTAAAATATGCCTTAATTGATCCTTTGCAAGGGTGTTGTAAAGTTTTGTAACAAACTTTCACACTTTTCTAGGGTGTATTTGTTTAATTAAGCCTAATGGGCCCCTTTCTAAATAAAATGTACATAATGTGTACCTTGTTTAAGTGTTCTAAATTTTTTTAAGGAACTTTCACGCTTATCTAGGTGGTCTTAATTAATTGGAGTTATTAGCCCCCTTTTAATTCAAATTTAGGCCTTAATTTTGACACCTCTTGAAGATCTATCCCATCAATCATAATTAAATTAATAAATTATTTCATTAGGAAAATTTTGGTCCTAATAAGCTGAGTGATGGCAAATGGATCCTCCCTTAATAGGACCCCCCTTTCTCAAGTGATCTAGAATGAGTTTTTAGCCTTCTTTTAGTTCCTTGAAGCTTGGTTCTAGAAACTTAGCCAAGAACCATTCACCCCAGATAGAGAATGGTTCCTCCCTTAATGAGACCCCCATTTTTGAATTTCATTCTAGCAGGAACTTAATTATTATTCTTTCCAAATCTAGTGTCGGCCTCAATTCTTTGAATTTCGGGGTTAATCTCCTAATTTAGTATAAATAAGGGGTTAATTCACATTGTTTCTCCTAGAAAGTTTATGAAGCATTCAAGAATTCATGTGATCAAGAATCCTAATACTTTACAAGAACATTCATAAGGAATTTCAAGGTAGATTTCAAGAGTTTATTGTAACAATTCAAGATCATATCATCATTTCAAGGGTTTGATGTATGCATTCATGTTGTTGAGCTAAGAGGTGGATGTAGCATTGAATATCTACTTGTAACTATTGTTCAAATAATTTCTAAGGACCTTAGATCTACTTTCTTCATGGCCACTACATGATAGTTTGCAGATTTGCTTCACAAGACATCATCCAAGGTCATTTACATATTTCATGTTTCATGCTTCATTTCCTTCATTTCATCATTTGGTTTAATTACCTACAAGGGGTTTCAATGAGGAAAAATCCCATTGAATAAAAAATCAACAATCTTTTCTACCCTTAAGTGTGTGATTATAGATTTACAGGTTAAAGATCAAGTTGACAAAGATTTGGTGCAATTTTGTCAAAGTTACAAAAATTGTCATTCAAAGTGCAAGATAACGAAAAGAGCTCGACAAAATTATCCATAGACTTATAGAAATTGATGAAAAGGGTTTTAGGAGTCCTGAAATAAAGGAATAGGACCTTCAAATTAGTTTTCTAAAACCTTAAAAGGACCCATTTGCCACTGAAGGTGAATGAGTCCTCCATAGCTCAAAAATAATTTTTTTTGGCTAGGTACACAAATTTTTATGCTCTAAAACATCCCCCATAGTTTCTATAATAGTTAGGGTTAGTTTTTTATTTTTATGGTTGAACCACAAATTTTTGTAGGAGCTTCTCTCTTGCACTTCTAGGATATTTCACCTAAAAGGGAAAAAGGTATCCCACAAAAACTTGGGGATTCACTAAAGACTAATGCTAATGTGATTAAAATATGTCTAAATATAATGATATAAATGTAAAGAAATGAAAAGGGAAGTGAATTATTAATGCAAAACTTCAAAAATGCAAGTTGCCTGAAAACACATTGTGATATGTAGAAATGACCTAAGAATGCAAATAAATGATGATAGAAATGAAAGAGACTAGAGAGGTGCACTTGTAAACTTGAATGTGATGTTGGGAGGCTTTAGAATCTTGCAAAAATTTTTTGTTGAAGCCAACTGGGACACTTACGCCAAGCTGGGTGACAGTCCTATTTCGGGAAGGTTCTACCAGAACACGTCTTAGCCAAATGGGTATCCAGAAATGCAAAAATCACTTTTTCAAGCCTGGCAGTGGGACTAATTCACCATAGATGGTGACGTATTCCACCTTCAGCTTTCAAGAATTTGGGGACAAGAATCTGTAGCACTTGGTTTGCACTCCTCTTCTTGATAGGTATCTTGTTCTGATTCTACAAAAATCGGGCTGAAAAGGATCTCCAAGCTTTACTTAGGGATTTTGTTGACTTGAATTACTTTGATGGAATGAAAACACCTTTTAGCACCTTTCTCTTTGACAAATCTACATACCATACCTACAAAACACACATGCAAAGAGGGGAGAGAGGGTTAAGGGTTAGTGAATAGGGGTTTGCCTTCACCAAACCCTGATTTGGTAATCAAACCCTTGAAAATGAAATGAAGTAAAGAGAGAATGATGAATGAACAACATGCAATGCTACAAGTCACCAAACCCTTGATGTAGAAATTTGAAGATATGCAAGTAGAAGTTGTAATGTAGCCTTGACAATACCTAGAATGCTTGAGAATTATGAATGTATGTATGCTAATGTATGAATGAATTAATGGGGGTGAAAATGAGAGGAAAACCTTTTATTTATACTTGATTTTACAAAATTTCTTGAAAATAACACATCACAGGTCAACCCTAAGGTTAAGAGAATAATATCTCGCCAAAAATTTAAAATAATTTTTATTTTTGTGCCCAGTGGGACTAAGTCGCCCCAGGTGGTGACTTGGTCCCACAAGGGAAATTTTACTGGGTGTTGAGAATTAAAGTGTATTTAATGATATTTAATAGTATTATTCTCAAAAATACAATTAAGTAGGGCTGGAAAGTGTATTAAGGGGTCATTTAAACATAAGAAAGGGTCAAATTAGTGATGACAAGCCCAAAAAAGCATGAAAGTTTGTTACAACTCTTTACAAAACTTAGAAATAAGTCTTGGTAAGTGATAAAAAGAGGTTATTTCGGTGAACTACAATGAAAGGGTCCTAGAAAAGTGTGAAAGTGAGTTACAACACTTCACAACACTTTTACAAGACATCCTAGAATTCTTAATGATTCACAAAGATCCAAGACGTAATGTGAATGTGTTGACCACACTACATCACTAAATCTAGGAAAGAATTAGCCAAAATCCATAAGAAAGACTCAAATGAGCATAAAAATGTCTAAGTATACAACTTTTTGTAGCACATTTAGCCCCAACTTTAGTGAGAGTATGAACTTGATTCAAAATCACACTAAAGTAGCCTAACATGCATATCAAGAGGGATCAAAATACACCCATGCTTGTAAGATGAGACAACAATAATCAAGAGTGGTGATCAAGCCACCAGGATCAAGATCCCATGGCAAACCAAACATTAGTACATAGGAACACACATGAAAATGATGAAAAAGAATGAAAGAGAGAAAAAGGAGAAGGAAAAGAGAGTCGGATCAATCTTCAATCATTTATCCATCCCATTGTGGATCAAATCTAGGTTGTTTATCCACAGAAAGAAATTTATACTTACTCTGAGGTGATGAAACTTATGTCTATCTACCAGGTGAGAAGGCCCTAAAGGTGAGAAACATACACTCATGGTTGGTATGCACTCACACACATACAGGTTGCTATGGGTAAATTCATGCCTTGGAATGGGCTTCCCGCTCAACCATACCAAAGTTATACCTCCTAATAACTTTAATAAGGCCATAAAAGAAAATGACTTTTTGAGCTTCACATGACAAGTGAAACCTTATATTCTTGGAGATAAAGAACAAATGTGATGGCACCATGCAAGTATGGAAGCTGTGTTATACAAGGTGGCCATATAGAAAATGCAAAATGCAACATGCAAAAGATGTTTAAAGGAGTCTTGCTTAGTTCATGCGAGGTCTATAACATAGGGAACATTGTGTCGAATGTCTCCAAGAGAGGAAAAATCAAATAATAGAAAATTTTCAACTTAGGGGATGCAATGTGTCACATCAAGCCACCAAGAGGAATGCAATATGCTAAGATAAATCATGCTCATGAAGGAAACTACACCTAATGTCATCCACAAACTGACAAATGCATCATATTAAATAAAAAGTTTTCACTAAGAACCAAGAAAAATGGAAAATGAAAAATAATAATTACAATGTATGCCCTCACTTTAAAGGAATTTCTAAACACAATGCTATGAGAAATTACTTTAAAGTAGTGAATGAAAAATGAAAATAATAAATAAGACATGAGAGTGAACTTGGAAAGCCCTATGCTAAGAGTAAGGCTACGTCATACAAGAGAAAAAGAAAAGGGAGGGGTTTCCCCCAAAATGAAAACACCAAAAAGATAAGGGATCTATGGGTGTGGGGCCAACATGTTCTTTACTACAATATTTGTTTTAGAGAGCTCAAAATTTTCATCATCCCCTAAATACATAGAACTAGAAGAATGACACAAGGAGAGAGAAAAAAAAGGAAAAGAAAGATCCATTTGGGTCAACATAAAATAGGCATAGGATGTATCGACACTTTGTGTCATCCCAAAAAGGAAAATGAAAATGAAAAAGCTTTTGGGTCAACATGAGAGAAATTTTGTTCTCATTGCCTTGTGTTATCCCCAAAAGGAAGATAGAAGAAAAGACAAAAGAAAAAGGAAAATAAAAAGAAAAGGGGCCTTTTTAGTCAACATGAAAGAGACTTTCAATCTCAATGCCTTGTGTCATCCCAAAAGGAAAACACAAGAAAGAGAAAAAAGATAAAGACAAAGGTGATGTACGACATATAAAAGAATGAAGGTACAAATAGAAGAATGTGAAAAAGAGAGAGAACATGAAACAACACATCACAGGGGAGAATGCTATGTACATGCAAACACACAAAGGAAAAATAAAATGAAAGTGCAAACGACTAGTAAGGAAAATACGAGTCAACTGTCCAATAGGTCATCCACCTCCCAGTCATGTCCATGATATGTCGAGGGCAACAACTAGCCAATAGGACAAGAGCAAGTGCCGAACTAGGGGAAGCTCTAGGTTCTACACTCTTTGTAGGAGATTTATCATTTAATCTCATGGAAGAGGAAAATAATGTATTCAGATCATTATGCAGCTCTTCATCTATTTTAGCAATCTCATCATCATCATCTAGATTAATCTCAATAGGAGGACGAATGATAATTTCCAATGAAGGGTGTACCTCTTTGTTGTGGTTGTTGTATTGGATCGTTTTGTTGTGATTGGGGAGGAGGGTCATCATGCATTTCTTATGTCAAGTGTGGATTTTTATTTTCTTTATTTTATTTCTCTTGTAACTTGCAAGCAAGGGCACGATGTCAACACAGGTACGCTCCCTAGCTCCTCTATTTCTCTTGGTTTTATTCTTGAGCTGCATTTGTGAAGGAGCGGGTTGGTCAACCATAGGTCACTTTTCTTCCCTAGGGGAAGGAATAAAAGGAATCATGGAAGGTTGTTCATCCACTTTCTCTTTTGTTTTGTAAATTTTTTTATGCAAGGAGGCATGACAGATTTGTTATCATTATCTCATGGTCTCTTAGATTATGTCAGGGAGGTTGCAGGCATTGGTTGAACTTGGTTGGTTGGTTCTTGTTTGGGTTGATGCATTTTTTCATCTAAGATATGAGTGTGTCTTTGTGAGGTATTACAAGTTCCATGGGCTCGAGCCAAAAGGATTCAAAGGATAAGTTTCCTTTGAAAGACAAAGGATTAAAGCCACTATGGTGAATAGTGAATATTTCATTATCAAATGTAAACTTTAAACATTTGTGTATGATAGAAGGTACAAATTTCATTGAGTGAAGCCATGTATTTCCTAGCTACAAACAAAATTGGTTTGATTGTGAAATGATGGAGAATGTAACATTCAATGTTTTTGGTCCTATTTGTAATGGAAGGATGATCGATCCTATCATAGGGAGAGAAAAAACATTGTGTGTTTTGATCCATGCTTTCGGTTTATCATTATCATCTTGATAAAGATCATGTAATACCAAAAATTCCTCGGTGATCACGTTCTCTCCATAGGTGGGATCTATGAATATCCCATTAGTGGGCTTATCATAAATATAGCTGGCTATGTAAAGAGGAATATTGGGGAGATTTTGAAGTATGTCCTTAGGCAAGAAAGTAATATCAAAAGATTTCTCAGGTTGGCCCTTATGGGGGATAATGTCTATCACATCTACCATTTCATCCATAGGATTAATAGTGGTAATATGTGGAATGGGAGCAGGATGTTTTGTATGAATATTCATCACATCATTCTTTGGAGTTTCACTAGCATTGAAAAATGAAACATTAGTTTTGGGCATTGGATCAGTGAATATTTGTAAGTTTTGATTTAGAGGGGCAACAAAATTATTGCCTTGATCATTAACACTTGCAATGGATAGACAACCAAAATCAATGAGGTCTTGCATAAGATGTTTAAGATGCTTACAATTTTTTGTTTCATGTCTATTTTGTTTATGATAATGGCAATCAACACTAGATTTAAAGTTTGGAGGTAAAGGCTTAGCAGGATTAGGTGGTTTGATGATAGCTAAGGTAATCATTTTTTATTGCAAAAATTAGGACATTGTGTTATGAAGGGTGTCTGGTAAAGGTGTAAACTATCTTTTTAGATTTCCATAGCTATAAAGTATCATAGTTTTAACAGCTGCCACTTGGTTGTTGACAAGTTGAGTTGGTTGTTGAGGGGGATTGAACTATAAGAACCCTTTGTTTTTATTTCTAAATTCTTTTGAATTGTTTGGGTTGACATGTTCAAACTTCTCAGCTCGACTAGAAGTGGAATTTGCATCACGACTACTAACAAAATTGTGATAATCACAAAGGGTGGCACACAAGTGCATAAAGGAGGAAATTTTCATCATGGTGAGTTTCTCCTAAAGTTTAGTTTACAAGTTTTCTATGACTAGTATAGTTTGGCAAATAAATGACTACGTGACTAAAAAATTTAGTCGTGTGTGACTAAAAATGACTAAATTGTAAGATTTTTTTGTAATTCACAAGTATAAATGACTAAATAAATGACTAATTTGGTCATCGGGTAAAATCACAACTAAAAAATTGGTCAGAAAAATAAAAATGACTAAATAAATGACTATTACTCCTCTATTCTTTTTGTATATGAGTAAATTTTCACTCCTTATGCAAATTCCCCTTTTTGCCTTTCTCCACTTTAGAAAACAAAATTCAAGGGCTAAATTACACATAAGCCTACTACCTTCATTCCATTTGGTGCCTATTTTGAGCATCAGTGGGGGAATTTCTATCAGGGACACCCACGTAGCACACAGACATCCGTGGGGAGGGCTTACGTCCCTGGTAGATTCCTACAGCTAGAGCCTATAGAGGCATTAAACTTCTCATTGGCAGTCGACTTGTAATGCCCTCTTCGGCCAACTGACTTGAATTTGGTTTTTTTCTTCATCTCTCCTTCAAATTACCTCCTTCTACATGCTTCATAACTTCTTTTGCATACCTTCAAGCAATATTCAAGCATTCTAGTCTCCATTCTAGCATTCTATCAACACTTTTACACTTCATAGCAACAATTACTTCACTCCATCACTTCAATAGAGCAAGTGTGGGACAACGCCATTGCAACAGAGGCTCAAGTACTCTTGTTCTCTCCTCCATTAGCCTTAAGTGCTCTTGGTGGATTTTGTAAGCTTCCCATTCCTCTCCTCTATTACTTGGTTGAGTAAGCACATTTACTATTTTGTATTGTTTTAGTGTTCTTTATTACATTACTTTCTTTATCATACTCACTTTCTTGGCTGTCCATGGAGGTGGAAACACATAAATGAGGGTCTGACTAAGGCAGGCCCCTATATAGCCACCCAAATATTTTCCTCCTCTTTGTGTGTAGGTGAACGTGCTTTTGGGAGCTAGCTGGTGAACAAATTCCTCTATGAGATCATTCTTGTCACCCTAACTCTTTTATTTTTACTTTATAATATTAGAGCATACCTTTTTTACTTCATAGCATTGTTTTGGCCCTTAAGTAGTAGCTAGGTGGGCCATTATCTTATTTTTCAAAGTTCAACCTTGTCTCTTTAGTTGTCTAGTCATACGAATGCTACCGCACTTGAGAGATGCCAACATGTCACACTATTTTCCCGAGACTGTACTTTTGTCTTTGGGTAGAGAGCTTTCTGAGGCACAGTGTTGAACTTGAAAACCAACTCACCTAGCCTTGTTCTATATTTTGGGTCTTTAGAGTGATTGAAGGACCAAGTTATAGTCCTCATCATTCTCATCCTCCATTTTCTAACACCCTATTAAGCTGAGGTAAGTTAGGGCAGCCTTCCCCTCTTGGTTCTCTATGACCTGGGGCCTTGAATGTGGTTGGTACCCCTCTCTTACATTTTTTGCGAGCCTAATGTGAACAAACATCTATTCATCCATTGGTGTTGAGACCTCTCCCATGTACTCCATGACCATTGTAGTCCTGAGTGTTCTGAAGGTTTATTAGCATCACGACTAGGTATGTGTAGGATCAGGATGGGCCAAAAAGTGGCGATATGATGGGTATGTGTAGGGTATGTGGCTGATGACTTTTTTTTAACCCAAAAAAGATGAAATGAAAAGGGTTTTTAAAGGAGATTCTCAACTTTCCACCAATATAAATTATGCTTTACTTTGAATTTAATAAATAATTATTATTTATTTTCTATTTGAATTAGAACTAAATTCCTAATTGATAGGTTGATTGAAAAAAATCTATAGCTTTCAAATGGTATCACATTTTTTGAATCCAAAACATGTGTCACATTCTATGCTTTGCATACTATAGGATTAAAAAAAATGAATTTCATGAAGTTTTGACCAAGTCAAAAGTGGTCAGAAATACAAGTTTTTATATTTTTTAAGAGTTGTAATAAAAAATTCATAATTAATTATTTACTTGAAAAAAATTACAAAAAAATATGCATCACATCGGGACACGAGTCCTCTAATTATATCTAAAATATTATTGTAGACACATAAAAATGACCTAGGCCTACAAGCTCTATTTTACCACTTTCATCCTAGCATAATTATGACATTTAATTATGTCCTTGGTCCGCATTCGACTACTAATTAAATAATTCATAATTGTTTAATTAATTCATATCTCTTTTATTATTCATGATTATTAAATAAATAAATTTTATTTATTTATTCAATACGTCACTAAGAGTCTATTGTCCTCTTACAATTAAATAAATTTCTTAATTTATTTAATTACCTTTATTCATTTATGTCTTCTTAATTATTAAATAAATGAATTTTATTTATTTATTTAATATGTCGCTAATTATCATAATTAAATGGATTTGTTAATTTATTTAATTATCGAACATAATCCTCTAAATTAAATAATTATCTTTAATTATTTAATTACCTAATTTAGCATTTCTCTCATTTTAAATAAATAAATTATTTAAAATGATCCCACATTATTAACTGCAACTTCATTTTAGTAAATAATATGAAAATTGATTATTTACTGTCACATAAAATCCATATTTTGAATTAATTTAATTCAAAATAGTAATCTTGTTCCAAAAATCAAGTAATTGAGAAAATTCTTGATTTTCCAAATTTACTTTTCAGTATAACCTCTATCCTCTTGATTTTTTGAATCTTACAAATCAAGTAGTCTTTATGTTCTTGATTTTTTAAAATATTTATCTTTTTAGATAATTATCACATTTATTCTTGACCGCTAATTTGATTTTCTCAAATGACATCTTGACCACTCATTTAATGATTTTACCCTAACCCTGATTAGGGATTGATACATGAAATCTTGACCTCTAATTTTAGGCTGATTTGATGAAAGATTGCCACATGAAATCTTGACTTCCAATTTTGCTCACATTTTAGGGACCACTTCATTATTGCAACAGGTTTATGCTTAGATTTTAATTGCATACTTTGCACTTAGCTTGTTTAATTCAATTTTCTTACACATAGGCATAGTCATTTGTCATAGTCATAGGCATAGTCTTTTGTCATTCAAATCCTTTAGAAATTGCATAGGGCATAGTCATAATCATTTGCTTGCACATACGAATATGAGGGCAACAATCATACATTGCAAGCTAGAAGGTGTTATGGAAGTGAGTCATGGAAGCCACGAGTATCTATTATAATCTTTCTTGTTTTTAAGCTTTCATTGCATTTCATAGCTTCTTTGGGTTTTAATATTGTTGATCTAATCTGCTAACCCATATCTAAAAAATACCCATTGATACATTGCTGAACATTACAATCTTTATTTTCTATTTCTATACGACTTCTTTTGGTTTGTTTTATGTCATTTTTGTAGGTACAAGTAAAGAACAACACGTTTGAGTTTTATTGAGCTGTATCCACTACATCACGACACATTCAAAAGCTACAACACCACAATCACTCTTCTATGCCACAATCATAGTCAGGAAAGCCGCATCTGTCAGATCGAGCTGTATGTGCACATTCAATCGATGCATCTACCTATCAGCAACCTAAACACAGGATTGCACTGTATTTTCCACACATAGTGACACATTCTTTCTGTTACGATGCATTCGCTCTATTGCGATGCATTTGCCTAGTAAAATTTTCTTTTTAAATTTTGCATTTGGGTTTTTTTGTTTTCTGTTCCTTTTGTTTTTTGCATTCCGGTTTTCTTCTGTATTCTACATAGCATAGGTGTTTTTCGTGTTACTAATCATCATTGGTAGTGTGTGGTGATTACATTTCGAGGGCCCAAGATCATTTCATAAAAACTCATAACAAGTTTTTTTGTAGATTTGAGTGTCCAAGAATTATTTCAAAACATTATGTTTGTTATTTTTTAGAATAGAGAATATTTCTTTTTTGTGCACATAAAATGAAGATGCTTTCAATACCATCTGATTGTGTTTGAAAGTGGTAGGAAAATATGCTCTCACCCTGTGCAAACTAGGTGATTAGAAATCCAAACTGACTTTGTTTCTATGTAACCCTAATGCAATAGTCGTAGTATCCTCTCTCCTTACGCAATCATATGATCCTGGGTGTAAGAGAAATTGTTATTAACTCTAGAAATTGGGCCTTCTAGGGGATTTCATCACCTCTAGGTGACTTAAACTGGTAATGGAACTAAATCCAAGCTACCCCCGACTGGTATATAAATGTGAATCTTAAGGGAAATCCTAAGATTACGAGTGCAAATGTGTCATACGGACCAAGTAGTACTCCCCAAAACCCTGTTGAGCTTAACCTCTTCAAGATGGAGTGCCTCATAATCAAAGATTAATCTTACACCCCATGAATGGCCACTCGAACAGGGGTCCCAAATTAAACACCATTGTTTAGTAGCCAAAAACCTTCTTTTTTGCTAGTGCAGCACCGGTCGATGTGAAGGCATCCACATCTTCACAGTCTATAGTAGAGGTGATAAGTCTGCCATGGGATTTTCATGGTGGTTGGAAGGTTGGTTGGCCTAAGAAGAGAGTGCATTGTAAGGGGCAGTCTGTGCATCCAAGCTTTTGAATTCACATGCTACTGATATGCGGCTAGGGAAACCCATGTAGAATCTAGCAAATATTGTCCTGGCTTAACCATAGGATTGTATTTGTTCTCTTTTGTGTTTGATTACTTTCAAAATATCGTGCTTTCCAAGTGTTTGTTGGTTACTAAAATGAAACAAACAACAATCAAACATTTGAAAACAAATAGTCAAAATTCAAACAATTCATGTTTTTGACCAAAACATCAAAAAATTTGATTTTTTACATTCTGCACCGCATTTGATAGTCTTTGCAACACATCTACTCTGCTAAAACACATTTGTTGATCCAAGCACCGCATTCGCTTGTCTTGCAATGCATTTGCAATTTAAAAAGACGCATTTTCCAAATTAAGCCGTAATTGCAATATGTAAAGCCACATTTGCAAAACCGAACCAAATTTTCCATCTAAAATGATGCATTTGCCACCTAAAACGACACATTTTCCTAGAAGAAAAATAAACACTATCACAAAATAGAATTTGAGTCCAAAAATTTTATCCTATGGTCAAATATTTTTTGAGAAAGAGGTCTCTATCCAAAACCAGAACTGAAATTGCTCAAAACATCCATCATTTGCATTCACTACCTTGCATTTTTTACCATAGGTTTTAAATTTCCAAATTTAAGTTACATTCCCTAGGCATCATAATAATCATTTCTAGCATGAAATTGTCCTTAGATTTCATCTTGGCAAGACTTTGGATTAGGCCAATCCACCAAACTTTACAAAACCATTGTTTCAAAACTAGGTTATGTTGGGACATAGTCATTATTCCTCTTTTCAGTCATTGTCCTTTTATGAGAACCTCCAACTCAATAGTCTAGTTAGGAAGGCTCACTCATCATTTTGACCTTGTCATTTAGTCCCCTTAGCAAGTATTTTTGATAACAAAAATTGAGAAATAAGTCAAGCTTAGAGTGGTTAAGCAAAAACCTTTCTCCAAATATTGTCCAAACTTAGTCCTCATTTTAAACTTTGAGTTTGCATTGTTCATCTCTAGTCCTCATTTTGAACCTAGACTTTGCAATCATCATCTTAGTCCTTAGTTAACATTATCATCTTAGTCCTAATTTGACACTTCGACCTTGACAACCTTGTCATATTTCCTTCATCATTTCCTTAGGAAAACATTGGCATCATCTAGCATTATCATCCTTTATTCCAAAATACAAAAAAATTAGTGTCATAACTTGTCATCCTAGTATTAATTTTACATTTGTCATTTCCTTTAAACAATTTTTTTGCATTCTCATCGTTTATCACAAAAATACAAAAACATAGGCTGGCATCATCCTTGCATTTCATTGTCATCACGCTCATTTGAGCAATTTTATTTTTATTGTGGAAACTAGACTCTAAAGAAAGGAAAGACAAATGGCCCAAACTTTGGAAAAGACTCTAATTCCAATATTACCAATCACACTTATGACCCAAATTGGAATTTTGACGACCCATTTAGCAACACAAATAATCAACCTCTCACGACCATACCATCCTCGTCAAATAGCCCCTTTGAACCATTCTTACGTAAGGATGACTATGGAAAATTACTTGAGGAAAACCTAGAGGTAGCAACACAAGATCGAGAGGCAGCCTGCTTCATAGAACAAATGGTCTTATATGATAGAGACAGATATTTGGACATACTTTTAAGTCAAGGAGCTTAATTACCCTATGGTTTTGACATTAATACTTTGATACCGACACCTCCTCACCATATTGTCAACAATACAAATAACATGTCCAATAGTGGTCAACCTCCAAACAACACAAACAATACCTTTTTTGATACTACCTCACAAACTATCACAACTATGATGAGTGCTACCTCCAACATTCTAAAAAATTCCAATTCGGTCAATGCTATATCCATTGGAGGAACACAAAATGTCACATTGCCTACACTAGCCACAATATCGTCACAATCGGCTGGAGCCACCTTTGGATCCTTGACAATGTGGGAAAGTTATTCCGATCCTCTATTTACCACTTTGGTAAATGCCATGGGGGCATCATCAAGCCACTCAAACCCTCTGTTTATGACTACTTCTAGTACCATGAGTACATCCTCATCAAATCCTCTCATTGGTACCTCACTTAATCTTTTGGGAGGAAGTAAATGACGTCTCCTTATCCAAGGACCACAACCAAATGTTAACACGTCAACACAGTTTAATACCAACCCCTCCCAAGGATAAAACATGAATATTCCTCCGGGACAGTTCCAACAACCCCAACAAGGCAATCAAAACATGCAACATATGGCATCTATCAGACACCAAAATATTCCTGGTCACCATATTCTCCAAATATCAACCCAAATGGGGACCCATGGTGTACCAATCAATCTAATGTATGGTGCCATAAATGACCCTATAATTGATGCCTTGCAAGCTAAGCTAATGGGTCTAGAGAATACCATAGAAAACATGCAACTATTCGACAAGAAATCATAAGTGTCATATGATTTATCTATATATCTCCTTGACATGAACTTATACATGCCACCATTTTCTCTGGGATATGTATCACCAAATTTTACCAAATACAGAGGAAAAAAAACCCTATTGAACATGTCTGAGAATTCGCGACCAACTGTATGGATGTCACCTATGAACAAACATACTTGATGAGACTCTTTTCTAAAAGTCTTGTAGGTCATGCCCTTGAATGGTTCTCCACTCAAAAGGATATCAAAACATGGGATGAACTTAAGCACAAGTTCATAAAAAAGTACTCATATAACATTGACATGGACACCTCTATTACTAACTTATGGAATGTCACACAAGAGGTTGGTGAAACTTTCATCCCATTCTTCCAAAAATGGATAAGTCTAGCTAGTCGTTTCCATATTGACATATGCTAAAGAGAAAAGGTTGACATGTTCATTCAAACACTTTTAGGTCCCTTAAAATATGGATTGCAAGTGCATTGTTGCACAACTTTCACAGACCTAGTAAAAAAAGGCGTCCAGATTGAGAAAGACCTTATTGCAAAGGGAGAGCTAAAATATGGTTGTAAAAACACAAAAACAAATCCTCCCACTGAAAAAAATAACTACTAGGTCAAAAATAAACATGTTACCAATGACAGTGTTGTCGATGCCAAGGCTGTCAACACTATGGGTCCTGTACTGGCTTGAAAAGCCATCCAACTATAAACAAAGTACAAAATGATAATGAGTGTGTCAATGCCATCATAGTCAAAAGAGCACCTCAATGTAGTACTACTACTCGAAGTGGCAAGATCACCATAGCTGGTCTGCCTCCTGCTAGGCAACCTAAGATTACCATACCTTGTCCATCTCCTTACGTAATCCCAACCTGGCCCATCTACAAAGTAGTGGTAACCCAAGATTCAGTTTAACCTTATCGATCAATTAGGAAAAACCCCTACATAGATTTCCATACTTGAGATACTTCACATTTCTCCCACACATAAGGCTACACTGGATAAAACCTTGCAAGAGTCATCCATCCCTAAGGATATTTATGTTAACCAATTTGATACCATGGTGGGATACCTCACTACACCTCATCACATCACCTTTTCTGATCAAAATTTTTTGTCACCCAAGACCAACCATAATGATAAACTACATATTGAAACTTTCATCTATAAACACAAGGTTAGAAGAGTTTTAGTAGATGTCAGAGTAGGATTTAACATATGCTCCTTAAAATTGGTTAAGGCTCTAGGATTTTTTGATGCATGCGTAGACCCTACAAAGAGCATAGTTATAAAATCATATGATGAAGAAGAATGTTCTTTGTGGAGTGTTATTTCTCTTCCTATCAGAGTGGGACCATTCATTGTGGAAACAACTTGCTAGGTCCTGGATCTAGAATTACCTTACATCTTGCTCAGCTACCCATGGATTCATGCCCTAAAATCCATCCCCTCCACATATCACCAATTTGCTTAAAATTCCCATTTCACGACACAGAAATCACCATATACGGAGACCCCGACCCTTTTGAATATTGTACCAACCTAAGAGGTCTTTCAGAAAACTGAGTGCCCATCAACTGAGAAGATCGTAGCTCTTCTTCTTCTAAATACATTGACCTATCCACACTCGCATAATCTTTCGTGTCCATTTTGTCCATGATTTCCACCACTCCACCATCTTCCTCAAATCCTAAGGATGAGTCCAATGTCAAGATCCAAAACCTTAGCTATGGAGAATGCAAACTACATACAACATATAGCGACACAACAATACCCAAGTTTCTGAAGGTCTATGGTCGGCCATGTTTTAGAATCGAACCTAAATAAATTTTCAAAGTTCCACCAAAGACAGTTTTCATGAAATGGGGAGACATGAGTAATGAGGACATTGTTGATATTACATGATGGCTCTATAAAGAAATGGAAGACCTAACCCCATTACTAGTTAAGAAATATGGCGAGGGATATGAGATGATGAAGGCTAAGGGCTACAATGGAACTAATGGCCTGGGTAGAAATAAAACTAGGCGAAGAGAGCTAATACAACCTTTCAAAATACCAAAGTATCTTGGGTTAGGGTATGAATTGCTCAACAATGATGACCAACGTACCAATGGAATTTCGAGTGAGCATGTGCATGCTTCAAAAATTTTTGAGACCATCAAGGAATCCTTCACCAAAACTGACTCCCATGAGTGGGAATTTGGTTCCCAATGATCCTTAAGTGAATATTGTCTTGACGATTTGTTCCTTGAAACTGGGGAGCTTACCTTTGAATAAATTTTTTGGAAAACATTTAAAATCGGTCAAGCACCAAATAGTCACAGTCCCATTTATCTTCCCCACGACATAAAAGCCCCACCATATGAATCCCATAACCATCAGTCAAATCCATCTGAATTGACAGATAACATTGATACCCACAACTCTGAGTCCACCCCTTACTTTGGCAATGACTATGAGACAAGTGAAGGGAAATATTGGATAGAGTCTGACATGGAATTGGATGATGACAACTTCATCTTCAATGTCTTTGAATCTATCTACATGCTTTTTGCATCCTCCACTCAATTCACCAATGCTGATGATAGAATTTCCTTCGACTACCTGCAACTAATCGATTGGGACCAACAAGGCCTACCAATCTTGGACACCTTTCAGAATGATGAGGCTATCACTGAATTTATGGGATTACATGATGGAATACCTGGTGGTGATCACAAGGAAGGATTTTCCATTCACCTAGATTGTTCAGCTTAGTTCGGGGAGACTGCCCCATCCTCCAGTCGCAAAATGAAAAGAAAAAATAAGACAAAAAATGGAAGGTCTCTAGGTGAATACTGAAAGGAACCTTCTAACAACAAAAAATTAAAAATAAAGGATGTATCTGAGGTTGAAAACCTCTCTAAGGTTCCCAAAGACAGAGGACTAGACATTCTTCCCATAACTCAAGAGAAATTAGCTATGCTCATAGAGGACACCATAGAGGCCAACATATGAATAGTAGAAGATCCCAAACTAGTCCTCTTAGCCGCATCCTTGACCAAAGAAGAGAAACCAAAATTTCACAAATTCTTTATAGACCGTAAAGTCAACTTCGCATGGTCCTATGTCGACATGCTAGAACTAGACCTATAATTGGTTCTGCACCATCTACCATTATTGCCAAATGCCAAACTAGTTAAAAAGAAGCTATGCAAAATGCATCCTTGAGTTGCTCTATTAGTCAAGGCTAAGTTGAAGAAATTTCTAGATGTTGGGTTCCGGTCTCTTGATTATGCTGAATGGATATCTAACCTTGTGCTATTAACAAAGCCAAATGGAATGATCCACATCTACATAGATTTCAGAGACTTAAACAAAGCATGCCCAAAAGATGACTTTCCATTTCCAAATATAGATATCATAGTCGACCTTATGGCAGGATACAAGATGTTGTCCCTCATGGATGGTTTCTCAGGCTACAATCAAATTTGTATTGCCCCAGAAGACCAACATAAAAAAAAATTCACTTGTCCTTGGGGTACATACTGCTAGAATGTCATGCCTTTTGGGATCAAGAATGCAGGTGCCATGTATCAAAGGGCTATGACCACAATCTTTCATGACATGATGCATAAGATAATTGAAGATTATGTGGATGAAATTTTGGCTAAATCAGTGACAAGAAAAGACTATTTGAAGGTATGAGACACAATTTTCAAAAGACTAGAAGAATACAAAGTCTGACTAAATCCCAAGAAATGCATCTTTGGCATAACATCTAGAAAATTGTTGGGATACATAGTTTCTAGAATAGGCATTGAGGTTGACCCAGTCAAAGTAAAATCCATCATGGGCATGCCTCCTTCTAGAGGAATCAATGAATTTAGAACCTTACAAGGCATGGTACAATCTATCTAGTGCTTAATAGCACAATTGGCTGACAAGTGTCAACCATTCCAATATCTTCTGTGCAAGGGAATCCTTTTTGTGTGGATGGATAAATTTCAAGAGTCCTTTCAGTAAATAAAAGATTACCTACTATCATTGATAGTCCTTATGCCTCCCATTCAAAGAAATACTTTAATTTTGTACATCTCTGCCATTAATTCAGAATTGGGGGCATTACTGGCACATAATGACCATGATGAGAAAGAAAGGGCCAAATATTATATCAGTCGGACACTGGTCAACTATGAGCTGAATTGCACTTCAATTGAATGTCCTTGTCTAGCAGTTGTTTTTGTAGCTTAGAAGCTAATACATTATATGTTGAGCCATCAAACACAGTTGTTAGCAAAAATTGACCCCCTCAAATATTTGTTAAGTCATGTAGCATTGACAGGACGTCTAGAAAAATGGGTCATGATTATGAGCGAATACGACATTCAGTATGTAGAAAGAAAAGCAATCAAAGGACAAGTGATTGCAGACCAACTGGAAAACGTGCCTATGCAAAGTGATCATCCCTTAGTGGCAGATTTCCTAGATGATTCAATATTCCACACAAAACCTAAGGGACCTTAGAGGTTATACTTTGATGGATCTCATGCAAATCATGGCTTGGGGGCAGGAATATTTTTTATAACCCCTCAAGGAGATTCTATTCCCAAGTCTTTCCGCATAGATTTTCCATGCACAAAGAATGTGGCAGAATAAGAGGCACTTGTTATAGGACTTCAAATGGCAATAAAATGGAAAATCAGAGCATTGCATGTCTATCAAGATTCTCAGTTAGTTATCAACCAAGTTAACGATGACTACGACACTAAGTATGAGAAACTAATTCCCTACAAATGAATGATTGACAACTTTTAGACGTATTTTCACATGGTGAATTTTGAGAAAGTTCTGAGAGCATAAAACAAGGCAGCAGATGCAATGGCTACGATCATCTCTCTTCTTGACATTCTAGGCAACTTGCCTCAACTAGAGTTTTTGGGAGAACAACTATTAGTCCCCGCCTATGTTATTCCCAAATCGGAGATGGTCTGCAAGCTTTTTGGTCCTGAGTCTTTTTGATATGCTTGGTATTGATCAATCAACCATTCGACCTAATTCTTTATCTATTAAGGGATTTGAAAATGTCAAAAAGAAACCACTTGGGGTGATTATGATACCTCTTACCATTGGAGTGGCCACCTTGAATACACCAATCCATGTTATGCCTCATGAACTTTCATGTAATCTTATCTTAGGCAAATCATGGATTAATGCAATGAAAGGTGTGCCTTCCACTCTTCATCACAAAATGAAATACATTTACAACAACACAATCCACATAGTTGATGTTGATCTTGAGCCTTATGGTGTCTTACAACTTGAGAAAACCAAATAATAATCCTTAAACACATCAACATCAACTACAGTAGTGGAACCCATACATCAAAACAATAAAGAACATATTGAACAAGTCAGGAACCTATTCTAGGTTGATAGTTGTTTCTTGGATTCATGGGAAAGTACCAGATCATACACAAAGATTCAAATAGGGGAAATGAAAAAGTACATGACCCTTCAAAAGCATTGACCTCAACCACTTTAGACAATGAAACAAATTACACAACCACCTTTGACGATGATTATCACCAACCACCACCGAATCCAAAAGCAATGAAAAAAATTTATCGAAAAGGGTATGTGCTTATGAAACAACCTCACTATAATGGAAAAGGATGTGGTGCTAACGAACAAGGTATCTTCAACCCTATTGAACCTATCGCACAAGAAATGACTCATGGTCTTGGTTATTTCCCTTTGATAGCAATTTCCAAGTCTTCAATCAATGCCAACACTCTCACATCACATTCTTCCATTTCAACCTTAATTGTAAAAGCATCCTGAATCAATAGACACTAGCACGGTCTTGGATGTTCTCCTTTGTAAGCAATCAAACAAACAAATACGTCTTTGCTTAATGTCAATGTCATCTTGCAAAACACTAGCAATTTGAATTTGTTAGATTTTACATCTACCTCTAAAGAAAAAAATAAAATCTCAAAATAAAAAGAGTCTTGCGTAGGTATGACATCTTGCACATTTAAGCAAGAGATATCTTTATTACATAATCATGAAACATCTTCTACCATTGATCAAGAAGGTATCTTGTCAAGACTCGGGTCCAAGAACACTTGATAACCCTTCCTCCTTGAACTTGCAAGAAATTCTATTACAAGACTTCAGTTTTTGCATATCATCAAGTTCAAGGTCATTCTAATAATGAAATTAAGGCTTTACATAGTAAAATACAACATCTTAAGGAGTTTGGTATGCCTCCCTATGTGGGGGCACTAATTCCTCTAATTGATATCGATTTTCACTCAAGCATGTATTCCATCAATCATTTTGGCTCACCTATGTCCTGTACTAAGTGGCAGCAAGGGGTTTGATACCTTTATCTTCATATGCCACTTGTTGTTGCCTCATTTGGCTAGTTGTTAACCTTCATGAACATATAAGAGCAACCTTGGGATAGGGATCCAATTAACAGGTGAATAAGGAGAATTATCAATTAATGTAATTCTCTAAACCCTTATTCATAATCTCTTAACTCATTCTCAACTCATTCATCATTTTTCTAACATCTCAAGTCAAGCAAGCTAGGGTTTTTAACATTCTAAGTCATCAAGATAGCTTCCAAGTACATTCAAGGGAAGAATTATCCTCCATTGATACAAAAGTTTAAGATCAAACATCATAGAAAGGTGCTAAGTCTATTGTTCCATGCTTCATTACAATCTTTCATCATTTTGGTTTAATTACCTACAAAGGGGTTTGACAAAGGCAAACCCCCATGCCCTAACATCCAACATCTCTCCTTCTCTTCTTGTGTGTTTGCATATTTAGGTATCATTAAGACTTGTAAATAATTGAAGATCAATTTGCAAAAAATTTGAAGATGTCTCGTTGTTGAACAAGCCAAAATATCAACAAAAAGTTACTTTCAAGTTTGGAAATCAGACTTTAGGATGCAAACACTTGTCAGTAACCAAAGAGCAAACTGAGGACTTCTATTTCCACTTTTTTTTTTTATAAATTCAAAAGTGGACTCATTTTCCATTAGTGGCAAATGAGTCCCATTTCTAGGCCTAAAAATTGTTCTTTATAGTTTTGGGTACCCATTTGTCTGAAACAGGTTCCAGGACAGTTTCTCAAAAGTAGGACTAATTTGTGCAGAATGGTGAATGAGTCTAAATAGGCCAAATTTTTAGTATTAGTAGCATTCTAGATGTCATTTCTAGTCTCCATCAAGTTCTCGGGTTCACACTTCCATTTTTTCCAAATCCTATTACAGTTTTCTTTCACTTCTAGGTGTTTTTGTATATCACAATGTGTTTTCCAAAAAATTGCATTTCAATAGTTTTCACTTAATGATCAATAGATTTTATTAGTTCTTTTCATTTAGGTTAACAATGTTTCATTCATATTTCCATTATACTTGCATGAGTTTGAGTGAACCACCTAGATTTTTGTGTGGGATCAATCTCTTTCCTTTAGGTGAAAAAGCCTAATTGAGAAAAAGAGTCATAACATTTCACACCCCTGAAAAATCTATGGTTCATTTTGGTGAACTTTCTTTTCAAATAATTTCTTGTCTTATTTTGAGTCCTTCACCATCATAGATCTAGCTTGCATTGACCGTGCATTAGGGTTTGCATGGATTAATTTACATGTTAGGTGTCAAATTTTGCTTTCATAAAAAGTGCATTTAGGTTGCATTAAATTGGAATCTAAAATCATTTAAATTTTCTTAAATTCTTCATTTTTAACTTAGGTCTCCATCATAGGACTCAGAAAACATCAAAATCACTCAAAAATTTCTAAAACCTCTCAAAAAAATCCATTCTAGGACTCATTGGCCACCCTCGGTGAATCAATCCCTTTTCACCCCTGAAACTGCATTTTGTAGAATTGAAAACCTTTTTTTATGCTTCTTTTTGTGCCATTAAATGCCTATATTAGTTGGTTGAGTTTATGTAACATGCATTTCATTAGATCTAGCTTAAAATTTCTCATTTCATGTATTGTTTAATTTCACATTTGCATTTCAAACATTTAATTTTTCAGGTTGATGAATAATGTAATGAGAAAATTACTTGTTTCACATCTAAAAAATAGCATTTAAACATTTCATTTTTGCATTGCACTTTATTTCCTTTTTCATCATAACATGTTTTCTTTCAAAATATGTGGCTTTAATTTAATTCAAAATGGATTGCATAAATACTACATTCCCTCTTATGAGTTCAACTTTTATTACAACAATGAGGTCTTTCAGAAACATAATCAAACCATTGACACACTCCTTAATATTACATTTCCCATTGGTGCAAATGGTCATGTAGACAATCATAGCAATCATACTAGTTCTTCTCCCAATACCTCTCCTATTAGTGATGAAGGTATCTAGGTGAAGGAAGATACAAGAATTGAGGGTCTCAATTGTGCATCTCCCCATTCCCCTTTAGAAGATGTTAGACAACAAGAACATGAAATCATAGACACATTTCTAAATACCACCTTACCTAGTCTGCATAACCATGAAAATCAAACTTGTTCATCTCCTAACATCCCTCCTCGATGTAAGGAGAATAGGTTGGTGTTAGAAGATATACCTATTAAGAGTCATCAGAATATTGAATCTTCCATCCATAATGCTCCCACTATTTGGGACAAATTATTTGAAAACCATAATTGTCCTTCTCTTGATGCCTCCCCCATTTGTGATGAAGCTACTTAACAAACTTTAACCTTGGATGATCATAAATTACAAGCTCTCCTAGTAGGGTAGATAATATGGAACATGAGAATGAGACAATGGATGATCACATAGAGCCTTCTCCTACCATCCCCACTCTCGATAAACACGTAAATCTAACCATTGATCATTCCCCTACTCATGATGAAGTAATTTTAGAAGACCCAACTTATGAATGTCAAGAAAATTTGGTTAGTAGTTCTCCTAAAACATTTCCTTCTAAGGAGAATATCATGGTGCTAGAAAAAGGAAACAATAATAATCTATCTTCCCTCAATAAAAAAAGTGATCCTCAATTGCCCATTATTAGAGATACATCAAACCATTACTGTTGAGATTATGAATGCACAATTTTATATTATATCTCCCTCGATCAATGGACCTCATACATACCCCGTGGGACATCCTAACAACCCTCTAATTCTCTACCCACCTTCACACAAACAACAAACTCAAAACAAACCTGAACTTGTCCTTTACCCTCCTAAGAATAATGTTTTGCAAAAATTGAGTCTTAATACTGTTTCTCATATGTATAACACTCACAAAAATCCTCAACCACCACAATAAACCTTGACACCCTTACCATTGCCTAATCCTATCCTAGCTACCCCTTTCTTGCTAGGTCGAAAGGAGTATAATCTTTTCATGCAACTTAAGAATACTCCTGCTAAAATATCATTATGGTGCCTTACTCACGTCTCCCCTCACTATCACAACATGATCCAGATATCCTTACAATGACCTCGTGTCTCTTCTAATACACAACCAAATGACATAGCATCCATCATTCACAAAATAAAAAATGACATTATTTTCCACCAAAGTTAACTCCACTCTTTCGAAATGCAAAAAATAAAATGAAAAGGGATAGAAATAACTCTTGTAGATACCGGTTCTACCCTTAATGTTTGTAGTGTGAGCCTTTTCTATAGGCCTAGCATTGATCAATCGGAAATTCAACCTGATTTTTTATCTATTAAGGTATTTGAAAATGTCGAAAAGAAACTGCTTGGGGTGATCATTATAACTCTTACCATTGGAGTGGCCACCTTGAATACACCAATCAATTTTTAACCTCATGAACTTTCATGTAATCTTATCTTAGGCAGACCGTGGATTCATGCAATGAAAGGTGTTCCTTCCACTCTTCATCACAAAATGAAATACATCTACAACAACACAATCCACACAATTGATGTTGATATTCAGCCTTATAGTGTCTTACAACTTGAGAAAACCAAAGAAAAATACTTACACACATGAACATCAACTACACTAGTGGAACCCATACAATAGAATAATAAAGAACTACATATTGAACAAGTCACAAATCTATGAGAAGATGATTGGGGTTCCTTAGATTTTGAACATGAATTCATGGGTGAGTACTAGATCATACATAGAGATTCAAATAGGGGAAATGAAAAAGTAAACGACGCTTCAAAAGCATCCACCTCAACCACTTTAGACAATGAAACAAATTACACAACCTCCTTTGACGATGATTATCACCAACCACCACCCAATCTAAAATCAATGAAAATACTTTTTGGAAAAGGGTATGTGCTTATGAAACAACTTGTCTATAGTGGAAAAGGATGTGGTGATAACGAACAAGGTATCAGAAACCCTATAGAACCTATCACACAAGAAACCACTCATGGTCTTGATTATTACCCTTTAATAGCAATTTCCAAGTCTTCAATCAACACCAACACTCTCACATCACATTCTTCTATTTCAAACTTAATTGTAAAGCATCCTAAACTGATAGAATCTAGTGGTCTTGGATGTTCTCCTTTACAAGAAATCAAACAAACAAATACATCTTTGCTTAATGTCAATGTCATCTTGCAAAACACTATCAATTTAAATTCGTTAGATTTTACATCTTCCTATCAAGAAAGGAACAAAATATCGCAAACAAAAGAGTCTTGCATAGGTATGAAATCTTGTACAACTAAGCAAGAGATATCTTTACTACATAATCATGACACATTTTCTACCATTGATCAAGAAGGTATCATGTCAAGACTCAGGTCCAAGAACACTTGTTAACCCTTCCTCCCTAAACTTGCAAGAAATTCTATTAAAAGACTTCATTTTGTGCATATCATCAAGTTCAAGGTCATTCTACTAAAACAATTAAGGCTTTACATAGTAAAATCTAACATCTTTAGGATTTTGGTATGCTTCCCTATGTGGGGGAACCTAATTCCTCTAATTGATACTGATTTTCACTCTAGCATGTATTCCATCAATCATTTCGGCTCACCTTTGTCCTGCACTAAGTGGGGGCAAGGGGTTCGATAGATTTATCTTCATATGCCACTTCTCATTACCTACTTTGGCTAGTCGTTAACATGCCTAGACCATCGACATTGGTACAATTTAGAATCTCTTGAATGTCTACTTTAGTGTGAGTTTGAAGCAAGTTCATCCTCTCACTAAATTGGGGACTAAATGTACCATAGGGAAAAGTATTTCTTGCTTGATTTGGGAATAATTGATGCTAAATTGGACTTAACGAAGCTCTGATTTAGTGTTGCAAGGTCTGTTACACATCCACACTAGGTATTGCACCCTTGCAAATTGAATAACATTATTTTATTGATGTCTTGTAAAGGTGTTGTAAAGTATCGTAAAGGACTTTCACACCTCTCTAGACTTAATGAACCTATTTTCACTTAATTTAACATTATAAAATATATTTAATTATATTTTCACACCAATCTAGAAGGCTTGTGAATTAAACTTAACCTTAGTCTAGTGTTGTAATGTTTCCTACACATTCCCATTGGATGTTGTGCCTTTCTAGGCTAAGTGGACCTAATTTTAATGATGTAAAGTGTATTTAATCACAATTTCGCATTGAATTTTATGTCTTGAGCCCTAATTGACCTTCACATAAGCATTAATAGGCCCCTATTACCCCATATTGTGCATCCTAAGGCAATATTTGATGAAGTACCTGACAAAGTCACCATATAAACCTGATTTCCTCATTCCCCAACAACCCAACTGGAAAATGTAGTCCTCTAGGACTAATTCACCATCTGTGGCAAATTATTCCCTGCCAAGTGAGACCGATTCACCCAAGGTGGTGAATTAGTCCCATTTGGGTCATTTTTGAGTTTTGAGCAAGAAAAACTATAATTTAAATTTAATATTCTTTCATGTTGGCCTTAGGGATCCAATTAATGGAGAATTTCCTATAAATATAAGTTTTTAAACTGTTATTCATAATCTTCTAACTCATTCATAACTCATTCATCATTTATCTTCCATCTCAAGTCAAGCAAGCTAGGGCTTTTAACAATCTAAGTCATCAAGATAGCTTCCAAGGACATTCAAGGGAAGAATCTTCCTCTATTGCTGCAAAAATTCAAGATCAAACATCATGGCAAGGTACTAACTCAATTTTTTCATGCTTTATTAAACTCTTTCATCATTTTGGTTTAATCACCTACAAAGGGGTTTGAGCAAGGAAAACCCCCATCCCCTAACAAACAACATCTCTTCTTCTCTTCTTGTGTGTTTGCATACTTAGGTGTATTTAAGACTTGTAAATCATTTAAGATCAAGTTGCAAATTTTTTGAAGACATCTCCTTGTTGAACAAGTCAAAATATCAACAAAAAGTCACTTTCAGTTTCAAAAATCAGACTTTCAAAGGTGAGCACCTGACAGGAACCGAAGAGCAAACCAAGGGCTTTAGTTTCCACTTTTATATTTTTAGAAATTCAAAAATGGAATCATTAACCATCAGTGGTGAATGATTCCCATTTGTAGGCCTAAAAAGTGTTGTTTGTACTTTTGGATACCCATTTGTCTGAAACAGGCTTCAAGACAATTTCTCAGAAGTAGGACTAATTCACCTAGAATGGAAAATGAGTCCCAATAGGCCAAATTTTTAGTATCAGCAACATTCCAAATTTCATATCTATTCCCCATCAAGTTCTTAGGTGCACACTTCAAGTTTTATCAAATTTTGTTACAATTTGCTTTCATTTCTAGGTGTTTTTGCATACCACAATGTGTTTTCTAACAAGTTGCATTTCAATAGTTTTCACTTAATGATCAATAGCTTTTATTAGTTATTTGCATTTATTTTAGGGAAATTTCATTCGTATTTCCATTATACTTACATTAGTTTGAGTGAACCACCTAGATTTTGGTGTGGGATCTATCTCTTCCCTTTAGGTGAAAAACCCTAATTGAGCAAAAGAGTCATAGCATTTCCTAACACCTAAAAATCTATGGTTCACTTATTAAAGTTATTAGGGAGTATAACTTTGGCATGGTTTGAGAAGGAAGTCTGACTAAGGCATTAATTTCTCCATAGCCACTTGCGTGTTTGTGTGACTGCATACCAACCACGAGTGTATGTTTCTCAACTTTAGGACTTCTCACCTAGTGGATAGCCAAGAGTTTCGTTGCCTTAGAGTGAGTATGCATTTTTAAAACAAACAACCTAGATCTGATCCACATCAAGATGGAAAATGGTCAAAGCTTGATATGATTCTCTTTTATCTTTTACCCTTTTTTCTCTTTCATCTTTGATAGTGTACATGATGTTTGTGCTTTGTTGTTGTTCTTTACATCATTCTAATGTGTGTTCTTTTGTGCCTATGTTGGTTTTCCCTGGGATCTTGATCCTAGTGGCTTGATCATCCCTCTTGATCAATGACATCTCATCTTACTAGAATTGGTACATTTGAACCCATCTTAATGTGTGATTGTCTACTTTAGTGTGAGTTTGACGCAAGTTCCTCCTCTCACTAAAGCGGGGGCTACATGTAGTGTAGAAAAATGTATAACTTTTCATTTTCACACTCATTTGGGCCCTCCTTGTGGATTCTGACTTAATGTTGACTTTATTTATTGTTGCAATGTGGATGACACATTCACATTAGGTCTTGGGCCCTTGTGAACTAATGGATTTTAGGGTATGCGCATGATCATCATGGAAAAAATAGGCCCTTAATGGCAAAAAAGTTCAGAAAAATCAAAGTTAGGCAACTTGACGTAAAAATTTGAATAAGGGTATGTGTAGGATCATGATGGGTATGTGTAGGGTATGTGGTGGAAGCTTCTTTTTTATCCAAAATTGATTAAATGAAAAAGGGTTTTTAAAGGAGGTTCTCAGCTTTCCACTAAATTGAATTATGCTTTACTTTGAATTTAATAAGTAATTATTATTCATTTTCTATTTGAATTACGACTAAAGTCCTAATTGGTAGGTTGGTTGAAAAACATCTATAGCTTTCAAATGGTATTACATTTTTTGAATCTGAAACATGTGTCACATTCTATGCTTTGCATACAATAGATTAAAAATGAATTTCATGAAGTTTTGACCAAGTTAAGGTGGTCAGACATATGAGTTTTTATATTTTTTAAAAGTTGCAATAAAAATCATAATTAATTATTTACTTCAAAAAAGTTACAAAAAATATGCATCACATCAGACATGATTCATCTACTCAGCTAAAAAATATTATAATTTTTTATCATTTTATTGTGGTTAGGGTGGTTAGACAAACACCTACTTCTTATTTTTCCCTAAAATTTAAGTACTATTGCATTGAATTTTTAAATTTTCACCAAATAGATTTTTAAAAAAAAATAAACCTAGTAGTTTAGAAACTACATTCAATTTTATACATATTCTATTCTTACATATTTTTTAAATAATATAGATAGCTTATTCAAATTTTTATATCAAGTTGCCTAACTCAATTTTTTAAAAAATTTTAACCACTTAAGGGCATGTTTTTTCCATGATGATCTTGCACATACCCATAAGTTATCTATATTATTTCAAAAATATGTGATAATAGAATTTGTGGAAAATTGAATATAGTTTCTCAACTACTAGGTTTATCGAAAAAAATCTATTTGGTGAAAATTTGAAATTTCAATGTAGAGTACTTAAATTTTAGGGAAAAAATAAGTAGGTGTCGCTCTAACCACCCTAACCACAATAAAATGATAATATTTTATATATAAGTATATGACTCATGTCTCGATGTGATGCATATTTTTTGTAATTTTTTTCAAAGTAAATAATTAATTATGAATTTTTTATTACAACTTTTAAAAAATATAAAAAATTATATGTCTGGCCACCTTAACTTGGTCAAAACTTCATGAAATTCATTTTTTTTAAATCCTATAGTATGCAAATCATAGATGTGATAGATGTTTTGGATTCAAAAAATTTGACACCATTTGAAAGCTATAGATGTCTTTCAATCGTCCTATCAATCAAGACTTTAGTCGTAATTCAAATAGAAAATGAATAATAATAATTTATTAAATTAAAAGTAAAGCATAATTTATATTGGTGGAAAGCTGAGAATCTCCTTAAAAAACTCTTTTCATTTTATCAATTTTGGGTAAGAAATTCAGCCACATACCCTACACATACCCATCATATCGCTACTTTTTGTCCCATCATGATCCTACACATACCCTTTAATAGTACCTTGCTAAAGTGTTGTAAGTTACTTTCACACTTTCCTAGGGTTTTATCAAATAATTAAACACAATAAACCTACTTTTAATAAAAATAAACTTTAGTCTTGCCTTATTTGGAGTGTTGTAAATTGTTGTAACATATTTTCACACTTTTCTAGACTTTTCATTAGTAATTGGGATTTTTCATGCTTTAATTGTCCCTATTTTGCATCCACAAGCCTCATTTATTGCATCCTTTTGAGGATAATCCTAACATGAATCATTGACCAATCATAATTTAGGTGTTCCTAGCTTGTGTGGCCCAGACTTAGTGTCTGGGACTCATTTGCTACCTTGGGTGAATGAGTGCCACCTAGATCTTTTGGCCTGAATTGAATTTCACACATTTGTAAGAACTTTTAATTTTTGGTCCCATACATTAGTCCTGATGGGACTATTCACTACTTTGGGTGAATGAGTCCTATGTGGCCCAAAATCAAATTTAATTCAAATTTCTGGTAGGATTTTATTCTCCTAGTTCTAGTGTTGGCTTGTAGTGTTGTAATTTTGGGAAATCTTGGATAATTGAGTATAAATGCAAGGTTCTTTAACTCATATTCAACACCTAGCATTCAAGAAAGTTCATAAGAGAATTTGAGCATTCATAAGAGCACTCAAGAGCATTTGAGGGAAAATTATCAAGCATTTTTATAGTAGCATTCAAGTGTCAATCATCATGTCAAATATTTCATATATCATGTGTGTTACTGTTCTAACAATTGTGATGTAGGGTTTATGATTCAAGTAAGTGTTTCAAGAAAGATAAACATAATTCAAGTAGGAGTCAAGAACCACATCCATTGCAACCATTTCAAACATATTTGCAACACCTTATTGTTAGGGTTTGGTGAGTTACAACATTGTTTTTTGTTCATTCATCATTCTTAATTTGTACTTACTTTCATGTTAAGGATTGATTTTCAACAAGGGGTTTGAATAAGGGAAACCCCTATCCACTAACCCAACAAAATTTTCTCCCTCTCATTTGTGTGTGATTTTTAGGTTTAGGTTGTATATTTCATAAGGAGCAAGATTGGAGAAAAAAATGTCAAGTGATCAAAGTTGTTAAAGTTGTCATCAAGCCTTGAAGAACCTTGAAGATTAACTATAGGGTGCAAATCAGAGATTTGGATCTGGGAACCAGTCAAGAAGAACAAAGTAGAAAAGGAACAACACAATCAACTTTGAAAGTTGCAAAAAGGCCCAAATAGAATGATTCACCGCTTCTAGTGAATGAGTCCCAATTCTAGTGCATTTTTAGGATTTTGCAGATTTGGATACTCTTTTGAAAAATTTCTATTCGTGCATAATTTCCTAGAAACTAGATTGATTTTCCCAGCTTGGTGAATGATTCCTAGTTATCCTTGACAACATATTTTCCAGTGATTCAAACCTCCATTCATCCATCTCCAGTTTCCCAGGTGCACACTTTTTATTTTTATAGTTTTCTATTGCATTTCATCCATCTTTCTAGGTCATTTAGTGTTTTTTTTTTTTTTTAAAGAGGGTAAAAACTTTATTAAATCAGAACAACATTACAAAGTTAGAAGAAAGAAGCCACAAGGGTCCCAACAAAATAAAAATTAATTCACACCCAAGAAGCATCTCATATCTTCAGCAACCCACTCCTCAAGAACAGGGGCCATGTCATTAGGAAGATTGCCCCAACCATCCACATACCAAGAATCAGTCCTCTCCGATGCCCATCTAGCTAGTCCATCAGCCACCCTATTCCACTCTCACAGAATATGGCAAAAAATAATGGACTCCAGAGAAGAGCACATAGAAATAATCCCTTTGGCAACCATAATAAGCTGCCAATTCATATCCTCCAACTATTGCTTATGTAATATATCAATAGCCACCTGAGAATTAGACTCACAAACAATCCGCTGCCACCCAAGGCTAACTGCATGCTCAATCGCCATAAGGATAACACTAACCTCCATAAGATTATTGGTATGCAAACCACAATACATAGAAAAGAAAAACACCACCACTCCCAAGCTGTCTCTACCAATACCACCAACTCCAGCATGCCCAAGATTACCCCTAGATGACCCATCTATATTGATTTTTAGCTCCCCTAGAGCAGGCGGACACCAGAAGCCATCACGAGCCACTCTCTCATGCCCACGCCTACGATGCACACTGCCCAAATTTCCCCTATCCCCAGCAACAAGACCCAGGGAATTAACAACACCCAAGTCACCAGGATCAACTGGCACAGACAAATCACACTCTGTAGAAAAAGTCTCTTGCAAAGCCCCAAGAATCTGCCTCTAAAGTTGCTCCAAGATCAATTTTTTATCCAAGAAAATTCATCTATTGCACTCCAACCAAAGATGCCAAACAATCAAACTAGGGCCAATGCTCCAAACAATTTTAAGAAAAGAGGTTTTGGCAGGAGATGATCCTTGTCTCCTCCAAAAATCATCCAAGGCAGAGACATGGCAACACAGTAATCTCCAGAGATTCCACCAGTGATGCCAGATATCCTTAGAAAAGGAACACTAAAAAAAGAGATGTGAGAGGAATTCTTCATGCTAACCACACAAAACACACATGGAAGGGCCCTGGAACCCTTGTTTCCAAAGATTGTCCCAAGTAATACACTTACCTTGGACAACAAGCCAAGAGAAAAAATTACACTTAGGCCAAGAAAATTTATTCCAAACATGCTTCCACCAAGGAACCTCAAATCTCCCAAAGACCTATTTATCCAAAACCTGATAACCAGAGGCAACCAAAAATTTACCTCACAAATCTGGACCCCAAGCAAGCTCATCTCTCCCAAGAAGAGAGTTGCAGGTACAATCCGAAAGAATCTTAGCAAGCATTTGACTATCCTCCAAAACCCCCCAAGAGGCCAATCCTGCGGGTCCTTCCACCTGGACATCATAATCTGACTCAAAGAATGTTCAGATTTGAAGTCAGCCACATGACACCAACCCACCTCCTCAAAATTCTGGCACAAGTCCTGAAGGTGGGGATGAGAAGACAAAATAGGGGGATGTCCATCCCAAGAGTCATGCCAGAAAAGAGCTTCCTGACCCCCATTACAAATCCAAAAAAGGACCTGTTTCACAAGCTTAGCACCTCGTTTGAGGGTACTCCAGATCATAGAACCTTTCCCCTCTAGTCTGAATCTTACAACCTCCATGCTTTCCACCACACCCAAATATTTGAGGGTAAGAATTTTATCCCACCACATATGTTGTTGTGAACACCAATGCCAATACAGCTTAGTAGCCAAGGCCTTCCCATTTAAATCAACTCATCGTAGACCAAGACCCCCTTCCTGCTTCGGTCGACAGACAACATCCCATTTCACCAAGCTCCACTTTCTATGAAGAAGGTTGGTAGACCATAGGAACTGATGAGACAGTCTCTCAAAATATTGAATAAAACTTGATGGAGCAGAAAGAACAAAGCACTGATAAAGAGGGAGAGCCTGGATCACATACTTAAGAAGAGTCACTCTTCCAGTTGAAGAAAGCCACTTGCAAGTCCAATGACTGACCAATCTTCGAAACTTGTCAAGAGTCTCTTGCCAAAACCTTTTAGGGAGAGAACGAATGGCAAGAGGGATTCCAAGATAGAGAAAAGGAAGCAAACTAATCTGGAAATGAAGAATACTTAATACTCTCCTTTGGATACCCTTAGGAGTATGGAAGAAGTAAATGAGAGACTTCCCCTCATTAACGTGCTACCCAGAGGCTACCAAGTAGTTGTCCAAAACACTACGCCAATTCAAAGCCTCCTCAACTCTTGCCCTACCCATCAAAGCAGTATCATCAACAAACTAAAGATGAGTCTGAGGGGGAAGATCATTTCCCCAATTCCAACCCTAAATCAAGTCGCTTGCTACCTGAGCATGAATAAGCCTTCTGAATCCTTCTTCAAGTAGGATGAATAAGTAGGGCGACAAAGGATCTCCTTGTCTGAGGCCTCTAGAAGCACCAAACAACTCAGTGGGCTCACCATTGAGAAGCACTGAGAAGGAGGAAGAAGTAACACAACTCATAACCCATTCAATCCAATCACTAGCAAAGCCAAAAGCTCTAAGAATCTTGAACAAAAGGCTCCATTTAATGCGATCATACGCTTTTTCCATGTCCAGCTTGATAAACATAGATTTTTCTTTTGAGGATTCCATAGAATGGATGGTCCCAGCTACAATCACAACACCATCCATGATCTGTCTGCCAGCAATAAAACTGCCTTGCTCCTTAGAGATTAACTCACCAAGCCAAGGTTTTAGCCTTTTAGCAATCAACTTAGTAATAATCTTATAAACAACATTACATAATGCAATAGGCCGAAAAAGATCCAAAGAATTAGCCCCCTCCTTCTTTCGAATGAGAGCTAAAAAAGTTGCATTCAGAGACTTCAACATTTGTTTATTCATTGAAGATTCCTTAACAACCTCTAAGAGGTCCAACTTAACCACCTCCCAAAACTCCTGAAAGAATTCAACAGGGAATCCATCAGGCCCCAGAGCTTTACCTTTCTTCATCTCAAACACAACGTTCTCAAGCTCCAACAAGGTAATAGGAGAAATCAATGCTTCATTCATTTCATTAGACATTAGCTGAGGGATACAATTCAAAATCCTTGTTTTAGCCTCCTCAGCTAGAGGTGAATCCTCAAAAAATAATGAAGAGAAATACCGAATGCATTCCGTAGAGATAGAAGTAGAAGAGGAAAAAATTTCCCCATCAAACAACACAAGAGAAGAAATAACATTACCTTTCCTCCGGTCTTTAACTGATTTGTGAAAAAAAGAAGTATTCTTATCACCAGCCTAGAGCCATTCAATACGAGACTTTTGTTTCCAAAAAATTTCTTCTCTTAACTCCCATTCCTCTACCTCTTTTGTTGCAGCAATCTTTAACAAACTCAACTCTTCTGTTAGGCCTTGATCACGAATCTTCCTGGTGATTAAGTCCAAGTTATCCTGAGAATTCTATTTTTCATGAAACAAATTACCAAAATGTTGCCTATTCCATCTTTTCAACTTGTATTTTATGTATTGTAACCTCTTTGAGAATGAGTACATAGCAGTGCCATAAGCTGGCTTCCCAAGATCCCACCAGCCATAAATCATATCATGAAGAGACTCATCCCGGAGCCACATGAGTTGGAACTTGAAAGTCTATCTAGCACATCATTGAGGCACAACAACCACAAGTTTAATTGGCCAATGGTCGAAGCCTCAACAATTCAATATTTCAAAGCTAATCATCCACCTATCCCCCATCCAAAAACTAGACACCAAAAATCTATCTAGTCTTTCAGAAATAGCAGCATCTCCAGTTCTCCTATTATTCCATGTGAAGAATCCATTGGTTGGCTTGACATCAACTAACCTCAAAAGAGCCATATTATCCTGCAAGAGCCTAGAGGAAGACTCCAAATGAGCATTACCTCCGCTCTTCTCCTCTAAAGAAATGACAGCATTAAAATCACCAGCCAGGATCCAAGGCAGGTAAGGATCCAAAGACCTCACATGTCTAACATGATCCCACAGCTGTGCTTTACCTTGGAAATCAATCGGAGCATATATATTAGTGTTAGTTTGCATTCAATTAATTATTTTTTTACATCTTCCATTTCATTATCCTTTTCAAGTTTAAAATTGGTGGGGAACCCCTCATTAGATCATTCATCCCCTAGGACAGTCCCTTAGTAGATCTCCAGGTCTCCTTTGCATTGAGATCTCTAGGGCATCCTTGAATTTTAGTTGGAGAAAAGTGATGTTATATGTCCAAAACCATAAAGCTTTCATTTTTCAACTAAACAACCAATTATAGTTTACTAGTAAAATCTCCTAAAATATGAGGTATAAGCCTCCAAAATCTCACTTATCACATAAAATCTGGAGATAAATATTAATTTGACAACTAGATGGGAAATTTTTATTTCCATTTGCAATATTTTTTTGTCAATTTGATTGTAATTTTGCTTTTTCATTTGCATAGGTTTATGTTTTAAATCTTTACACAAATATTTTGTAATTAGATAATACTTTATTTCTATATAGAAAAAATATAGATTTGTCTAAATTTATTTCATTCCATTATTTAGCGGTTATTATTAATTGTTTAATCTAACCACATGTAGTGTATCCACACACAAACACATACTCTCTAACATATTAACATACATATAGTTTTCTATCAACATAATCCTTGAACCTCCTTTAGGTGCAAGTATTAGTATATCTACCTCTCTCTATATAGAATTATCTCCCCCTCTATCTCTCTTTCTTTTTCCTAATCTCTCCAAAGATTAATTAAACTATCATATTTTTTATATATTAATTTAATTTCATCCATATAAAAATATATTAATTATGAATTATAATAATTTCATATTTATATTTAATAATTTTTATTATAGAATATAATATATAATAATAATAATATAACCTACATACTACTATATATAATAATAAATATAATTATATTATATCTAATTTGCAACACTATGTATTACATAAAATCTATATAATATATTAATTATATTTTGTATTATATAAAAAATTATTAATTTTAATTATTAACTATATTAATTTATATGTCTTTAATAGTTTAATTAAAAAACTTAATAATAATAATAATAATAATAATAATATATAGTATAATTATATTATTTATAATTTATTTTTTACTATAAAAAATATATATTATATATTAATTATACTAATATATACTTACCTATGTAGGGTAAAGGATTCCATAATGTTAAAACCTAAATGTGCTCATTATTAGAATCTTGGCTATAATTTTCATTTTAATAAACATACTCTAAAACCCTCATCAATACCTTATTTTTCAAGCTACAACTCACCAAATTGGAGAAGTGAAAGGTCAATACCAGTGAGGAAGAGTTTGGAGGAGGAAAAATGAATAGTAGCAAGAAAGTGAACCATTGATTTTTGGCTCTTATGGACAACTCTTGCTCTTCTAGGGTTTTTCACCTAAAAGGATAGAGATAGGAGCAAAAATGCTAATGGTTCATTCAAATAATCTTATGTGTGATGTTTTCTAACTAAATGAAGTTAACTAAATGAAATTGATTGATTTAAATGAATTAAAATGAATGCAAAAGTGAAATTAAAGCTATGTTTCAAAACACATTGTGTAATGCAACAATGAACTAAACGAAGAAAATATGCAAAACATAAAGGAATAAGTTAAATCAAAGTGCACCTGGGAAAAATATAATGAATCTAGAATGTTATGGATGCTGACTGAAATCACTAATTTTCCATAGTGGGACTCATTCACCAAGGGTGGCGAATTAGTCCTCCTCCTAGTGAAAATTTGTCATAAGCAAGTTTTTGTCTATTGGGATCCAAAATCTGACAAAATTCAGATTTTCAGTCCTCAGGTGGGACTCATTCAATTTTAGTCCCTAAATAAGCATGTTCAATCTATGTTGCAACATAAAATCAAATAATAATAGTTCCAACACCATGAAACAAGACCTAAAAGGACATGAAAATGACAAGGGGCCATTTTTCTATGGAAAATTTAGCCCCCACTTTAGTGAGAGGATGAACTTGCTTCAAACTCACACTAAAGTAGCCATGAACATTAGGAGGGTTCAAATGTACTTATGTTACCAAGATGGAATGACAACGATCAAGAGCGATGATCAAGACCCTAGGATGAAGATCCCATGGCATACTAAGTATAAGAACAAAGGAATGCACAAGTGTTCAGATGAATTGGATGAAGGTTCGATCATCAATCCGACTAGTTGTGGACTAGATCTAGGCTGATTGTTTGAAAGAAAGAATGAGTACTCACTTTGGAGCCATAGAACTAGTTGTCCACAGGGTGAGAAAGCCCAAATGTACTCACTTTGGGGCCATAGAACTAGTTTTCCGTGGGGTGAGAAAACCCAAAATGTAAGATACATACGCTAGTTGGTATGCACTCAGAAACACAAAAGTGGCTATGGGGAAAAGTCATGCCACTAGGTTGGCTTCTCACTCAACCATATTAAAGTTATACCCATTGATATGTTTAAAAAGGTGCCACAAAGAAAAAAAAAAGTTATGAACAAATAGAAAGGTACCATATTCATGTAGGTTGCATTATGCAAGGTGGCAAAAAAATTGCAAAATGCAAAAATGTAAAATTGTAAAGTGTTATGTGTAAGATGTTCAAAGGAGTCTTGTTCAGTTCATGCAAGGTCAGTCAATTAAGGAACATTGTGTCTAATGTCTCCAAAATATGACTAGTCAAAGAATAGTATATTCACAACTTAGGGGATGTAGTGAATCGCATTAGGCCACCAAGAAGAATGTAGTATGCTGAGATAGATCACAATTATGAAGGACATTACACCCAATGTAATCCACAAAGTAATGATTGCATCATATAAACAACAAGGCTACACTAGGAACCAAGAATTCAAATGAATTAATGGTAATATATGCCCCCACTTTAAAGGAATTGCTACACACCATTTTGTGAACAATTACATTAAAGTAGTGAAGGAAAGAAAAACCAAAACGAAAACAAGACATGAGAGCCAACTTGGGAAGCCCTATGCCAAGTCATATGTTTCAAAGTTAGGTTGTGTCATGTCAAGGAAAAGGAAAATCAAAGAAAATGAAGTTGTCCCCTAGAAAAGAAAGCACACCAAATGTATAAGGGATCTATGGATTTTGGGTCAATATGTTCATTGCTGCAATGTGCTTATGAAAGAGCTCAGAACTATCATCTTTCCCCAAAGCACATAGAACTGGAAGAATGACATAAAGAGAGAAAAAAAAAAAAGGAAAAAAAAGTCTATTTTAGGTCAACATGGAAGAGACATTGCGGTCTCGACGCCTTGCATCGTTCCCCAAAAGGAGAACACAAGTGAAAGAAAAACAAAAAGGTGAGAGAAAATGAAAAATATTTTGGTTCAACATGAAGGAGAAATTTTGGTCTCAATGCCTTGCATCATCCCTAAAAGGAAAACACAAAACAAAAAAGTGAAAAAGACAAGGACCTTTTGGGTCAACATGGAAGAGACATAGGGCATCTCTATGCTTCGCATCATCCCCAAAAGGATAACCCAAAAAAAAGAGAAAAACACAAGGACCTTTTGGGACAACATGGAAGAGACATAGGGCATCTCTACACTTCGCATCATCCCCAAAATGATAACACAAAACAAAAAACAAAAATAAAGACTCAAAACTTTTGGGTCAACATGGAAGAGACATAGGGCATCTCTATGCTTTGCATCATCCCCAAAAGGAAAACACAAAACAAAACAAAAAAGGACTTTCTGGGTCAACATGGAAGAGACATAGGGCTTCTCTATGCTTTGTGTCATCCTCAAAAGGAGAACACGAAACAAAAGTGCAGAAAAGACAAGGTACAACATATAGAAGAAGAGAGATACAAATAGAAGTGTACAAAGAGAGAGAAAACATAAAACACATGATACAGGGGAACACGATACACACATGAAAAGGAAAAAAATAAAAATAAAAATGATAATTAGGCAAATGCAAGTTAACCATCTAATAGGTCAACCACCTCCCAATCATGTTCAGTATAATTGGAGGGTGGTTGACTGTCCAAAGCAAGAAATGCAAGTGTCAAACTAGTAGTCATACCAATTTCTTCTCTTGGTGGAGAGGTTGTATCTTTTAAGCTCATTGTGGATGAAAATAAAGAATTTAAATTGTTATGCACTTCTTTACCTATTTTTTCTATCGGCACATCATCATCATCATCAAGATTAATGACAATAGGAGGACGAAGGGTGATTTCTAGGGATGGGTCTATCAAAAGATAAGGTTGTTGGATTTGTTCATTTTGTTTTGAAGGTTTCACTAGACTATCATGTGGTAGGTCAAGAGAAGGAGGGTGGTCATCTATTACTTCGTTCAAAGTTAAAGGTTGATTTTCTTTATCTTCTTCTATGCAAGATTGACGAGCAAGGAGACGATGACGATGCCTTCATTCCCTAGCACCGTGGTTCTTTGTAATCATTTTTTGGAGTTGTTGAGGTGTAAGAGTGGACTAATTCATCATAGGTTCTTCTGCTTCCGAAGAGGGAAGAATGAAAGAAACCGAAGAGGATGGATCAACCACTTTGTCTTTGGCTTTATACACTTGTTTAAGGCGAGGAGGCATCATAGGAGTAGTTTCATTTTCCCTTGGTCATTTAAATGGTGGCAGGGAAGTATCAAGGGGTGGTTGTTTAGGAGGTTGTATGGTTTTCTCAATGTCAGACTCGGGCTGTAGCATGGTTTCGTCTATGATAGGAGGTGTGGAAGTGAATGGGGATATGTTAAAAAGAGACAATTCGATGATCTTTTTGTATTTAAACTTTTGATAAACAATGAAAAAGTATTCCTTTTAAGGGGTGATGGGTTTCATAGGTTTAGGCCAAAAGGCTTCGAATGAATAATTACCTTTGGAACATAAAGGATTAAAGCCACTATGGTGTATGGTGACTATCTCATTGTCATGTGGAAACTTCAAACACTTGTGAACAACTGATGAGACCAATTTCATTGAGCGAACGAAAGGGTGGCCTAGCCGCAAACGTAATTTGTTAGATTATGGATAATTGAAAATGTTACCTCCAAATTTTTATGTCCTATTTGTAAGGGTAGCATGATCAATCTGATCATAGGGCATGCAAAACTAGTATGTGTCTTAATCCATGTAGTTGGTTTATTATTTTCATCTTGATATAGCTCATGTAATACTAGAAACTCCTCTATGATCACATTCTCACAACAAGGAGAATCTATTAATATTACATTAGTGGGTTTATCATAGATTCTGCAAGCTATGTAGAGAGGACCATCAAGAAGCTTTTTTAGTATGTCTTTAGCAGAAAAAAGTGATATCAAGAGACTCAGTGGTTTGGCCCTTTCGAGGGATGACATCTATCATAGCTACTAGATCATCCATAAGACTTTCTAAAGTAACAAGGGGAGGTGTATCATGTTGTTCATTGTTTGTATCAACAATCATTACATTAGTGGTTGAAGGTTCACTAGGCTTGACAAATGAGGTAGTGTGTTTAGGCATGGGATTAGTGAAAATTTGCAAATTCTGGTTAGGGGGTGCAACAAACTTATTGCCTTGATCATTAACACCCATAATGGATAGATGGCCTAAGTCAATGAGGTCTTGAACTAAATTTTTTAGATGCTTGCAATGTTTAGTGTCATGTCCATTCTTGTGATGAAAATGACAATAAGCATTGGGTTTGAAGGTGGGTGGTAAGGGTTGGTTTGGATCAAGTGGTCATATGGGTGGAAAGGTGAGCAGGTGTTGTTGAATTAATTGGTTCATTATGTTATGAAGGGTAGTGAGTAGGGGAGTAAACTATCTCTTCAGGTATTCACACAATTTTGTGCATAAATGCATAAATGAAGGGAATTTCATCATTGTTAATTTATCTTGAAGGTGTGGGTGCTAGTTTTCGATAAACATCTTTTGCAGACATGCATCAAGAATCTTGACATCAATTTGAGCATACACATATTGGTATCATGAGATAAAATCCATTAATTTTTCACTTTTGTTTTGTCTACATCGCATAAGGTCAGCCATTGTCTTTTTAGGTGTCATGTGAACTTGAAAGTGACTTATGAAAGCATCCACCAATTCATTGAATGAACGGATGGAATGATTAGGCAAGTTGGAAAACCATTCTAAGGTAATGTCTTTCAAGGTCCTTGGAAATAGTTTCTTTAATAGTTTATCATCAAGGAGAAAGTCACTACACAAAGTTGTATAGGTATTAACATGGTTGATAGGGTCTCCTTTTCCTCCATATTTCTCAAACTGAGGAATTTATATCCCTTGTGGCATTGGGGTACATAATATTTATAATGATAATGGGCTACTATGGACATGATATGTAGGTGGAGCGGATTGACCTTGACTAATGGTGGAAAGTTGATGTTGCATAGATGAAATGGTGGTAAGGAGTTTTGTAAGGGGATTGGGGTAAGTGGGTTTGCTACGCCCTTAATATTATTGTACATCGGGTTATGAATAGTCAACTTGTGGCTATCTTAACTCTCTATTAAGTCATATTATCATTAGTATATTGTTATTTAGGTGTTTAGGTCGGCCTAAGTCTTATATAGGTGTGTCTAAGTCGGCCTAGGTGATATCCTTGGCATAAATAGGTATATATAGGAGGTTGTGAGTCTTAACTGATCATCAAGTTGTGAAGTGTGTTCTCATTAGAGATATTTGGAGGTTTTCCCCCTCGAAGTGGCTTGTTATTCTCAGTTATTATCAAGTATTTTCAGCATATTTCATATCATATTCTTCTATTGTGCAAGTTATTTCATAACAAGTGGTATCAGAGCCAGGTTCTTGGCACCATAGAGGCAAGGTTTTTCTCAATCTTGGAGGCGATTTTGGGAAGAGCATATATTTCAGATTTTAGTGAATTTTTTTCTGATTTTTAAAGGGTTTTTGAATAACATATTGAAGAAGCTACGGTACATATTTCAGAAGAATTGGAGCAGAATTAAGCGAATTATTACAGAATTAGTGTTTTTACACTATTTTTTTGGAATCTACATATCTCACACATCTTGTTGAATTGGAGTCTGATTTTTATTGGGTTTTTGAAGACATACTAAAGGGGATTAAATTAAAAATTTTAGAGAATTTAAGTTTCATTTGTGTGATTTATTTCAACATCAGTGGTTTCCATCATGACGGGGCCTACAACAAGGGGTAAAAAGAATGTTGTCACTCCGGGGAAGACTCCTGATAAGGATGGTGAAACAATCGAGGATATTACTCATAATGAAGAAATCAATAAGGTCAAGGAAGAAATTTCCTCAATTAAGATGGATATGTCAGACCTAAGAGGAGATATGTCAGGACATGCGAAACATGTTAAGCACCTACATAGCTGAATCAAGAAAGGAGTTCTCAAGCGACCAAGGTGAGAATTCTAGGTCAGCCACTACTAACACAAGCTTTAGTACTCCTATGGGATCTAGGAATTTATTTCCAAAGGTGGATATGCGCAAGTTTGATGGTAAGGATCCTCTAACATGGATAAACCAAATGGAGAATTTTTTTGAAGTACACCAAATCCCAAATGGACAAAAGGTCATGATGGCTTCCTTATATTTAGAACTAGATCAATTCATTTGGTATCGTTGGCTTTGCACTCATCGAGGTAAAAAGGCTCCGTCTCATGGTCCAATTTCTGAGGAGGAACTCCAAGCACAATATAGCAATAGCGTCCTGAGACAACTTCTTGAC
>VDFB02086081.1:47650586-47666612 GCA_007258455.2 Sequoia sempervirens | reverse complement strand
ATGAGGAATCACATGATTCTCAACCAATCATTTCTTTTCATGCACTCTCAGGTTTCAGTGCTCCACAAACTCTCAAAGTGGTGGGGTTCCTAAAGAAGCAGAAGGTAACAGTGTTGATCGACTCAGGTAGTACTCATAATTTCATTAACAAAAAGTTAGCTACTCGTCTAAATTGTTTCATATATCCAGCCCCAGAGTTTCAAGTTTTGATTGTAGATGGTGGTATAGTTAGTTGTTCAGGGAAGTTTCATAGCATTAAATTATCCATGGGAGATTATCAACTTGATACCCCAATGTATGCTATATCCATGGGTGCAACAGATATTGTTTTGGGAGTACAATGGCTTACTACATTAGGAACAATTGAGATGAACTTCCAAGAACTATTCATGAGATTTCAATCAGACGGAAGGCTAGTAGAGCTAAGGGGGTTGAAGGAAAAATCTCCACAAATGGTAAGCTCTCATCAGATGCAAAAGTTGCTTAAGAAAGGAGTGGATGGATTTGTGGCCCAACTATGTTCATTAGAAGTCTCTCAATCTATTACTCCTACTCATCCAGATTTGCAAGCTATAATTGATCGCCACTCAGTTGTTCTTGGAGATATGCCTAAAGGACTTCCTCCTAAGAGGGATCATGATCATGCCATACAGTTAGTCCCAGGGAGCCAACCACCGAACATTAGGCCTTACAGGTATCCACACATACAAAAGAGTGAGATAGAAAAAATTGTTGAAGAGATGCTAGAGGCAGGAATCATTAGGCATAGCCAAAGTGCTTACTCCTCACCGGTGGTGATGGTACGTAAGAAGGATGATACTTGGCGCATGTGTCTAGATTATAGAGTGCTCAACATGTACACCATTAAAGATAAGTTTCCAATTCCAGTCATTGATGATTTGTTAGATGAATTAAATGGAGCTATGTTTTTTACCAAGTTAGATCTTAGATCTGGTTATCACCAAATTCGGATTAAGGAGGAGGATATTTGTAAGACAGCATTTCGGACTCATGAGGGTCATTATGAATTTTTGGTGATGCCATTTGGTCTTACCAATGCACCATCTACATTCCAAAGTTTGATGAACTCCATTTTTAAGAAGTTCTTGAGAAAGTTTGTGTTAGTATTCTTTGATGATATATTGATTTATAGCAAGACTTGGGAAGAACATTTGCACCATGTGGACCAAGCATTACAAATACTTGAAGATCATAAACTCTATGCTAAGCCATCCAAGTGTGCTTTTGGTCTTACAGAGGTGGAGTATTTGGGACACATAGTTTCACATGAAGGAGTAAAGGTGGACCCTAACAAAATCAAGGCTATCATGGAATGGCCTATTCCAAAAACCATTAAGAAACTGAGAGGATTCTTGGGATTGACAGGGTACTATAGAAGATTTGTGAATAATTATGGTAGTATAGCAGCACCTCTCACCACTCTATTGAAGAAGGATTCTTTTCATTGGAATGAGTCTGCCAATACAACATTTGAGAGATTGAAGGAGGCTATGTGTTCAACTCCGGTACTTGCCACTCCTGACTTCACCAAGGAATTCATTGTGGAATGTGATGCTTCTGGAAATGGGATAGGAGCAGTGCTTATGCAAGAAGGTCGACCAATTGATTTTGAGAGTCGTCAATTAAAAGGTAAGAATCTACTAAAACCTATTTATGAGAAGGAAATGCTAGCAATACTCCATGCAGTGAAACAATGGCGGCCTTATCTATTGTGTAGACATTTCAAGGTTAAGACAGATCATGATAGCCTAAAATATTTTTTGGAACAATGACTATCTTCTGAAGAGCAACAAAAATGGGTCACTAAGATGTTAGGATATGACTTTGAGATTGTATATATGAAAGGAAAAAGAAAATATTGTCGCGATGCAATCACAAGGAAGGATGAGAAAGATGAAGCCTTATTGTGTGCCCTTTCAATATTACAAGCAAATTGGGTGGAGGAAGCAAAGCGTAGTGGCACGATGTTGCGACAAGTAATCTCATCGAGCAATTAAAAATTGATCCTAGTAGTTCAGATAAGTTTTGTTGGAAAGGAGATACTCTTTGGTATAAAGAGCGTTTGTATCTCTGCGAGAATTCCAACCTTAAAATCAAGATTCTTACAGAATTACATGAGTCTCCAGTGGGTGGTCATTCAGGATTTTTGAAGACATATCATCGAGTCAAGCAAGATTTCTTTGGGGAAGGGCTAAAGGGTGATGTTCAAAAATTTGTGGCTGAATGTTTCGTGTGTCAAAGTCATAAAGGGGAGACAATTAAGACACCAGGTCTCTTGCAACCCTTATCTATTCCTAGCCAGTGTTGGGAAGAGATATCCATGGAATTCATCATAGGGCTTCCCAAATCTAAAGGTCATAATGTCATCATGGTGGTGGTTGATCTACTCACTAAATATGCACATTTCATTGCATTAGCACATCCTTTTACAGCAAGTGCAGTGGCTAAAGCTTTTTTAGAGAATATCCAAAAGCTACATGGTACACCTAAAGTTATTGTTAGTGATCGTGATCCTATCTTCACTAGTCACTTGGAAAGATTTATTCTCATGTTTTAAGTACTCAATTGGTTTCTTGAAGCTCTTCATACCACCCTCAATCAGATGGGCAAACAGAGGTTGTTAATAAGTGTTTGGAAGGATATTCACGCTAATTTCACTGTGAGAAATGTATTCCGCAGTAGATTGGTTACCAATTTTATGGAATGGTGGTATAACACTTCTTTTCATAGCTCATCAAAAAATGTCTCCATTTTTGGAACTTTATGGATATCATCCTCCTTCCATCACATCATCAATAAAAGTGTCCCCAAGAGTTCAAGTAGTAGAAGACCACTTGCTTCATCAACAACAAGTACTTTCAGACTCATGAGAATTTAGCCATGGCACAAAATCGAATGAAACGAATGGTGCGTAATTCAACATCGTAGAGGGAAAGAAGTTTTGAAGTTGGGGATTGGGTCTTCTTGCGATTGCAGCCTTATAAGAAAATCTCACTAAAGCAGCAAAGAAAGAATAATAAGTTGTCGCCAAAGTATTATGGTCCATACCAAATCATGCAGAAGATCGGTAGTGTTTCCTATAAGCTTGAGTTGCCACCTACAACAAAGATACATCCAGTTTTTCATGTTTCCTGTTTGAAGAAGGTAATTGGGCATAATATTCCCACTCAAACAACACTTCCCGAGCTGGATGAAGAAGGAAGAATCATTTTGGAACCAAAGTGCATTCATCAAACACGCACAAAGAAGCTGAGGAATAGAACTATCACTGAGTATCTCATCCAATGGAAGAAGTTACCAGTTGAAGATGCCACATGGGAAGACGAGGAGTTCATTCAAAAGTTTCCAAACTTGATTAGCATTGAGGACAATGCTTCTTTGAAGAAGGGGGGGGCATGCTACGCCCTTAATATTATTGTACATCGGGTTATGAATAGTCGGCTTGTGCCTATCTTAACTCTCTATTAAGTCATATTATCATTAGTATATTGTTATTTAGTTGTTTAGGTCGGCCTAAGTCTTATATAGGTGTGTCTAAGTAGGCCTAGGTGATATCCTTGGCATAAATAGGTATATATAGGAGGTTGTGAGTCTTAATTGATCATCAAGTTGGGAAGTGAAAGGAATACTATGAGGTGTGAAGGTGGTGGAGGGGACTTATGATGCCACAAGAGAAGTAGGAATGATAGTGGAAATCAAAAAAGAGGTAGCCACATAATTAACCTATTGCATAGTTGTGTGGACTTGTGGATTGGTATAAGTTGGTATGGAAGCTATGGTTGAAGGGGGAGGACTTTGAGGTCCTCCTTGGTTTATAGGAATGGTTGTAGGTTGAGTATTAGAAGAGGCATGTTTATTTTAAATATCAGCAATTCTCTTCATCACTTGCAAGACATCATCACTTTCAATCAAACGATGAAGATTTTCAATGGTGGGTATGGCAGTGGTGGAAATTTTTTCAAGTGACAAGTCTTGTTGTAAATGTGCAAAATCCTCATGAATATTATTGATCTTTTCTTGCAGGAGGGAGTTGTTTTGTTTGTCAACACTCATTGGATGGAAAGGTGAAGGAATAGAAGTGATATTTTCAAGGCCTAATGCACCATTGTCCATACTAGGAGTAGGAGCTCATGAGATCCCAAGGTCCACAATGAAAGTGCTATCATGGGAGGCCATGAGTCTAGAACTTCTTCTCACTAAAGTATTATCAATGGGGCACCAAACATTCATAGAAGTACCAAAAAGGAGAGGTAAATGAAAATGCAGAATAATCTAAGAGTCAGAAATGAAAATAACAAAAATGTTGCTAATTGTAACTAAGATCTAACTATAGAAAATAGAAATGCAGACAAATGCTAAAAATGTTGTTTAACAAGTGTAGAGGGACTGATTCGCCCTGGGTCGCGATTGAGTCCCAATATGATGTTTTTGTGTGTTTTTCGAAAAAATTAAGATGATTTTAATGTTCTACAGAATGCAATCAAAAATGCAAAATGCAGATTTTTTAGTTTTTTCAATGAGATTCAATGCAAAAATGAAATCTAAATGAAGCTTTCACCAATGCAAGATAAAATGTCCTAAAATGCAAAAACAAAACAATGTACTAATTGAATGTTAATAAAAATGTAAACTAGGATGCAATGAAATCAGAAATGCAAAGTGCTCAACATTTGGTTCACCAAAATGAACCGTTGATTTTTGGCTCCTATGGACAACTCTTGCTCTTCTAGTGTTTTTCACCTAAAAGGACAGAGATAGGAGCAAAAATGCTAATGGTTCATTCAAATAATATTATGTGTGATGTTGTATAACCTAAATGAAGTTAACTAAATGCAATTGACTGATTTAAATGAATGAAAACAAATGCAAAAGTGAAATTAAAGTTATGTTTGAAAACACATTGTGTAATGCAACAATGAACTAAATGAAGAAAATATGCAAAATAGGAAGGAATGAGTTAAATTAGAGTCCACCTAGGAAATATCAAATGAATCTAGAATGTTGTGGATGCTATTTGAAATAACTGATATTCCACAGTGGGACTCATTCACCTACGGTGGCAAATTAGTCCTCCTCATGGTGAAAAATTCTTAGAAGCAAGCTTCTATCTGTCGAGATCTAGAATTTGAAAAAATTCAGATTTTCAGTCCTAAGGTGGGACTCATTCACCATAGGTGGTGAATAATTCCTCTCCCAAATTTATGAAAAAATTAGGAGACAACTATGCAACACTATATCTAGAAATTACTTCTTGTTGGGTTGTCGAAGTCAATTCTACAGGAAACAGACAGAAAACCTTCTCCAAGCTTGAAGTAGACTTGAGTTGACTTGAAGCACCTATTTGACATGTAAACCAATCTTCAACACAAAAAATCTTGTCAAATGTGCATACCTAGGTCTACAAAAACACATGCAGTAGGGGAAAAATGGTTTAAGGATAGTGAATAGGGGTTTTCCTTGGTCAAACCCCACTTTTGGTAATCAAACCTTTAATAAAATAATGAAATGCAAAGGAATGATAAACTAACAACATGCAATTGCTATTAACTTACCAAACCCTTGATGATGCAAGTCTGAAGTAATGTCAATGGCTACTTCAAAGTGCTTGAATAGTGCTTGAAAAGATGTAAAATGTTTGGATGCTTGAGATTGAATACTTGAATGAAATTAGATTATAGGTGATGTAAAATGAGGTGAAAATCACTTATTTCTACACACTTGTGCCTTAGTTACCCATTCATACCTCATCACAGGAAGACATTAAGTTTTTTTCAATAAAATCCCAAAAATAAATTTAAAATATTTTGAATTTGGGGCCAAGGGGGACTCATTCGCCACCCATGGCGAATTGGTCCCATCTAGGACCTAAAAATGTGTGTCAAGAAATATGTTGTATTTAATGTTGTTTGTTAGGGTAATACTCAAAAATACACTTAATTAAATATATGAGAGCATAAAGGGGTCAAATAAAGCATGAAAAGGGGATAAATAGTGAAGATGTGCCTGGAAAAGCATGAAATCTTGTTACAAGACTTTACAACACTTGAAAATAGGACTTGTTGATGAATAAAAAGGTGATTTTTAGGTGAATTGTAATTAATAGAGTCTAGAAGAATGTAGAAATGTCTTACAACACTTCACAACACCTTCACAAGACATTGTTCTTTGAGATTTAGTACCTAAACAAGCATGTTCAAGCCATGTTACAACATAAAAGCAAAGCAAAATAGTTCAAACACCATGAAACAAGACCTAAAAGGCGATGAAAATGGCAAGAGGCCATTTTTCTATGGCACTGAAAGTAGTAAAAATACGGCAAAAAACAACCAAAAAAGGAAAAAAATGATGAATGGTTGAGATCCATTTAATCATCTTGCATATTCTGTGAAAATCCTCACTATTCATGGAAAAAAGAAGCTCGTGAACTTAAAATAAGGAAATTCCTTCGGAATAATTAAGAAAGGGGACAAATCCATACTGGAAATGCTAGAGGATAGAAATAAGAAAGTAGTAGATTATTTATGCAACCTTCTAATGCTTAGAATGGATCACATCTAAGATCTTAAGATCAATTCTTAAGGGGAATTTCAAAATTGGTAAAAGAGAACCACTATGATTTTCTTATGGGGGCTTACTTAGAGAAAGAAATCAATGAAGTGGCTATTCAATTGCACCCTAACAAAGCCCCTAGTTTTGAGGGATTTTTAGAAAGTTTCTTTCAAAGTGTTGGGATATTAAAAAAAAAGATGTTTACGAGGCCATTGAGGAATATAGGAGAAAGGGAAAGTTAATGAAAACTATAAACAACACTTAAAATCATGAAGTTTCCATAGTCCATGATAATCAAGTGTCAATTTTTGGATTGAAACTATGTCAAAAATTTTACATCAATGTTTTAGATCATACTCCATGATCCATCATCAGGATGATAAAAAAGAAAGAGAAAGAGAGAGTAAAAAACACTTTTATAGCTCTCATCCCAAAGGAGCAAGATGAATTTTGGCCCATTTTCCTTTGGAACATAGTTTATAATATTTTATCGAAGGAAATGGCAAATAGATTGAAAGTGGTTCTCCTTGATATCATTGCAGAGTAACTAGAATATATATATTATTTTAATAATATATATAAAATACACCAAGAGATATCCTTCTCAGGCACCTATTTTTTAATCAAAATTTTATTATAAAAATTGAATAGGCACCTCAAGAAGGATATCTCTCAGCATATTATATATATATATTATTAAAATAATATATATATGCTAGTAGCAGTCAGGCGCAACATGTAATATCTTAAATAAATTAATTTTTATATTTATATATATTTTATTATAAAATTATTATAATAATTAATATATTATGATAAGATAGTTCATATGATTAGGGTTATAATTACAGTTAGGATTAGTGTCAGGGTTACAATTAGGGTTAGGGTTAGGATTAGGGTTAGGGTTAGGGTTAGGTTCAAGGTTAGGATTAGTGTTAGGGTTAGGATTATGGTTAGGGTTAGGGGTAGGGTTAGGATTAGGATTAGGGTTAGATTTTAATTAGGTTAAGGTTAGGGTTAGGATTAGGATTAGGGTTAGGATTAGGGTTACGTTTACGGTTAGGATTAGGGTTAGGATTAGGGTTACAATAGGATTAGGGTTAGGTTACACTTAGGGTTAGGATTAGAGTTAGGATTAGGGTTAGGGTTTAATTAGGTTAGGATTAGGATTAGGATTAGGTTTAGGGTTGGGGTTAGGATTAGGGTTAGGGTTTAATTAGGTTAGGGTTAGGGTTAGGGTTAGGGTTAGGATTAGGGTTAGGATTAGGTTTAGGGTTAGGATTAGGGTTATGGTTAGGTTTAGGGTTAGGATTAGGGTTAGGGTTAGGTTTATTAATTAAGATTAGTGTTAGGGTTAGGATTAGGATTAAGAATAGGATTAGGGTTAGTGTTTAATTAGGTTAGGATAAGGATTGGGTTTAGGGTTATGGTCTAATTTAGGTTAGGGTTAGGGTTAGGATTAGGGTTAGGGTTAGGGTTAGTGTTTAATTAGGTAAGGATTAGGATTAGGTTTAAAGTTACGGTTACAATTAGAGTTTAATTAGGTTAGGATTAGGATTAGTTTTAGGGTTAGGGTTAGGGTAAAGATTAGGGTTAGGATTTAATTAGGTTAGGGTTAGGGTTCGAGTTAGGGTTAGGGTTCGAGTTAGGGTTAGGATTAGGTAGGGTTAGGTTAGGTTAGAACAGGGTTAGGAATAGGGTTAGGTTAGGGATTAGGCTAGGGCTCTAATTATTAGGAATTAGGGTTAGGGTTAGGATTAGGTTAGGTTTAGGATTAGTGCTAGGATTAGGCTAGGGTTTTAATTATGTTAGGATTAAGATTAGTTTAGGTTACATTTAGGGCTTCAAATTAGGTTAGGCTAGGTTTCATTAATTAGGCTAGGATTAGGGCTAGGATTAGGTTAGGTGGATTAGGTTAGGGCTTCCACCTTGTTCAGGGTTAGGATTAAATACGCTTAGGTTAGGTTAGGATTAGGTTAGGGTTTTACCTAGAATACTAGGACTGCTAGGGTTAGGGTTTAATTAAGGTTAGGTTTAGGATTAGTGTTAGGATTAGGGTTATGGTTTAATTAGGTTTGAATTAAGATTAGGTTTAGGGTTAGATTTAGGGTTTAATTAGGTTAGGGTTAGGATTAGGGTTAGGGTTAGTGTTAGGTTTATTAATTAGGATTAAGGTTAGGATTAGGAATAGGGTTAGGGTTAGGGGTGGAATTAGGGTTAGGATTAGGGTTAGGGTTTAATTAGGTTAGGATTAGGATTAGGTTTATGGTTAGGGTTAGGATTAGGGTTAGGGTTTAATTAGAATAAGATTAGGATTAGGGTTAGGGTTGAGGTTTAATTAGGGTTAGGGTTAAGGTTAGGATTACGATTCGGGTTAGAGTTAGGATTAGAGTTATGGTTAGGATTATGGTTAGGGTTAGGGTTAGTGTTAGGGTTAGGGGTAGGGTTAGGGTTAGGGTTAGGATTAGGGTTAGGGTTAGGGTTAGGATTAGAGATTGAATTAGGGAACTAATGATAGGGTTATGGGTATGGTTAGGGTTAGGTTTACTAATTTTTTTTAGGTTTAGGATTAGGGTTAGGTTTAGAGACCTAATTAGAGTTAGGGCTAGGGTGATGATTACAGTTATGGGTGGGCTTAGGGTTAGAATTATAATTAGTGTTAGCTTTAGAATTAGGGTTAGGGTTAGGGTTAAGGTTTCAATTAATATTACAGTTAGGTTTAGGTTTAGGTTTAAGGTTAGAAATAGGGTTTACAATTAGGGTTACAATAAGAATTAGTGTTTGCTTTAGAATTTAATCATAGCCCTAATCATAACCCTAAATAAACACTAACCCAAATTCAATGCTAACCCTAACCCTAATATAACCTTAATGTTAACCCTATTAATCCTGAACCCTAACCCTAATCCTATTTGAACTATAATCATAATTTAATTGTAACCTTAACTTGAAGATTTATCCTATAACCCTAACTCTAATTTAACCTTAGCTCTAACCCTAACCCTAACTAAACATTAGTCATAATTAAAGCCTCAACCTGATATAATTGAAGCCTAATTTAAGCATAAATCTAACCATGAATGAACCCTAACTATAACCCTAACCCTAATTGAGCCCTAATCCTAATTAAATTGTCACCCTAACATAATTTAATGTTTAATATAACCCTAATTTGGATAGTAATTGAACTTTAATCCTCCCTAGCTATAATTAAACCCTAAACCTAATTAAATAGTAAACCTTATTAAACCTAAATGTGAATCCTAATTGATCCATAACTTTAATCTTATTTGAACCCTAATTAGAATTTAATGATAACCTTAACTTGAAGATTTATCCTACAACCCTAATTAAACCATAACCCCAACCCTCATTATTTACCTTATCCCTAACCTAATCGAACCCTAATCCAAATTAAATTGTCACCCTAACCTAATTAAACCTTAATTCTAACACTAATTGAACATTATTCCTATGCCTAACTATAATTGAACCCTAGAACCCTAATTGCATGCTAATTGAATCCTAACCCTAACCCTAATTGAACCATCATTAAATCCTAACTATATTTGAACCTTAAAGCTAACCCTAAACCTTAATTAAACCTTAACCATAAAACTAATCGTCATCCTAATTCTCTTATTCTAATTGAACCCTAATCATAATCCTAATTAAATCATAACCTTGACATTGACCTTGATTGAAACCTAACCATAACCTAGACCCTTATTAAACCCTAATTCAAATTCACTCTAATAGAACCTAAACCATTTCCTTGATCCTTATTAAACCCTAGCCCAAATTCAACTCTAAATGACCCTAACTCGAACCCTAGTCAAATAATAGCCATAATTAGACTGTAGCCCTAATTTAACCCTCACCCTATTTATAACTCTAAGTGAACACTAACCCTAACCCTAATATGACCTTAATGCTAACTCCTATTAAATGTTAACCCTAACCCTAATCCTATTTCAACTATAATCATAATTTAATTGTAACCTTAATCCTATTTAGGGTTATGTTTAGGGTTAGGATTACAACTAAAATTAAGGTCAGGGTTAGCTTTAGAGTTAAGATTAGGCTTAGGGTTAGGATCAGGGTTATGGTTATGGTACGACATAAGATTAGGGTTAGGATTATGGTTATGATTAGTGTTAGGTTTAGGGCTAAGTTCAGGGTTAGATTTAGGGTTAGGGTACAATTCAAGATAAAATTAGGGTTAGGTTTAGGGTTTAAACTATAGTTAGGTTTAAGGTTAGTGTTAGGTTTTGTGTTATAATTAAACATAGAATTAAGTGAATTAGGGTTAAGGCTAGGGTTAGAGATAGAGTTACAATGAGTGTTAGAGTTAGGTTGTTTAGGGTTAGGGTTAGAAATAGGGTTAGTATTAGGGTTACAATCAAAATTAGAGTCCATTTTGTAATTAGTATTAGGTTTAGAGATAAAATTAGAGTTAGGGTTTGGGTAAAGATATCTCTCCACTTTTTTTTAAAGATTATTAACCTTATATATGTTAGTATAAATTACAATTGCAACATGTAAGACATTAATTGAAACCTAACTATTTTTAAACTTTAAAAAAACTTCAACTAAACCCTAACTATACTTGGACTCTAATCCTAATCTTGATTGAATTGTAATGCAAACCCTAATAATAACTTTAATTGAGCTAAGCCCTAACCTTAAATAAACAATAATTGAACCCTAACTCAAATACTAATTAAATCCTATCCCTAATCGAACCCTAAATAAATTCTAAAATAATCCTATTTGAATATTAACCTTATTTAAACCCTAACCTTAATATTGATAAACATGATTTACAAATGAATTTTTATGTTATACTTATTATTAAATTTATAAGTGAAATAAAAGTGCAATCACAGCTTAATAATAACCATAATATAAATCCTAAATAAATTTATTGTTCTATAATGACTATGAATCATAATAATCTTCATGCAATAAGAATAACACTAAAAAATAATAGTAAGAAGATAACTATTATTATTATATAATATGATATTACTATATTATATTGTTATAATTTTATATTATAATAATATAATATTAAGGTTTAGATCATACACAAAATTAAATTATCAGTTAAGTTCTTTATAATAATCTTTATAAATTCTACTGACTACATGTGCCTTTGATCAAAATTTATATCTATCAATGAACTTCAATTCCTATTGGTTTTATGATGTATAATCATGTTAAAACTTAATTTTTTATTGGATAAAACTTAATCCCTTATCCTCGTAGCTAAAACACAAGTCCCATCTAACTCTATTATTTTCTAAAAGAATCAAGAAATGAGAAAATAGTTTTAAAGAATGATGAAGGAATTATGGTTAAAGAGGAGGCTCCAATACTGATTCACCCCGAGAAGAGAATGAAAAGGTGAAGTACATGGTATAAACAATGAAAAAGAGAGTTCAATTGAAAAACATATTCGTGAAAGACATAGTTCAATTAAAAAGCAAATGCATGAAAGTCACAGATAACATTGAAATGGAAAAAAAATCAAAACAATGGCATGAATGTGAGTGGAAAGATTAGATTGCAATCTATGCATATTTCAAATGCACATATCTAATTATATTTTTAATCCAACGTCCTACTCTACTTTAAATATTTGGCAGCATAGAAAATGAGCCCTCATAATTTTTAAGCATATGTATGGTGGAAAGAATTAAAATTATTCAATGTCACAGTCACCAAAATATAAAAGATGACCAACTGATGGAGAAATGTTGCAAAGCATGAAACACTTAGCATTTTCTAGTAGTTGCCAATAAAGCTTACACGGGGCAGTCTAAAATATGATATTAAGTACTATAAACGATTTTATTGCTAACATACAATTACATATCTTAATAAAGAGATTCAAAACAAACACTAACCAGTCCCCGTAGAAAAATTTTTAATGCTCACTATCAATCATGGTTTGAAGAGAAATATTGGCATTATAATAAAGTTTAATAAAATTAGATGTTTCTTGATTCTAATAGATTTTTCTATTGAATTTTAAATTTGTAATATTTATCAAAATAATATCTAAATATCATTTCTATTGATGGTCATATTTTGATTTTAAAAAATTAACTTCTATGATTGATTACTTAATAAAAAATTCTGAATGATTTTGCTGGTTTGGTAAGCATGCATGGAAAATTTGGAAGCATAGGTGATGCATGCAAATTGGTTAATAGAATGGATGCAAAGATAAGGATGGGTAAAGAAGGTAGAGGCTTTTGTATAGAGACCCAATGTTATAAATGTAGATGCAAATTTGTATCATATTGAAGATATCACTTAATTTAAATCTTTAGATTAAAGATATCAATTTACAAAGGTAAAGTGCATGGTATATGCCTGTGTTAATTCATCCATCTGTTATGGATAATGAAGAGTGTCTGCATAGACGTGAGAAAGAATTGGTATGAGATTTGCAAATAAAAGGGTGATCCAACAGTTGAGCCACAGTCCATATCTTTCGCACATCTTATGCAGGCAGAATAAGCTGTCTTGTTCAAGACACTAAGGCCTAGATCCTCGTACTCGATCACTTGGAGAATAAGCTATCCTGTTCAAGACAATCCGTCCCGGATCTAATCTATATCTTTAATATTCAATCCACTCTTAGGGCTCAGAAAGACATGACTTAGCTACAAAATTTAGAAAATAATGGTAGGGGAAGAAACAATGGTTAGGAACATTTAAGCAGATAAAAGCAAGACTTACTTTCCCGTATTTAGCAAGGTTTGGTATTCAACATAAGATTACAGGAATATTATTCCAACACTTGAGGGTTCCAAAAAGGAGTTAAGAAGGCTCTATCGAAAGACATGAATCATAACTTGTGAATGCTACACATATAGACAAACAAATGCTACAATTTACTACAATATATAGCTACTCTCATCTATGTTTTTTTTTTAATCCAAAACCAATACAATATCATTATCCTATACTTTGTCTGTGAGGTACATTTAAGAAAATTCTGACTCTTGATTTGTTTTCCCACAGATTCCATAAACATTGCAACATTTTCTATATGGAAACCATATCGACTGGATGTGACATACAGAGACTATCGTGCACTTAAATTTAGATACAAGTTTTGTGATGGCACCTGGCAGACAATCTGGCATTGAAGTGTCTCATTTACAACTTCCTAATGGAAAAAAAAAATTCATGAAATTCACCCACAGAAAGAAACGTTTAAAAAATGAAAAATTCGGAATAACAAAAAATAAACCAAGCTTCTGCAATCCAACAATTGCAAGAAATGACTTAAACCTATATTAAAATGTACAAGACCATGTGACATTTTCTTATCACACTCGATGAACCTGTCACCATCATCATGATGAATTGGGATACAAATTAGAGTTGCTTAGAGCTAACACTAATTGGCAAATGAGATGTAAAGACCCTTTTCACTCTTCTGAGCTCTGCATTATAATCCAATTCATCACTCATCTCGAAGTCTGATCAAAATTTCAAGATTCTTATATATTTATAGGTAGCCTCCAGGAGTAATTTCTTGAAAATTTAAATTCATAATAAATGAAATTCTACCTCTGCAGCCATCAATCCAAATTTTTTTTTTGAACAACGATAAACCCTTAATGCCCAAAATGGAGGGTAGAAAAATATGATTTATGTTCCTCTAAAAGCATCTATACCAAGAAAATTTTCATCTATATAGCAAAAGAAACAACTATGTTTCCTTACCTGTATAAATTTTAATCCAAAAAACAACACAAAAAGAGTTTTTCGTCAAACAAAATCCTTTTTAGTTTTAAATTCCCAAACCCTAATTATCTCTCTTTCATCCACATGGAAAAAATGCACACCAGGAAATTCTTTCATTAAAAGGTGTCAAATCATATCAAACATAAGATTTTCGTATACTTTTGGTTGGTGGAATCCCTATGAAGTGTGATTTCTATCCGTAAAAACACCAATGCTGGCCATAGGTATCTATCCAGTATACTGAATGGCCATTTGACCTCAAATAATAATAAACCATTAAAATGTGACAATCAGATAGCAGTATGCATGTAACCCAGTTGATTGGAAATGAAGTAATATTTTGGTTCTTACCTATGAAAAAGTTTCGCTCAGACTTTATCAGTGTAGCCTTTCACCATTTGCTTCCTCTCTTATTTTTGCTTTTCCTCTCTCTGAAGGTTGAGCAGACTTCAATACATGTAGCTTCGATGCTAAGACCACATACTCCAGATGTTTCAAACCTTGAAAATAATGAACTTCCATTAATGAGCAAACGGTTTGTTTATTGTCGTCATGATGAACTTCCTCCCTCTCTATATATTTCATATGCCTTAGATGGACTCTCGTGTGTATGCTATAGATTTAAATTGGAGGACCTACAACAAACAGAGTTCCTATGGCTGAAGAAGGTGCTCTTGACTTTTGAAACCTCTATATTGTTGGGTGGACAACTGACTGCAGGAGGAGTGCTATCCACATTGGCCAATTCTCCAGGAGCCTTTCAGGAATTATGAGAAACACCTACCTCTTTGACTTCCACCTTGGGTAAGTGCACCAAGATGGTTCCCAAAAAAGGGGCTTAAGTGGCCACTTTTTTTCTAAAATCAGGAAATACTGACCTTGGACGTGAAATTGAGGATAGCTACACTCAAAATTTTTTGATGGAACAAAAACAAGGACCGTAGTGCTCCAAGTCTACTTTCTAAACTACTAATTTATTTTGAAAATGGTTGAGATTAAGGGGTTAAAAAGAGGGACACACACAAATTGATGTTGTTTCTGTCAGAAAAACATAACATAGCAACTCTTGTGTGACCTGAGCATGGTGGACTTTTTTGTAGTATTTTTAAAATCGCTCCAGTCAGAAGTTAGATAACAGTATGTAGTAAGGACTGGATATTTTTTGATAATTTTTAAATGAATATTTGATTTTTTATTAATTTTCTAAGTGGGCACTTCCTAAAAAGCAGAATTTTGGCCGTGCTCCCCCTCAAATTTTTTGAAACTAATAGATTTTTTAAATTTTTTTTTAAATTGTAGAATGGAGCGCCCTAGTTTCTAGGAAATATAATCTATTTCGAACTTTCTCGATGAACGGTTAATTTATAGGTGGAAAAAATACCAAACACTACTTTTGAAGAAAACTTTTAATATTGCCAAACAAAAGAAATTATGGATGAAAGGCTTAACATTGTGCTAGAAAGTGAAAAAAATTACATCGCTGGAAAGCTAATAAAGAACCTAACATTACCCATGTCTTTGATTTTTTTGATATTGAACCAGATGCAATCTTGATGGTGAGCACGAACTCGATTATGTGAAAATTTGTTGAATTTGGAAAAAACACGCCTCTGGTCTTTAGGAATGCCCTCCAAGCCTTTGGGTTGGTATTCCAAGGCAAATACCAAAGCTAAGGCTCGTGGATTT
>VDFB02086081.1:47616032-47650486 GCA_007258455.2 Sequoia sempervirens | reverse complement strand
GGTGGAGATTGTGGGAGAGAGTTGGGAAGGTTGGGGAGGGTTGCGAAGTGTAGGATAAGGTGGGAGAGAGTGAGAGAGGATGGGAGAGGGTGGGAGAGGGTTGGAGAGGGTGAGAGAGGTTATCTCTCTGTCACTCCCTTACTCTCTCTTTGAAGTATCTCCCTCTCTCTCACTCAATCCCTCTAGCTCTCTCCCTAGTACCCTTAATCCTCTACCCTATAAATGTACCATCTAAAGCTTAAAAAAGCCAAATTTATCATAGCGCAAGCGCGTTATTAACCAGTAGAGATATGTTCATTTAGGATTAAATAACGTGCTCACGTTATAACAAGAATGCGTTATTTATTGCACTAAAACTGGATTCGTGCCTTTTTAAAACTGGATTCGCGCCTTTTTTTTTTAAATAAATAATGCGAATGCGTTATGGCTTGTTTTTTCTTTTTTGGCCACAAAAGTGTGACCATCTTGGTGCACTTACCCCCTTCTTCATTACAATCTCCTGCACTTCTATTCCTATCTTGTGCGTTACAATATCCTTCACTTCCTGTCGACTGTCAACAGTGCACAACAATTTAAACCTAACTCATTTTTGTAACTGCCATCAGTTCATAACAGTTTAGCTTTCTTTTTTATGTACTCAGGTTTTTTGATCCCCTGCTGTGACTGATAGAACGCCTCTCGTCATAACAAGTAAATTTCATTTCAATCCTATTAATCATAGATGGTGTAATAATAGCCTAGAAGAAAATACATTCAATTCATTCTATTCGATGGATTAGCTTAATGGTAAAGGTACACATAAGAAATGCCTATGATTTGGTTACTAGAGGTTCCTTATCAAAGTTTTGGAGTCCCATGGTTTCAATAATTGATGTATAGATTAGATATTTAGTTTTGTGTTCACTCCTCAATGTTTGATCATATTAAATGGATTCCCTCAAGGTTTCTTTGGAACCTCCTGAAGTCTACATCAAGGTGACCTCATTTCTCAATTTCTCTTCATCTTGATTGTAAATTATTTGGGGAGAACAATAAGTGATGTAGTGAGGATTAGTATGTGGGAAGATATAACAGTGACGATAAATTTTCCTTTGATATCTCCTTATATATTTTTTTATGATACAATGTTGTTTGGGTCTTCAAAGAGAAGGGATGAAAGGGTTATGGAAGGAATCTGAAATGAATATTGAATGGACTCAACCTAGTCAGTAAATAAAAAAATAGAGGTATTTTTCTTCTTCACTACACCCAATAGGAAAATGGAAATTATTAAAATCTTATACTTTAAAAAGGGAACTCTTCCACACACTTATTTAAGATTATCACTTTCTTGAGGTATACAATATACAAAATTATGGAATCCTCTATTGGAAAGATGTAGTAAAATATATCCTCTTGGTAGGGCCAACAGTTATCTTAGGAAACAAGGATAATAATGTTACAATAATTGATATCAACCATCCCTATTTTCCTTCATTATTGTCTTATAATTCTATTGCTATTTGATCAAAATATGAACTAGAATCTATGAGAAACTTCTTTTAGCAAGATGCCTCGAAAGGAAAATGAATCCCCTTAATTTATTAGGACATAATTTTCAAACCTAAAGATGAAGGTGGTGTGGGACTGAGAAATCAATTCTCTCATAACAGAGTGCTTGGAGCGAATCTAGTATAGATCATGTATTCCAAACCAAATCTCAAATGGCTTTGAGTCCTATAAAATAAATGCCTAGAAAACTAAGAAAAATCAATAGTTCTTTCTATTTTCAATCCACCAAAGGGCATTAGATTGTTGAAATTTCTATTGTCTTGAAAAATTATAATTATAAACTACTTAAATTAGGATATAATAATAGAGCAATCCACTATATTCTAGGATGTTTCCTCAAGTGGATACCTTATTATTGAGAAGTGTGATACCTTTACATAGGAAAAATAGATTGTTTCTAGAAAATGGGGGACACATGTGGTTGACTATTCTTTTTTCACATCAATATAAACCCATTACTTCAAAAATTCATGCAAACCTTGTCAATTTCCTATGTTTACAAGCTCTTTGAAATTTAGATTTTAAATTTTAAAATGCAAAAAATGCTTGAAATTGATATCAAATATTTCTTAAAGGCACATAGGGTCTATTAGGTCACTGGTGAATTTTAGGCTTTACGTTTTTTCCTGCAAAAGTAAACATCAAACATGGTAAATTATTATATAAGTAACTTATGTTTGTAAGAAATATTTTGTCATGGAATTAATTGAAATCTAGAGAAGAATATAATTAATACCCATGTTCCTCAATTTCATTAATGTTTCTACATGTAAACAAAAAATTCAAGTATATGCTTGGTATTATAGTCTTTATGATTTGTGAGAAACATCAAGGTCGCATATATATGCAATTGAATTTATATACATGTAAGTTTTATTACTTAGAAATTTAATAAAATCTCAAGTCTAGGATTCAATAAAATCAATGTTTCTCTATCTTGAATGTGGATTAGATGAGTAAATTGTTTTATATAGGTATTTTCTAGTCCATTTGAATCAAGGTTTACTAAATGATTGAAATTTTTTAGGTACTACACATGGTAAGGTGATAAAATTATTACAAGGAATATTTTGGACCTCTCAGAGATAACTAAGCCAAATTTAATAGAGGTATTGACATATGTATATTTTTAAATTGTAAATACTTTTTTTAAAATTAATGCTTAGAATTTCTTTATTTTTTTCATTTTTCCTTAACACAAGATTAACTTATAATTCATAAATATCTCCTAAATACATATAAATTTCATACTCTTTATGCACATAAATTATCAGTTGTGTAGTTTTAAGTGTTTTAGGTCTTGTATTTTAAAATTCTTTAAAATATGGAGGTTTACAATAGTTTTATATTTTACCATTATAGGCTCACTTTGAATTATATTTTTAATTTTATTAGAAGGTGTAAACAATGATTTTGGTTACCCAAGGGTTTCTCTAACTCTTCTAGGTTTTTCACCTAGAAGGAGAGAAAATGGACCCAAAATGCTAAATTTTTACACTCAAGATTAATGTAAAATGGATGAAATGTATCTAAATATAATGTACTAATGCAATAAACTAAAACACAAAGGTGATTATTGATGCAAAACCTAAGAAATGTAAAGTGATGGAAAACACAGTGATGTATGCAAGAACACCTAAAAATGCAAATAAATGATGAAATAATTAAACAAAACTAGAAAGTTGCACTTGGAATCTAGAATTTAATGTAGAGAGGCTATGGAATCCTATAGAGTTGACTAGAAATGTTGACTGGGACACTTATGCCAAGATAAGCGACTTAGTCTAGTTTTATTGAAAATTTGTCAGAACGAGAATATGCCAAATGGGTGTCCAAAAATGTGAAAATATTTTTTTAGGCTTAGAAGTGGGACTAATTCACCACAGATGGAAACTTAGTCCACCTAGAGATTTCTAGAATTTTGGAATAGGATTCTGTAGCTTTCGGTCAGCACTTCTTTTTCTGACAGGTGTTTGATCTTGATTCTATGGAAAATAGGTTGAAAGAGGTCTCCAAGCTTCAATTAGGGTTATGTTGACTTTGATGGATTGTTGACCACTTTTTGACACCAAAATCTTTGAAAATTTTGCATACAAAGTCTAAAAACACACATGCAAAGAGGGGGAAGAAGTGTTAAACGTTAGATTATAGCGGTTTGCCTTGTCAAACCCCACTTTGGTAATCAAACCCTATGAAATGAAATGAAATGAGAAGAGAATGATAAATAAACATAATTCAATGACATAAACTCACCAAACCCTTAATGTAGAAATATGAAGATATGGAATTAAGTTCTCTAATGGATTACTAGATTATGCTTATAGTGCTTGAATGCTTGATGAAATAGATGTAAAATGAGGGGAAAAACCCTTATTTATACTTGATTTTCCCAAATTTATCGAAAATAACACATCACAGGCCAACCTCAAGGGTAAGAGAATAAAATCCCACTAAGAAATTAAAATTATTTTTATTTTTGTGCCCAGTACAACTAAGTCGCTCCAGGTGGCGACTTGGTCCCACCAGGACAATTTCACTGGGTTTTGGAGATTAAATTGCATTATATTTTGTTGAATGGGAATATCATCAAAAATATACTTAAGTATGATTGGAAAGTGCATTAATGGGTCATTTAAACATGAGAAATGGTTGAATTAGTGATGAAAAGTCTAGAAAAGCATGAGTGTTTGTTATAACTATTTACAACACTTTGAAATAAGACTTGTTAAGTAATCAAAAGGAGATATTTAAGTGAATTATGATGAAAGGGTCCTAGAAAAGTGTGAAAGTGGGTTACAACACTTCACAACACTTTTACATGACATCCTAGAAGTCTTAATGATTCACAAGGGTCCAAGATCTAATGTGAACATGATGACCACATTACAACATTAAATCTAGGAAAAATCAAGCCAAAGTCCAATAGGAGGGTTACTTTTTTTGTGTCCACAGTTATCCCCCACTTTAGTGAGAGGATGAACTTGCTTCAAATTCACACTAAAGAAGTCGATCATGCACCCAAGAGGGGTTTGAATGCACTAATTCTTGGTAAGATGGGACAAAAATAGTCAAGAGGGATGATCAAGCCCCAAAGATCACAATCCCATGGAAAATAAAACATAAATGCAAAGGAAAACACATGAAAATGATGAAAAGGAAGGAAAGAAAGCTTCGATCATTTTTCTAGACCATTGTGGATCAGATCTAGGTTGTTTGTTTGAAAATGTGTACTCACTCTAGGGCGACAAAACTTATGGTTGTCTGTCGGGTGACAAGGCCCAAATATACTCACTTGGGGCCATAGGACTTCTAGTTTTTTGCGGGCTGAGAAATCCACAACATAATCACTTTGGGGCCATAGAATTTCTAGTTGTCCATGAGTTGAGAAATTTTGAAAGGTGGCTATGGGGAAATTCATGCCTTGAAATGGGCTTCCCGCTCAACCATATCAAGGTTATACCCCCTGATAACCTTAATAAGGTGCCACAAAGACAAAGTCATTTCGTGATTCATGAGACAAGCAAAGATTTGTATGCTTAGAACTCCTAAATAAATGAAATGGCACCACAGGAATGTAAGTTGTGATATAGAAGGTGGCCATGTAAATGAAAAATGAAACATGTAAAAGAGTGTTCAAATGAGCCTTGCTAAGTTCATGCAAGGTCTATAACTTAGGGAACATTGTGTCCAATGTCTCCAAGAGAGGACCAGTCAAAAAAGAGAAAATTCACAACTTAGTGGATGGACTGCATTGCATTAGGCTACTAAGAGGAATGTAATATGCTGAGATCACACTCATGATGGACATTACACCCAATTTCATCCACAAAGTGACCAAAAAAATCATATAATGCAACAAGGCTACACTAAGAACTAGGAAAAGAGAAAAATGCAAATTAATTATGCCAATGTATGCCCCCACTTTAAAGGAATTGCTACATACCGTTTTGTGAGAAATTACTTTAAAGTAGAAAAATAAAAAATGCAAAAATAAACAAGACATGAGAGACAACTTGGAAAGCCCCTATGCCAAGTCATACATTTCTGAGTAAGGCTGCATCATGCAAAAGAAAGAAAAACAAAAAAAGGGGTTTCCCCCAAAAAGGAATACGCCAAACACATAAGGGTTCTATGGATTTGGGATTAGTATGTTTGTTGCTGCAATTTTTTTATGAAAGAGCTCAAAATTGTCGTCATTCCCCAAATATACATAGAACTAGAAGAATGACATAAAGAGAGAAAAAATAAAAGAAAAATAAAATCCATTTTGGGTCAACATGGAAGAGACATTGTGGTCTCAATGCTTTTCATCATCCCCAAAAGGGAAACACAAGCAAAAAGATAATGAAAAGGTGAAAGAAAAGGAAAATATTTTTGGTCAACATGAAAGAGACATTGCAGTCTCAATGCCTTTTGTCATCCCCAAAAGGAAAATGCAAAAAAAAGCGAAAAAGAAAATAAAAGGACCATTTGGGTCAACATGGAAGAGACATAGGTAATCTCTACACTTTGCATCACCAAGAAAAGGAAAACACAAAACAAAAGCGAAAAAGAAAATAAAAAGACCATTTGGGTCAACATGGAAGAGACATAGGGTGTCTCTATGCTTTGCATCATCCCCAAAAGGAAAAAAAAAAGCAAAAGCGAAAAAGACAAAAGTGATATATGACATAAAGAAGAATGAAGGTACAAAGAGAAGAATGTCACAAAGAGAGGAAAACATCAAATGAAACGTTATGAGGGAACACGATACACACATATAAGCTCAAAATAAAAGAAAAATGTAAAAGGCTAGCAAGGAAAATGCAATTCAACCATCTAACAAGTCATCTTCCTCCAAATCATGTTCAATGTATTGTGAGGGGGGTTGACTATCCAAAGGGATGATTGTAAATGTCAAACTAGGGGAAGTACTAGGTTCTACACTTGTTGTAGGAGATTTTTCATTTAAGCTCACGGAAGAGGAAAATAATGTATTCAGATCATTATGCACCTCTTCCTCCATTTTAGTGATCTCATCATCGTCATCCAGATTAATCATGACTAGAGGAAAAATGGCAATGTCCAATGACGGGTGTATTATGAGTTGTGGTTGTTGTATTGGATCATTTTGTTAGGATTGGGGAGGTGGATCATCATGCATTGCTTTTGTCACATGCAGTGTTTGATTTTCTTTTTATTTATTTATTTTGTAACTAATGAGCAAGGAGACAAAATTGACGCCTATACTCCCTAGAACCTTAGTTTATTTTAATTCTATTTTGAAGCTGTGTTGGTGTAAGAGTGTGTTGATCCACCATAGGCTCATTTTCTTCTTAAAGGGGAGGAACAATAGGAACCATGGGAGGGGGTTCAATAACTTTCTCTTTTACTTTATAAACTTGTTTTATGTGAGGGGGCATGATGGGATTGGTTTCCTTATCTCTTGGGCATTTGGATGATGACGGTGAAGTGTTTATGATGACGGTGAAGTGTTTATTGTTGGTTGATCTAGAGTTGTGGGTGCAGGTTTAGGTTAAAGCATTCTCTCATCTAGGATAGGAGTGTCAAAGGTGGACGGGGATTAGTTGCAAAGGGACAATTCGACAATTTTATTTTCTTTAAATTTTATTTTATTTTATTTTATTTTATTTTTTATTTTTATTTTTTATTTTTGGTCTCGAAGGGTATCCCCGCGGCCCCCGCCCAGCGGCCCACCCTTACACTGGTTCAGGGAGGTGCGAGCAGGAGGTGAGACTAATCCCTACGGTCAGGGGATAACCAGCACCGCCCCCCTAGTGTCTGTGACGGGGTTCATACCGGGCTTGAGAGTCGATCCCAAGACCTCAGGGAGCAAACTCGAGACTTGAGACCAACTACCCTAACCCGTGGGGGCTATTTTCTTTAAAATTTTGATAAGCAATGAAAATCAATATTTGCAAGGTGTTATGGGTTCCATGGGCTAGTTCCAAAAGGCTTCCAAGGAGAAGCTTTCGTTAGAAGATAAAGGGTTAAAGCCACTATGGTGAATAGTGAATATGTCATTTTCATGCATAAATTTTAAACATTTTTGTATGATTGAAGGGACAGTTTCATCGAGCAAAGCCATGGATGGCCTAGCTGCAGATGAAACTGATCTGACTGAGGAATGATAGAGAATCTAACATCCAGTGTCTTAGGCCCTATTTGTAATGGAAGAATGATCAATCCTATCATAGGGCACACAAAAACATTATGTGTTTTGATCCATGATCTTGGTTTGTCATAGTTATCTTGATAAAGATTATGTAATACCAAAAATTCCTTAGTGATCACATTCTCGCCGCATGCGTGATCTATGAGTATCCCATTAGTGGGCTTATCATAAATACAGTCGACTATGTAGAGAGGACCATTAGGAAGATTCAGAAGAATATCCTTAGAATAGAAAGTAATATCAAGATTTTTCTTAGGTTGGCCCTTACGAGGGATAATGTTTATCACTCCTACCAAGTCATCCATAGTTTTTAATAGAAGTGGTATGTGGAATAGGATTAGGATGTTCAATAGCTTTATGAACAATCATCACATTATTGTTTCAAGTTTCACTGGCTTTGACGAATGACACATTATCTTTAGGAATCAAATTTGTAAAAATTTGCAAATTTTGATTTGGTAGTGAAATAGACATATTTCCTTTAACATTAACATTTGAAATGGATAGACGGCTATAATCAATGAGGTCTTGCACTATGTGTTTAAGAGTCTTACATTATTCTATGTCATGTCTAATTTTTCTATGATAATGGAAATAAGTGTTAGGTTGAAAGGTTGGAGGAAAAGGTTTAGTTGGATCCAATGGTTTAATAGTAGGTAAATAAATCATTTGTTGTTGTATAAGTTGGGTCATTATGTTAGGAAGAGTGTTTGGTAATGGTGTAAACTATTGTTTTTGATTTACATAACTATAAAGCATTTTGTATTTTATAGTTGCTAACTGGTTGTTTACAAGTTGAGGTGGTTGTTGAGGAGGATTGAACTATAAGAACCCTTTGTTTGGTTTTTGAAATGGTTGTGAATTGTTTGAAGTGCTAGGTTTAGATTTTTTAGTTTGGTTGGAAGTGGACTTGGCATCATCACTACTTACCGAATTATGATAATCACAAAGGGTTGTGCAAAAGTGCATGAAACAGGGATATTTCATCATCGTCAATCTATCTTGTATTTGACTTTGCAAATTTTCAATGAGTGTCTTTTGGAGATGTGGATCAGGAATCTTAACATCAAGTTGGGCATAAATTGATTGATAGTGTTAGATGAAATTCATTACCTTTTCATCCAAATTTTGTTTACATCTCATTAAATCAAACAATGTATTCTTTGTAGCCATATGCACTTGAAAACGACTTATGAAAGCATCAAATAGTTCATTGAATGAATAGATTGAATTATTGGGTAAGGATGAAAACCATTCTAAGGTAGTGTCTTTTAAAGTCCTAGGAAATAGTTTTGCCAATAGTTTATCATCAAGGACAAAGTAACTACACAATGTTGTGTAAGTATTAACATGATTAGTAGGATCACCCTTTCCTCCATACTTCTCAAATCTAGGCATTTCTATTCCTTGTGGCATCGGTGTTTGGATAATTTCTAAAGATAGTGGGTCGCTTTAGTCATAATAGGTGGGTGGGCCATTCTATTTTTGGTTGATGGTGGATTTTTTTTGCATGAAGGAGATGGTTTGGAAAAGTTGTGTTATGAGAGGGTTAGTGTAAGTGGTATGAGGTGGAAGGGAAAGTGGTGATGGAATGTATGTGGTTGTAGGGAAAGTGAAGGGAATGCTAATGGATGGTATTGTGGAAGAGTAGAAAATATTCGATGCCACAGAAGAATTAGAAATGCTAGCAGGAATAGTCGAGGAAGGAATCACATTGCTAACCTATTGCATTGTGGTTGTGACTTGCAGAGTAGTGTAGGTAGGTATGGATGCCACTATGGAAGGAGGAGGAGTGTTATGTCCTCCTTGACTAACCATAGTGTTTGTTGGTTGGGATGTAGAAGGAGCATGTTTGTTGTATATCTCAACAATGTGTTTCATAATGTTTAATCCTTCATCACTTTCAATTAGGCGATGGATATTTTCTATAGTAGGAATCACAGTGTTGAAATGTTTTCAAGACAAGTTTTTTTGAAAATGTGCTAAATTCTCATGAATGTTAATGACTTTGTCTTGCAAAATGTGATCATTTTGTGTGTCAATTTGCATATTATTGGAAGGCACAATATTTCTACAAGTAGGGTCCATGCCTAATGCACTATTTTCAATACCAAGAGTAGTAGCTCAGGAAAACCCAAGGTCCACAACAAGTGTGTTATTGTAGGATTCCATGAGTAGTGAACTTCTTTGCACTAAAGTATTATCAATAGAGCACCAAACACTCATACAAAGGCTACTAAAGATGAGGTGGAATGTAAACTAGGATTAATAAAATGATAATAACATAACATTTGGAAAATATAATAGAGTTGCAATAACAAAAAATAGAAATGTAGAAAATGTCCAAAAAGTGCTAGAAATTATAGAGCAAAATGTGTAGAAGGACTAAATCACTAAGTGTGGAGAATTAGGCCAAGTGAGGATTTTTTTGAAATTTTTTAGAAATTTTGAATGCAAATTGATGTTTTTCAAATGCACAGATGCAACTACAATATGAAAATTCTGAATTTTTGTTCTTTTCAATAAAGATGATGCAAAAATACAAGCTATATGAGCTTTTCACTAATGCAATTTAGAAAACCCTAAGATGAAAATAAAACAACGCAACACCTAATGCAATATTGATGCAAGGTAAACCTAGGATGTACTTGAAATCAAAAGAAAATATGTTCAAAAGTTAGGTTCACCAAACTGTAAATAATGATTTTGGTTACCCAAGGGTTTCTCTAACTCTTCTAGGTTTTTCACCTAGAAGGAGAGAAAATGGGCCCAAAATGCTAATGTCTACACTCAAGATTAATGTAAAAGGGATGTAATGTATCTAAATATGATGTGCTAATGCAATAAATTGAAAAATAAAGGTGATTATTGATGCAAAACCTAAGAAATGCAAAGTGCTGGAAAACATAGTGATGTAGGCAAAAACACCTAAGAATACAAATAAATGATGAAATAATTAAACAAAACTAGAGAGGTGCACTTGGAATCTAGAATCTGATGTAGAGATGCTTTGGAATCCTGAAGAGTCTATTGGAAATGTTGAATTGGACACTTACACCAAGTTGGGCGACTTAGTCCAATTTCGAAGAAAATCTGCTGGAATAGGAATCTACCAAATGGGTGTCTAGAAATGTGAAAATCGATTTTTAGGCCTAGCAGTGCGACTAATTCACCATAGATGTCAACTTAGTCTACTTGGAGATTTATGGAATTTCAGAATAGGATTTTGTAGCTTCTGGTCTGCACTTACTTTTCTGATAGGTGTCTGATCCTGATTTTGCAAAAAACGGGTTGAAAGAGGTTGCCAAGCTTCTATTAGGGTTATGTTGACTTCTATGGATTATTAACCACTTTTGACACCAAACTCTTTGACAGATCTGCATGCAAAGTCTACAAACACAAATGCAAAGAGGGGGGAAAAGGGTTAAGGGTTAGAGTATAGGGGTTTGCCTTGGTCAAACCCCACTTTGTTAATCAAACCCTATGAAATGAAATGAAAAGAAATGAAATGAGAAGAGATTGATAAATAAACATGCAATGTCACAAACTTACCAAACCCTTGATGTAGAAATCTGAAGATATGCAATGAAGTGCTTTAATGGATGAATTGATTATGCTTAGAGTGCTTGAATGCTTAATGAATTAGGAGATGTAAAATGAGGGTAAAAACCCTTATTTATACTTGATTTTCCTAAATTTCCTTAAAATAACACATCACAGGATGACCTAAAGGGTAAGAGAATAAATCCCACCAAGAAATTAAAATTATTTTGATTTTTGTGCCTAGTGGGGCTATGCTTCCCCAAGTGGCGACTTTGTCCCACTAGGGTAGTTTCACTGGGTTTCATAAATTAAAGTGCATTAAATCTTGATTAAGGAGAATATCCTAAAAAAAACACTTAAGTATGACCAAAAAGTGCATTAAGGGGTCATTTAAACATGAGAAGGGGTTGAATTAGTGATGAAAAGTCTAGAAAAGCATGAGAGTTTGCTACAACTCTTTACAACACTTTGAAATAAGACTTATTAAGTAATAAAAAGGAGATATTTAAGTGAATTTATGATGAAAGGGTCCTAGAAAAGTGTGAAAGTGGTTTACAACACTTTTACAAGACATCTTAGAAGTCTTAATGATTCACAAAGGTCCAAGACCTAATGTGAACATGTTGACCACATTACAACATTAAATCTAGGCAAAATCAAGCCAAATTCCACTAGGAGGGACTGAACATGAGAAAAAGTAGAAGGGTTACTTTTTATGTGTCCACAGAAGGATAAATATGTGACTTGTGTTATGTTAATCAAAATTAAATGTAGTGAAACATATATTTTAAAATAATTCCAAGTGCATATTACTAGACTAATTAAGTGAAAATGATAGATAATTGTTTCCTATCATATTGAGTTTGAGATGGAAAATAAAAAATTGACAAGCTAGCTTTTAAAAATTGACATAGATGGATTAGGGTTACCTAGCTCTTGTTGGAAATAGGATGTAATTTAATTGCAATCCTAAACATTATTTATTTCACGTGTCTCCCAACTCCCTCGAAAGTGTTCTCAAACACTAAGATTACAGAGAGATTATTTTTTAATGAAATAATCATGTTAATTGACATTTGTAATTAATTCTAAATGTTAGGAGCATGTGAGTTCATCCAATATGAGTTCCTAAATAATAGGGGCACATGGGGTACTCACATGGTAGGTGACACTCACCTTGAGTTAAGTTAAGTGTTTGGAGTAAAAGATAACACTTCTGAATGCATGTAAAGATCCTAGGAGTTAGGGTTTGATTTTTACATGCATGAAGTTCAGTTTAGTTCAGTCGAAATCAACTCATTTTAGTTTAGTTAAGTTTAGTTCAGAATTAGTTTAGTTCAGTTCAATTAAGTTCAGTATAGTTCAGTTTAGTTTAGTTATGGTTCAGTTCTCTTAAGTTAGTTCTACTTTAATGCTAGTTGACTTTAGCTAACTTGGAATGCATGAGTAATGACTTGAGTTGCATGACAGATAACAAGGGCTACCTATTGGTTAATTTTTTAGAACCAAACATAATCTCAGTCCTAACCTATGAGCTTGGCACAACCCAGTTATCAGCTAGGGTGAGGATTGGCCAACACTTAAGTAGAGTAACTACTACTCTACTTCTTCTCTTCAGGATCTGTGAGACCTAGGGAGGGTAATCCCCTATATACTCATAATTTTTCACACTTGGTTAAAAGTATTTCCTTACATAGATGCATAGTTTTGTGAAAATCACTATATCAAAGGCTTGAAAAACCTCAAATAGGAGCATTATTTATTTTCAAGAAGTGCTCCTTCATACTTAAGGTTGGGAAATTGTAATTTAAAGTATGTTAAATCATTCTTCATCTTAAATCCAGGCCCAATTAATGAATTCATGGAATTGAAGCACAAAACAAATTCATACATTCTATGCAAATGATAAAAGAAAAATGAAGTTCTCATTAGCAATATTCATTCATAACTTAGGAGAAAACACAGAGGAGAGTAAAATTTTGAAAAGTTAAAATTCTTCTTCATTTTTTAAATTTCACTATAAAACATATTCAATATGTATACACAGTATAATTTTCATCTTATATTTGCTTCTGATATATCTACCAAAATACTTATTAACATTCTATTCTACTACTAGAACTAAGTATCTACTGTGACCCTATTCTGGACTCAAAAATATGAACTCTCTCACTTTCAGCCATGAAATCCCCTTTATATAATAGAGGAGCAACAAGCACCGAACTGAATTACAATTTCAATTTCATTTTGAGTTAATTTAAAAAACCTAATTCCAACTAACATCTGGAAGGACTCCCCAAGCAGTTTCATACATGATCATTTCAAAATAGGGGAGGCAAAAAACATGTGTAAAATGTTAGCCATCACTATCATAGTACTTGTTATTGGGAACAAAATGGATTTGGTTCATTTTGTCTGGAAATTCTGCACATCAACAAGGGAAAGAAAAAGAAAAACCATTGACGCATAAAAAAATACCTCCTATGTAACGACCATGGTGTCATAAAAAACTAAAATAGAAGGTGACCCTTATTCAGAGTCATCAGCATCCAAAAATACCAAACTACTTCTAGTCCTTGTTGCAATTGGATGTACTACAAGCTAATCATCATTAGAGCTATCATATGGCACCAAGGAATAGAGATATTGGCCATAATCTGAGTCTATCTTAGCTTTGACATCTGAAGGAGTGTTAGAGAGCACAATAAGAGAATTATGATTCTCTTGATCAGTCTAATAGAACTTTCCCTTCTTCTTGGCCTTCATCGTTAGCAATGCCAGTTCCTTGCCTTTAGGCTCAATTGCTTCCCCTAGAAGGGTCCTATTTTGTAAGCAATAAGTACTTTTCACAATTATTTTCTTTTTATGGCCTCTATCCCTCCTTTTTCCCCTTATAATCTCATGAGACACCATGGTTTCTTGCTCAGTTGCCTTGTCGTGGCATTTGGACATGCTTAATCGACTAGGCCTCCTAATAGGTGGGGTTTACTCACTAGTTTTTACCATCTTGTCAGAGTTTACAAAATGATAATTTAAAAGGTCTTTTTATTTAACACCCACAAGAAGAATACCCCAATCCCAGTTATAATGACTAATTCAAGCAGTAAAATTCCTAAATAGACTATAGAACTCAATTTCATACCAACCCAACCAGGACAAGAAAATTCTACTACAAATAAACCAACATCCCCTCACACTTAGCCTAACACACACTACAGACCAAAAATATAATGAGAATAATCATCAATCATCCTGCATTAAATAGAGATTTTGAGCATGCAGAATTTATGATGTAGAACTCCTTGCGCAAGTGAACAGGTAGCATATCAGTTTGGATTTGAATCTAGACCGTTCATCTAAGAGTAATTAAGATTTCATCTAAGGTGGCCATGAGCATCATTTTTTGACTATTATGAACTTGCTTCATGAAAATAGCAATGTTATCTCAAATATTGACACATTATTCCTTAACCCTGATTTAATCATATATGTCCTGACAATTTGGCATGTATCGCCAACCTAATCCATGCTCTTCATTTATATCAAGGAAATACATAAGGTCAATTTAGAGAGAAACCTTCCTTGCACTCATCCTCGCTTCATCATCGAACCTTACCTAATCTCGAGGTGCTCGTTAGTGATGAACTCACTCATGTGATGGCTTTTTGTTCATTGGATAATCTTGCTTTAAAATTTCATCAAAGGTCATCCAGTTCTTTCGTTGATCCCCTTCTTGCTTTGTGCAAGACCCCTGGATGCTTCCACATTTCTCCTTTCATTAATGGTTATCACCTATCACTGATTTATTTCATCCTCACTCGTCTCTATCAACAATGAAAATATTTTTGTGATGGCCTTTATCCATTGATTTAATGGCCTGACTTCTAGTCACATATGTCCCTTCATCGTGCTCTTGCCAATTCACACTTTATCCCTAGGATCACATCAGTGATGAGAAACACTATGAAAACAACAGATCTTAGACATGTGCACCTACATAGAACAAATGGAGCCAAAAATATTTCCCATAAAATCATATCCAAATTAGTGAAAGGAAAAACCCTTTTATAAGGCATTGATTGCTTGTCACTGATTTTCAACCTAAGTTCAAAAAAAATCTGTGATGAACAATAAGGCCTTCGTTCATCGCTAATTCTCATCATATATTGTGCAAGGAATCAGTGATGAACTATTTACATTATTTATAGGGCTCATCGCACATCGCTAATGTGAGAACATTTTTTTACAACATATCCACAATCATATGGTGTGGCAACATATCGCTCATCGCTATTACAAAGTTGAAGGATCATATGCCATTAGCGATTAGTGATATCAAAGGAAAGTACCACTCATTGCTCATCGCTATGTGGTATTGTAAACCTATGAATAAATTAGTGAGGAGTGATATAGTTACAAGGGTCATCGAGACTTAATTGAAAAATTCATGCATGTGCTTACAAGTTGTTCTAAAAAAGGGCAAACTTCTCTAGAGTGACACGATAACGATAAGCTCACAACTTTGAAATCATGCGGAACAAAGGACCTAATGATCAAAAGATTATTCCCCTAGACAATAAAAAGGATGATTCAGACCTGCCTAGGAGAAAAAACTATCGTTGGATGACAGTCACATGATGATGTAAATATGAGGATTTCCTCACTCTCCCTAACCGATAGTAGACATTTTATATCCAACAGCAAAAATGAAACCCTAAACCTCATAAAAGAACCCTATAGTAGATGTGACAAATATATTTAGGTCAAAATTCCTAGGGTTTTCACATGAGCACACCAAAATTTACAATTTTTTTGAAAGTGCCATCAGTGGGTCTTTTTGGGGGTGTCTGTTGCTTAGTGAGCAAAGCGAAAATCTAGATCTTCTGGGAGAAGCAGACCAAGTGCCTACTCCATTGGGCAACAGAGTCAAAAAGTTATCTTTGCCCCTAAATACTTTGTTTTGACATGTCAAACCAAATTTGATGGCCCAAGGCCACCGAGAACTGTAAGCTTCTTTTTACCTCTATCATAGACAAAGTTCCCATCACATTTCACTGAAACCAATTTGAAAATATCACTGCAATATTCTTGATTCAATTTGCTACTATCTCTCAACAACCCATCATATACAATGTTATCAACAAATTTATAATTACCACGCATCTACAAAACAGGTACACCCTTAAAATATTAATTTTCATGTGGCAAAAACTTATGATGTTTATTATATAAATCATTGTCTAGTTGAAAACAACATTCTTCAATGCTTTACATGTTACCACATTGTAAGGAAACTTCATCCAACTGAAAAAAAATACAACTCATATTATGCCACATGGCTGGTGCTATCAAGCTCAATTTGATTAGTAGTTTGCATGTCAAAGGTGAAAAACTCAGGAATTAATCAAAAGATTATGTAGACCATGCAAACTACATCTGAGTGTATGTAAAGGTATACACTCATATATTGGCACACACTATTTTTGTGCCTCAACATGTTGGTGTAGAGAATCATCAAGAATCTCTAACCTATCCTTGTTCTTGCTGACTTTGATATCCTCTGAACACAACATATCAACATCTTTAGAATCCAAAGGTTGTTCAAAGGTCAGCAATTTTGGTTCAAGAAATTAATCTATTTTTTCTTTTAAATTAGCATCTATATCCACATGAAAAGACTCATAACTAGGCTTATCTAAATCAGGAAATAGATACTTATCCAAATCTGCATTACAATTTTCAAAGTCTTTCTTATCAGATATACAAACATTAAGGTTACTTGTTGTTTCTAGCTCATCAAAACAAGTTTCTAAACTTACATCAACCTGCATACTTTCATGCTCATCATACAGTGTATCATAAAAATCAAATGGTTGTTTGTCATTTCCCACATTATCACCATGCTAACCAATCTAAAAAATCAATGGAGTAGGTGTCATAACAACAATCCTCATCTTTTTGTATATTAATATTGGGCTAGGTGTCATCATTTAGTTGCTCATCCTCTTGAGGATGGACACAAACTTGTTCACTATCATGATCATCAATGGTAGACATTGTATCATTTATAACTTCTTCCTTTTCAAGGATGCACTTGTCTGTATTTGAAACTAGAGATATTTGATCACTTGTATCCTCACAGTTGTTGGTCTCATCAACATGTTTATCCATAATTTAAGACAATAGACCTTGCACAAATTCATTCCTCATCTTTTCTATATTATCTAAACATGTGTAAGACATCTGCATACTCAATATTCTGAAATACTTCAACAATGCACCAGATCCCTCGTCAAAAGCTTCAAAATACATATGAATGCAATCTGATTTACTAGGTCTAAAAATTTTAGGGAATAATGCAAGAGCAACAACAAATTTGTGATTGAAAACAATGCTTGACTCTTCCTCTTGTTTCTTGAGTTGTTTTAACTTTATGAGAAGATTAAAAGGTTCTTTTGCAATTTATCCCAGTAGGAAAAGGACTTCTCAGGAAATCCTAAGTGCCAATCCCTAGCTTTAGCTTCAAGAGATCTGACAAAAAATCTCATCCACATATCCTAATCTTCAAATGAATGTTTCACCATGAAATCATAGAAACTTTTGACATGTACATCTCCTTCACATATATTGTATCCATTGAATCTAGGAATCTTCTTATAGACTTGAGATGGCATAGTTTTAACCTTATAATCAATCCTTGACAAGTCTAATTGGTCATACAATGAGTCAAAAGAATTGACAAAAGGTGCACCAACTTGGCAAGCAGATCTAGTATGATTATCTCTTAACTAAGCTTGTATATCCATTAGGTGCCTTTCATTCAACTCTCTAACTCCCCTTTTGAGTTTAACTTTCCATTCTGGCCTTATCCTAGGCTTGTTTACACTTGAGTTTATGCACTTTTTGGTATCAACAGTCTGAGGATTTTCAGACTTATGAAGCTTTTTGAAAATATGCATTCAAGTTTCTAATGGCATGGTTATTTCTCTTTGATAATCCATGGATATATGCAAATCTAGGGTTTAACTAATTATGCACGGTCATGACTATGACAATATGAAGGATGATGGTAACTTGGGCATTTAACATGTGATAATGCAAATGGATTGTAATTCTTGAGATATACAACTTCATTCTAACCATCCATATTAACTAGTTAGTGAATTCTTAGAAAAACACTTTGAATGGAACTATATAATAACATTCAATATGACAGGTTCAGCAAACAAAAGTAGGTAGAGAACCATGTACCTTCACACCTCTAGTGGCTACAACTTTGAATAGAGAACTTTCATGTCACAATAAAAATTAGAAGCCCTTCATGTGCACAAATTATAGAGCAGAGTCACTTACAATATTTTGAATTTGGGGCTACTACAAACCAATATATAGATCTAGAGCTTCAACTTTTGAACCATTCATTTATTCTTTTTGACTCTTTCCAAATGGACTTCAACAAATTTGCACCAGAGATTCAAAGTTCTCCCCAATAGAGTCACTGTTTCTATTGGTTATTTTTTTAGAACCAAACTTAATCTCAGTCCTAACCTATGAGCTTTCCAAGACCCAGTTATCTATTAGGGTGATGATTGGCCAACACTTAAGTAGATTAATTACTACTCTACTTCTTCTCTTCAGGCTCTGTGAGACCCAATGAGGGTAATTCCCTATATACTCATAATGTTTCACACTTGGTTAAGAGTATTTCCTTACACAAATGCACAATTTCGTGAAAATCACTCTATTAAAGGCTCGACAAACCTCAAATAGGAGCATTATTTATTTCCAAGAAGTGCTCCTTCATAGTTAGGGTTGGGACATTGTAATTTAAAGTATGTTAAATTGTTCTTCATCTTAAATCCTAGGCCCAATTCAATATTGGCTCAACTGATCATAGGATAAACTGACCAGATAATCGTTGCCTTATCTAAGGAAGAAAAGGAATTATAACTAGTAATGAACCGATAATACAATCTTAATTGAAATACAAAAATTAGTGGACTATTAGAGTGTTACTTTTTAACAGCTAACTCAAAACTTTTTCAAAATACCACTTCATTACTAAATCCTATATGCTTTCCTCACAAACCAATAATTTCATTTCAATGTTCAATCAATTCATTGAATTGAAGCACAAAATAAATTCATACATTCTGTGCAAATGAAAATAGACAAATGAAGCCACCATTAACAATATTCATTCATAACATGGGAGAAAATGCAGAGGAGAGTAAAATTCTGAAAAGCTAAAATTCTTCATTTATGATATTTCATTGTAAAACATATTCAAGATTTATACACAGTATAATTTTCATCTTAGATTTGCTTCTGTTATATCTACTAGAATACCTATTAACATTCTATTCTGCTACTAGAGCTAAGTATCTACTGTGACCCTATATTAGACTCAAAAAATTGAACTATCTCATTTTTAGCCATGAAATCCCCTTTATATAGCATGGGAGCAACAAGCACTCGACTGAATTACAATTTCAATTTTATTTTGAGTTCATTTTAGAAACCTAATTCCAACTAACATCTCAAAGGACTCCCCAGGTGGTTTCATATGTAATCATTTCAAAACAGGGGAGACAAAAATCATGTGTAAAATGTTAGCCGCCACTATCACAGTATTTGTTGTTGGGAACAAAAAGGATTTGGTTCACTTTGTTTGGAAATTCTCCACATCAACAAGGGAAAGAAAAAGACAAACCATGGACACATGAAAACAAATACCTCCTATGTAACGACCATGGTGTCATCAAAAACTAAAATAGAAGGTGACCCTTATTCAGAGTCATCGACATCCAAAAATTCCCAAACACTTCTAGTCCTTGTTGCAATTGGAGGTACTACAAGCAGGTCATCATCAGAGCTATCATATGGAACTAGGGAATATAGATACTGGCCATAATCTGAGTCTGTCGTAGCTTCAACATCTGAACGAGTGTCAGAGAGCACAATAAGAGAATTTTGCTTCTCTTGATTAGTCTGGTAGCTCTTTCCCTTCTTCTTGGCCTTCTTCACTGGCAATGCTAGTTCCTTGCCTTTGGGCTCAACCACTTGCCCTGGAAGGGTCCTATTTCTCAAGCAATAAGTACTTTGCTCAATTGTCTTCTTTTTATGGCCTCTAGCCCTCATATGCTTTCCTCACACTTAGCCTAACACACACTGCAAACCAAAAAGATAATGAGAATAATCATTGATCATCCTACATTAAATAGATATTTCAAGCATGCAAAATAAATGATGCAAAACTCCTTGCACAAGCAAACTAGTAGCATATCGGTTTGGCATTGAATCTAGACTGTTCATTTGAGAGCAATTAAGATTTCATCTAAGGTGGCCATGAGAATTATTTTTTTACTATTATCAACCTGCTTCCTAAAAATAATGATGCTATCTCAAATATTAACATGTTATTCCTTAACCCTAATTTAATCATATATGTCCTAAAATTTTGGTATGTATCGCCAACCTAATCTGTGCTCTTCATTTAGATCGGAGAAGTACATAAGGTCAATTTGGAGAGAAACTTTCCTTCCACTCCTTGCTTCATCACTGATCCTTACCTAGTCCTTAGGTGCTCATTAGCGATGAACTTACTCATGTGATGGCTTTCTGTTTGTTGGACATCCTTCTTTAAAATTTTATCAATGGTCGTGTAGTTCTTTTGTTGTTCCCCTTCTTGCTTTGTGTGAGACCCCTGAATGTTGCCACATTGCTCCTTTCATTAATGGTTATCACATATCGTTGATTTATTTCATCCTCACTCATCTCTATCAATGATGAAAATATTTATGTGATGGCCTTTATCCCTTGATTTAATGACCCAACTCCCAGTCACATCTATCCCTTCATCGTGCTCTCGCTAATTCACACTTTATCCTTAGGATCATATAAAAATTAGCAAAAGAAAAATCCCTTTTAGAAGGCATTGATTGCTTATAGTTGAGTTTGGACCTAAGTTCAGAAATAAATCTGTGATGAGCGATAAGGCCTTTGTTCATGACTAATTCTCTTCTTATATTGTGTGATCAATTAGTGATGAACGGTTTACATTATTTATAGGGTTCATCGCACATCGCTAATGTGAGAACAACTTTTTACAACATATCCATGATCATATGGTGTGGCAACATATCGCTCATCACTATTACAAATTTGGAGGATCGGATGCCATTAGCAATGAGTGATATCAAAGGAAAGTACCACTCATCGCTCATTACTATTTTGTATTGTAAACCAATGAATAAATTAGTGATGAGCGATATAGTTACAAGGGTCATCGAGACTTAAGTGAAAAATTTATGCACGTGCTTACAAGTTTTTCTAAAAAAGGGGAACTTCTCTAGAGCGACACGAGAACAATAAGCTCACAACTTTGAAATCATGTGAAACAAAGGACGTAATGATCAAAATATTATTCCCCTAGCCTATAGAAAGGATGATTCAGACCTACCTAGGAGAAAAACTGGTCATAGGATGACAATCACATGATGTAAATATGAGGATTTCCTCCCTCTCCCTAACTGACATTAGACACTTTACAGCCTATAGTAAAAATAAAACCATAAATCTCATATAAGAACCCTATAGTAGATGTGACAAAGATATTTAGGTTAAAATTCCTAGGGTTTTCACATGAGCACACCAAAATTTAAAAAAAATTTGAAAGTGCTATCACTACCTTTAGTTAATAGGGGATGACTATTCTTGCATGAATGGTGGAGAGAAATGTTTTAGTTAACAAGAAATGACTTGGAACCAACTTGGACACCCAAGTTGGCTTCTTGGAATTAACTCCTTTGCATGCTAATATATTTCAGAAGGCTAAGTTAAGTGGGCCCACTCTTGGGTGCCTACTTTGAGGATGAAGCCTTGTAAGTATTTGTAGAAGAAAAGTTAAGTTTGTACTTTAGTTTGGGATTTCCAAATGGATGAAGATGAAGATTCAACATTGTTCTTAATGGCATAAATTTACTTGCAATAGATAGGTGTACCTTTTAGGGATAGGGGTTGAGCATTGTAATTGTAACTCAATTGGAGTTTACAAATTTGATTAATGCCTATTTATCTCAAGCAAGTTGAAGAGAGTTTGTATCAGTTTTATTGTAGGTTCTGAAGTAGATTTGGTGAAGGCAAAAGAAGCATTCTCGAGCAAGAATTGGAGTTATTGTAATCTACTTTAGAGATTAAATAATACATTCATTCTTGTTGGATTTTTCTCCTAAAAGGGTTTCTCCATGATATATGTTGTGTATCTTCTAATATTTTGTCTAATTCTTCTACAACCTTATGTCTTCATTCTACAAATGATAAAATGAAAGAATTAGATAATCACCCACAAAAAATTTCTAACAAATAATACATATTTAGATCAGCCAGTATAATAGTTTTACAAAGTATTAAGCTAAGAAAACACCTCAATTTTTAGCATTTGGTATTAGAGCTGAGGTTGGGTAGAGTATTGGGATGCCTTTCTCTTAAAAGAATTGAGGGTTTTTGGTTATAGTGGGAGATTTTACTATTTTTTTTATTGTTTATTTTGAAAAATAAGTTTGTTACAAGAGGTATATATTCTTGCTTTAGAGGATTTTTATCATGTGTCATTAAGAGCTTGGATTAATAGGTTTGGTGTGAGCTTATATCATAAATGTTTTTTTGATTGAGTGCATAATGATGCCATGGGATTGCTCAGCATCACGGTTCAGTGGGAGCATTTGGTAATGAAGTGGATTCTTGGTTGTAGGATGGTTATGTTATTATGTCATGGTATACTCTTGATTAGCAGTTTAGAGTTGTGGCACGATACATGTTATGATAATTTTGATCATGAGGAAATATCTATAATTCCATATGTTTTTGACAATGATGGTTTGATGTTTATCTTATTGCCATGTATCGCTCATTATCACAATTCAATGGGAACTTTGGTAGGATATAGTGATCTTGATGAAGAGGATGGTAGTCACGATGCCATGTGTGACTTGGTATCATGATTTAGTAGGAGTTGTTGGCAGTGACGCAGATGCATCATTGGTAAGGTTATCTTTAGGTGATTGGGGATATGTTTTTTTGGTTTAGAGTGGTTGTTATTATGTCATGGTTTAGTCTTGTTGCATTTAGAGTTTGGCATCGTTCTCTTGAGACTAGGATGTTTAAGTATGTTATGGTGCATGTGATCTCCTAGGAGGAGATGGTTAGATCATGGATGCCATGTTTATGTTCAAGACTAGACCTTTAACATTGATCTTGTGTAGTTCTCTTAAGTATTGGGTACAATAATCATTTTCTTGATTACTTCATGACAGTGTTGTGTTGCATTTGTATTTTGGCATGAATTGGTTGGTTATAGGTCCTCATGGATACTTGGAGAAATAGGTGAGGCTTCAATTCTTTTATGGTAAGAGATATATGTTGGAATAATTACTAGCAAGAAAATCTATTTTAAATAGAGAATACCGAGGATCCTAGACCTTGGTTGAACGTGAGTTCAACACACTCAATGGTTTTCCATGCCTCCAAAGAGGCAGTTTGGATAAAGAGACTTGGGAAAGGGGTTAGTTTTAATTGTGAGTAAGTTAAACTTGAATGTGATAGTCAGAGTGCTATGTGTTTAGCCAAAAATCCTATGGATCATGCTCGTAGTAAGCATTTTGATGTTAAGTATCACGTTGTGTGAGAAATGGTTGAGAGTAGTAAGGTATTAATTGAAAAATTTGACACTTTAATTAATGTTACAAATTATCTTATGAAACCAGTTCCTTCAAATAAGTTTTCTTGGAATTAATCATTTGCTTGGAGCTTCATGATTATGCAAGTTGCATTTGAATTTGGCATGGATTGATTAGTTGGTGTAGGAAGGCCATTGGCCTTAAGTTAGAACTGTACTTGATTTATAGTTATTCCTTGTTTAGAATAATTGAAATGTATAATGTCTAGTGGGAGAATGTTGCAAATAGTAATTGCAATCCTAAACATTATTTATTTCATGTGTCTCGCAAGTCCTTGGAAAGTGTTCTCAAGCACTAGGATTAGAGATAGATTATTTTTGAATGAAATCATGCTAATTGACATTTGTAATTAATTCTAAATGTTAGGAGCATGTGAGGGCATCCAATATGAGTTCCTAAATAATAGGGGCACATGGTAGGTGACACTCACCTTGAGTTAGGTTAACTATTTAGAGTAAAATACAACACTTCTGAATGCATGTAAAGATCCTAGGATTTAGGGTTTGATGTTTACATGCATGAAGTTTAGTTCAGTTTAGAGAAATTTAGTTTAGTTTAGTTTAGTTTAGTTTAGTTCAATTGAATTCAGAATCAGTTTAGTCCAGTTTAGTTCAATTCAGTTTAGTTTAGTTTAGTATGGTTCAATTATCTTCAATTAGTTTTAGTTGAATGCTAGTTGACTTTAGATAACTTGGAATACATGACTAATGACTTGAGTTGCATGAAAAGTAATAGGGACTACCTTCAATTAACAAGGGATGACCATTCTTGCATGAATGGTGGAGAGAAATGTTTTAGTTAACAAGAAATGACTTGGACCCAACTTCCAAGGGTGCCCAAGTTGGCTTCTTAGAATTAAATCCTTTGCATGCTAAGATATTTTAGAAGGCTAAGTTAAGTGGGCCCACTCTTGGGTGTTTACTTTGAGGATGAAGCCTTCAAGATATATACAAAGTAAAGGTTGAGTTTGTACTTTAGTTTGGGATTCCCAAATGGATGAAGATGAAGATTTGAAATTGTTCTTCATGACATAAAATTACTTGCAAGAGATAGGCGTACCTTTTAGGGATAGGGATTGAGCATTGTAATTGTAACTCAATTGGCGTTTACAAAGTTGATAAATGCCTATTTATCTAAGACAAGCTGAAGAGAGTTTGTATCTATTTTATTGTAGGTTGTGAAGAAGATTTGGTGAAGGAAAAAGAAGCATTCTCAAGCAAGAATTGGAGTTATTTTAATCTACTTCAGAGATTAAATAATACATTGATTCTTTGTGGAGTTTTTTTTTGAAAGGGTTTTTCCACAGTATATGTTGTGTATCTTCTAATATCTTGTCCAATTCTTCTACAACCTTCTGTCTTCATTCTACAAATGATAAAATGAATTAATCAGATAATCACTCACAAAGAATTTGTAACAAATAATACATATTTAGATCAACAAGTATAATAGTTTTACAAAGTATTAAGCTAAAAAAACACCTCAATTTTTAACAGCTCTAAGCAATTTAATGATGTTAAATTATGGACTACCATTTAATAATCCAAAATGATTCTTTGGTTTTATTTTTGGCTTTATATTATTTTTTGGGACAAACCATGGAATTAAATTAATCCAATTGAATTTTACATTACAAAATCAAACTTTGTGTACCTAATCAGCTTGATCTACAAAATTAATTTGGGATGTCTTGCAATCTTCAAACTATTTTTCTTCACCTTTGGATACTTGAAATTGTTGTAAAGAATTGATATGGTTTATAAACACCTTTGAAGTGATTGCTATGGGAAGTTCATGTTATCCTTAGTTAAACACTTAGATAGACCAATTTAATATCCTATAGAAATATAAAAAAATAAAACCTTGTAATATTCCCAACTATTGTTAAGCATGTAAATGCTAATGTAATTGTAAATTCTTAGATGTGGTCCTTGAATAATGATTAATTTATAAATGAAAGATCTTAATTCTCAGTTATCCCTAGATATGCTAAATTTTATTGACATAAGTGAAGCCATGACTATTTCCATGTATAAGTTACTACTAGGGTTTAACATTACTCCTCAGTAATTTTGAAGGCGCATGATACCCTTTCATTTATTTGCTAGTTTTCACATAAATTTATGTTTAAATAGATGTCCTTGTGTAAATAAAATATATACCATTCATTAGTCGAAGGCTCAAAAAATATGTGCCTCGTTATTTATAAACAATTGATATGTAAGCTCTCTTTTATAAAAAAAAATAGAAAAAGACACTTGAAGATTTGAAATTCAATATTCATCAAAGTTGTAAGTTTTAAGAGAATAAGTGTATATTTATGGGTGTGCCAAATTTAAAGGTGAAGGTTTTCTATTCAAAGTTTTCATTTTAATTTTAAGGAACAGTTTGTACTTTATAATGTCATATGGTAGAATATATATTTTTTTGTAATGTTGTATTGTCAAAATGAGAATAAGAGTAGTGAGTAAATTATTGATTATTAATGATGATGTGATTACTTAGTAACACACCTTTGTAGATTGATTACTTGCTATTGTAAATGAGAATTGCAGTGTGATTAAAAAAAATCTTAGAATTATATGAACTCGGTGCAACATGTTTTAGATTTGCAATCTGCTTGACCACATTGCATGTAAGTCTTACTAGTGATTCAAATGTTGAAATTGTGTATTTGAAGAAAAAATTGAAGGACACTAAATTGCACAAATAGAACACTATTATAATAATTGTGCATTATTATTATAGACAATTGAATTATTCTTAGTCATTTTCTAAAAAAAATAATGAAGCAAAATTAGATAATAATAACACATTATTCTAATATAATATAATATAATATAATTTTAATATAATATAATAAAAAAGAAATGATGTTGAGAAAACTTTTAGAAAAAATAAACATAAATTACATTCATAATAACATATGCATCCACTCATATAGATTATAATTAAAAATATAATAAAGATCTAATATTAACACACCAAAAATAAATTTTAGATATTAAAAAAAAAAAAAAATGAAAACTCAATATAGAGTTCCCCTACTTTATTTATTTTTGACCATTCAAAAGTATGATTTACATAAAATATCTACAATCAAAGATATTTTGGAAGAAAAGTCCTCCGATTGACCACCGTGGGGACACATTGACCACAGCATCAGGTCGTCATAACATTTTCCAAGTCCAAAATTTCCCCTAACGTCAGTTTCCTAATTTGTACTTTAATCAATCTAAAAGTGCGTAGTACATCTGGCAAGCCTGTAAATGTACAATACAAACATTGTATATATCATCAAAAATCGGAAAAAAGAAACAAGAATTACCCAAACTGAATAAATTTTGTGGCAAGTAAGTAATATAACTCGTATATTTCTTCCCATTACTTTCCCGATGAGCACCCTATTACAGTGAACCTGATACTTATTTACTCACAGCCCACTTGCAGACTGTTTTCAAATTTTCGTTGACAGCTAAGGTAATACGTCAACTGTAGTTTCTGGGTGTTATGACATATGTATTAGAAAATTAAATCTAATTTGGTTAATGATTGTGAAGTATGTGGGTTTGGCGCGGCATCCCAAGTAGCTAAATTGAGGAAAAACTCGATTGATCACACGGCTGCACCACAACTTGCGAATCCAGTTGAAGCGGAGCCATTTGAACGCTGTCCTCAAATAGTATATGTTCTGGAGATTCTAAAAGATATATGGCCTCATTCTCCTCTTCCTCTGTCACTTGATCCGTTTCATCTTTTACTGCTTCTCTGGATTGAATCGAAACTTCGATCGGTGCTGCTTCTTCAACGCTCAGGCCCGCCGCTGTGGAAGGCCCCGCTTCCTCACCATCGCCCCGAGGAATCTTGTCGTAGGCAGAGCCAACGGCAATGGCGGCGGCCCGAATAATGTGGGATGGAGGATTGGTGTGTTCGGTTGCCGCCGCCATCGCAGTTGAATTGAAGCGCGAGTCTGGGAAATTGAAAGACGTTGCGTTGGGTCCTCGCAGGCAGAAAAGCGCAGTGTCATAAGCTCGAGCTGCAGCATAAGCAGTGGAGTATGAGCCCAGCGATATGCGCGATCTTTTGCGTGACCGAATTTCGGCCACATATTTTCCCCATTTCCTCTTTCGCACGCCTCGGAATCTGATTTCTTCTCCGTCAATCGCCATATTGCAAAAAGAATTAGACTTGATATCAATAATAAGGATATATACTTCTCTCTTCCAAGATAAGATGGTATAATTTGTATCTAAAACTCGAAGGATCCAAGGTGCTGATGAGCAGAGAAATTTATCATCGGACATTCCTTTTAAAGTCGCATGTTGATAGAGGTCGGCGGGAGTGTGGACGGCAGTTCTACTCGGTTTACAGTTTGCAACCAATCAAATCGTTTCTGTTTCCATTAAAATTGATTTGATGGGACTTCAAAAATTTGGCGATTTCAATTCCTTTCTATCAAGTCAATGCGTTAAAGTCAAGAACCGTTGCGTAACAGCTTTTTATGGATTGACATGATTAGACTACTACACGAGGAGGCCTCGAATTTGGTCTGTCGCCCGTATTTTTTCTTTTTAAGAGTGCTTGAGAGATACCCATATAATAAAACACAGTTCTAATCTGCGCATTATCATCCTGGAAAAAATAGTTTTTCTACAAAGGAATTCTTGACTATTCATGAAACATAAGTCAGTAAGTTTGACTCAGAAAAATCCTGATAGCAATATCGTAAGATACCTATACTTTTAAAAGTTATTTGTCTAAACCGAACTATGGAATATTTTTTGGTCGCAATATCTAAACAACAAAGCGTGAAAGTTGTTTACACTAGAGCGATTTTATATTGATCAGTTATCTTGTGTGGCGGATGGAGATGGGAAGTACACACCACACGTTCCCTCTGTCCAAGTTGCATGTGGTCTGCCTGTTAATCTCGATGGAAACAACAAAAATGCGGTCCCCTTAATCACATATCAACTGACCCCATCACCATTAACAACAAAAATGCGGTCCCCTTAATCACATATCGACTGACGCCATCACCAGGTCCACAAGATCCTTTATCTGTTAATTATTTTGTTTAGCTCGTTTTTTTTTTTTTAAAGTGCAGTCATTATTATATATTTTTATGTAACTTTTTAATAATTTCATTTGTTTGTTCTTAATATTTATTTTGTTATGACAAATTATTGAGTGTTTGTAAAATAGATATATCATTTCCACTTCAGTCCTTGCTATAATTAATGTTATGTCTCTTGATATAGTGAATAATTTTGTTGATTATATTATTAACTTGTACTTTATTAAAATTAGATAATTTTAGGATATAGTCATGAGATATTTTGGCTTAAACAACACACCCTAAACTTTGACTTGCTTAGGTCGATCATTTGAAATGACACTAATAAGTGGCCTCTACTAGGGAAGCTAGTGTGATTTCAAATGAATTACCTTAGAAAGTTAAAACTTATAGTGTGTTGTTTAAGTTGCTTGTCATGAGAGTGACACAATAGAGATGCCATAAAATGTAATATTAATATGCAAGAGCAATAGACAACATATCACGTTACGATGTAATATGTTAGCATGTAAAATTGTAGGTATAATGCATGATGTATGAAGATGTATATGTGTCTCCAAAGGTGAGAGAAATTATTACTTTTATTAAGAAAATCCTAGTAGATTCCCTAAAATGGGTTATAAAGCAATGTGAATTGTGCTTTGATCGAAGTTTTGGAAGTGTAAAAGTAAAGAGGTAAAAAAGGGTGAATGTGAAATAGGATGGGTAGAAAAAATAAGGCATAAGTAAAATGCCAAGAAAATCATACAAAATGATAGAAATTTAATGAAAATAAGGAGTACAACAATCACAAATCAATTAGAAAGGTCAAAACACAAAAAAGAAAGCAAAGAAAATTTTGGACAATGTAGAGCTTTGCTCTCCATTTTTCGTTTTAGGATATGATATTTTGATCACTTTAGTTTGAGAATTCAACAACATGTATGTTTCATAGGATCTGCATTCTATTCATCAAGTCAAAAAAACTATTAGTACTTTTGTAGGTGCATTTTTTTGGTTGAGACGTCAACACTTTAGACACCACCATTGATTATTTTGTAGCTCAATAGATAGTACACCTAGCGGGAATTTCCAATCTGACTTATTCTTTTTGTCGCAGCATTGGTAAAAATTTGACATATCAATTCAATTGGGCCCCAAATCACTGAGTTACAAAGAGAATTTCATAAGAAATCTTAGCCATTGATTGCACATAAAAGAGATCTTAATAATTGGAACATGTTCTTGAAGGTTTAAATTTGATGTCTTGAACCTATTGTGATATTAGGTAAAGTTCATTAAGCTAGTGAGCGGTGGGCCCAATATTATTTCTAAGATTTTACTTAGACTAAAGGAGAAAGATAAATATATTTATACTTTTATTTACATGTCACTTTGGTGTAATTTGAAGCAATGATAGACTCTAGCACAAATTTTTAATAGCACCATTCACTATGAGATGACATGGTGGACAATTCATGTACTAATTTTGACAAAGATAGTGGATAAGAATTCACATCACAAAGCTATAGAAGCATTGATTTTCCTTCTAACATGTCATAACCCAATTTTATTGCATATTTATCATAATATGGTAAATTGAATTATCAAAGAAATTCAATTAAATATTAAAATGGAGATTCTAAATTATTCAAAATTGAATGAAAGAAATTGACTGATGTTGACTTTGCAAACTTTTGAAAACTTATTTTATATGTTACCAAGAATTGAACCTTATTGATCAATTTGCAAGTGCAAATGTGTTTAGTTGTCGGGTGATAGGTTGAAGGATGAGAATACAATTGAAGTAGGATTGTTTTTTTCTGGATCGAATAGTAAGCTAGTTGGAATCTGGGTGCACACACCACAAATGGCATGATGACTTGCATTTGACTGATTTGCACATATAAGATAACATAATTTCTTAAGTTTAACTATTTCAGTGTTTGAAAATGAATAGTTGTAGATTAAATGGTCTATTCTAAACTTTATGATTTGAAGGAATGAAAGTGAGCATTGTAAAGAAAATTATTTTCTTTAGTATATATATATATATAGATACTCGAAATGAAAATTCAAGTTCCTTACCTTAAATGATAGTGTATGGAATTTACAAGAAATTTATATAAGAATGCATATATAAATATAAATATATCTATATATACATACATGTATGTAAACCAAACACACACACACACACACATATATACATACATTACATATTCAAATTTGAATTGAAATTAAGTTGATAACTGATGCATTATGAGTCATGCATAAATGTCTAAAGTTTCCATTTGGCAATGACATCTTCACTATGCATAATAGCAGATTTCATCCTACCTCAGCAAAAAGGAATTTTTCACTAGATTACTTTTGGCTTGAGCCTATGGAACCTATCAAGTTGTGTGAATATTTCTTTTTCAAATCATATCAAAAATTTGACACAAAGAAAATAGCGGAACTATCCCTTTGAAACATGCCTCAACCTCTAACCAAACCAACCATCCTTGACGAGACAATGATTGGACCAAAAACACGTTTAGTAATACAAGAACAACCTTCTATAATTTCCCACAAGAGACCATGAGATAGTAAAAAACAATCCTATTGTCCCTCCTAGAGTCAAAAAAGTTTACAAAGTCAAAGAGAAAGTGGTTGTGCAACCTCTTGTTGTTTCTTCTAGTCCTCCCAAGGAAGAGAAGGAAACTATGATTGAAAAATATGCTCTTACACAAAAACAAATTGATAATAAATTGAAAAGAAATCAAAGTGACAGAGAGCATAGATGTAGATGTCATACTATTTCTCATACATTGCAAACTCAAGAAAACAACAATAACATAGAAAATCAAAACCCAAACCTACCTGAAGCAATTCATGATGACTCTCAGCCCACGCCACAACATAAACAATAGCATTACATGGACATTGATATTCAACCTCCTGTTATGATTAAATTAGATGATGACATTGATATTGCAAAACTTGACGAACAAGTGCATGATGAGTTGAATACATTGTTCTTTTCCATTAGCTTAAATGACAAACCTCCTAAAAAGAATGTTGAACTTTGTGCATGTCCTAGTTTGGCAATTGATTTTGTCCCTTTGGCTCATTTTCCACCTTGCATTTATACCGACCAAGATTGGGAGGCAAACAACTTGCTTTAGTTTGCTTGCCTGTGCCTCACTAGTCTTTTACTTTTTCATTTTTCTTTTTGGGATTGCATGTGTGTAATGTTATCCCCTGTGATGTTTTGTTTGACGTTCCTCTCTCTTTTGTGCATTCTTCTATATGGACCTTTCATTCTTCTCTATGCCATAATAATTTTTCATTTGTCTGTTTTCCTTTGGGAATGACACAGCGTCAGACATTTAGGTCTTCCTTGACCCAAAATATTTTTATTTATCTTTTTCACTTGTCTTGTGTTTTCCTTGTGGGGATGACACAAAGTGTTGAGACATTCATATTTCTTTCATGTTGAACCAAAAGGTATTCTTCTTTTTTTTCACTTTCTTTGTGTCATTCTTCTAGTTCTATGAGTATTTGGGGAATGATGACAAATATGTGCTTTATGACAACATTGTAGCACAGACATAGTGACCCCAAATCCATAGATCAAAGGTTATACTGTAAAGATTAATGAAATGATCTGTGATCGATTTTTTCATTAATAATTCGTATACATGATTAACAAGGAGAGACTAGAGATATTGAACAATTTCCATTTACGTTCAGATATATCCAGAAACTATACATTGAACAAAAAAAAACACTCCTAGACTTAAAGCAATAGCATTACAATTTTATCTGCACTATGTGTTCTCTATTTCTTCAAACTTAATTCGAGTATTCTCCAAAAGACACATCATAACGACCCTGAATTCCTTTTTATGAAAATAAAGGAACCGAACAAGCCTCAAGCAGGTACACATGTCAAAACTTCATTGGACCGCTTGAAATCCAATTCCAAAATACAGTTGTGACTGCAATCATTAAAAATGAAGGAAGCTCCCTGAGGACAGGATTCAGTTAGACCGTTGTGGGAGACACAATTTTGTCTTCAAAAAGGCACATGCCAAAAAGAATATACCTTATCAATATACACCCTTCCCCACTCATCATATTTTTCGTTAGGTGGCCAATCAAATTCCAAGATTTGATTCATTGCCTTTCTATAGGGGGGCCAGAATTAGCCACCACTACATTTGATTCCCTATCGAATTGTTCTAGGAAACTGATAAGAAATGTTAGCCTTCCTATAGTGGCACTGAAGTCATCCATATTCATCTCCTTACAGATTTATATCCACCTTCGTCGAGCTCATCCATTAAAATTCACTCGCGCGAAGCCAAGCGAACACAACGGGTGTGTTTTACAAATTTGAATATGCACCGTGGATGATCGGCTGAGTTGGTCAGAACAGATGACTCAGATTGAGTCAACCAAGTTTGAATTTGCTCAATGGTTCTAGCTAAGCCCGTCATCCAATGAAAAACTACTGACTAGATCTTCCTTTGTAGTTGTGGGCTCCATTTGGAAGTTGTCGTAGAAGCTACATGGCAGCTTCACGCTCTTCTCACCGTAGTTAATAACCCTGCATATCGACCCAGCGAGCTAGCGGGGAGCGGCTAAGATTTCATCTCACCCTCGTCAATATCAACTGTTTAGCCACCCCGACACTATTAAATATTTCAAAAATTGAAATATTTGATCAAAGTCTTCAATCTTTAATGCGGAACATGGTGAATTCATCCAGGCCCACCTGAACCATGTGTCAGGCATTCACTCACCTCGCATAACTTAATGAGTGAGCTTCTTCATTTGGCAAGCTGGCAAGCTATGGATGAGATCTAACCTTCCTCTTTATCAACTGTTGATCTTTGACCTACATCTTTCAAATATCTTATCCGCACAAAGATTTTCTTGGGCCCACATGCCACGTGGTGTGATCTCGTTGATCTCGCCGGGATTAAGAAGTGAGCACCTTCAACCTGTGAGTTGGTAGGGAAGGGCTCAGATCTTGCTAAAATTTCTACCTCATCCTTTTTGCCATTGATGATGCTCAGCTCGCTCAGTTTACTTTTTTTTCGGGCACGTGAAACACCATCGGGCCCCACTGAAACGTGGCAGCACCACGCTGAGCTCGTGGTTTTTTTAAAATATGAGTGCCTTCAAGTGGCGAGTCGGCAAGCAACAGTCCTGATTTAACATGTATTTCTCACTCTAATTTTGGCGGTTGAAATCCCTTCCAAATGGATGCCGACAAAGGTTTGAACAACTGGGTCGCATTGACACACGGCAGTCATTCGCTCTCCTCACGGTGTTTAAAGTGTGATCAACTCAAAGCTACGAGCCCACGGGGAATGGTCCAGATGAGCTCCCAAGATCT
>VDFB02086081.1:47532327-47615932 GCA_007258455.2 Sequoia sempervirens | reverse complement strand
AAGTTCGGATTCGCCATAGGGCTGCACCACAACGTGTGAATCCGGTTGAAGCGGAGCCATTTGTACGCACTCCTCAAATGGTATATGTTCTGGAGATTCTAAGAGATATTTGGCCATATCCTCCTCTTCTTCTGTCACTTGATGCGTTGCATCTTTTACTGTTCCCCCGGATTCAATCGAAGTTTCGACCGGTGTTTCTGTTACAACGCTCGTGCCCGCCGCTGTGGAAGGCACGGTTTCCTCACCATCGCCCCGAGGAACTCTGTCGAAGGCGGAGCCAACCGCAATGGCAGCGCCCCGAATAACATGGGATGAAGGATTGTTGTGAGTAGCTACCACGCCCAATACAATTGGGTTGAACTGAGAGTCTGGGAAATTGACAGATGTTGCGTTAGGGCCTCGCAGGCACAACAGCGTAGCATCATAAGCCCGGGCTGCAGCGTGAGCAGTGAAGTATGAGCCCAACGATATACGCGATCTCTTTCCTGACCGAATTTCGGCCACATATTTTCCCCATTTCCTCTTTCGCACGCCTCGGAATCTGATTTCTTTACCGTTAATTGCCATATTGCGAAAATAATTAGACTTGATATCAGTTATAAGGGTATATACTTCTCTCTACTTCCAAGATAAGATGGTATAATTTGTATCTAAAACTCGAAGAAGGATCCAAGGTGCTGATGAGCAGAGAAATTTATCCTCGGACATTCCTTTTAAAGTCCCATGTTGATAGAGGTCGGCGGGAGTGTGGACGGCAGTTCTACTCGGTTTACAGTTTGCAACCAATCAAATCGTTTCTGTTTCCATTAAAATTGATTTGATGGGACTTCCAAAATTGTGATTTCAATTCCCTTTCTATCAGAATCAATGCGTTAAAGTCAAGAACCGTTGCGTAACAGCTTTTTATGGATTGACTTGTGATTAGACTACTACGAGGAGGCCTCGGGTACGGTCTGTCGCCCGTATTTTTTCTTTTTAGGTGCTGAGATACCCATATAATAAAACACAGTTCCTGTCTGCGCATTATCATCCTGGAAAAGCCGTTTTTCTACAAAGGAATTCTTGACTATTCATGAAACATAAGTCTCAGTAAGTTTGACTCAGAAAATCCTGATAGCAATATCAGCAAAATGCCTATACTTTTAAAGTTATTTGTCTAAAACCGAACTATGGAATATTTTTTTGAGTCGCAATATCACAAACAACAAAGCGTGAAGTTGTTTACACTAGAACTGATTTTATATTGATCAGTTATCTTGTGTGGCGGTGGAGATGGGAAATTACCACGTTCCTCTATCCAAGTTGCATGTGGTCTTGCCTAATCTCAATGGAAACAACAAAAATGCGGTCCCCTTAATCACATATCGACTGACCCATCACCATTAACAACAAAAATGCGGTCCCCTTAATCACATATCGACTGACGCCATCACCAGGTCCACAAGATCCTCTATCTGTTAATTCTTTTGTTTAGCTGGTTTTTTTTTGTTTTTTTTTGGAAAAGTGCAGTCAATATTATATATTTTTATGTAACTTTTTAATAATTTCATTTGTTTGTTCTTAATATTTATTTTGTTATGACAAATTATTGAGTGTTTGTAAAATAGATATATCATTTCCACTTCAGTCCTTGCTATAATTAATGTTATGTCTCTTGATATAGTGAATAATTTTGTTGATTATATTATTAACTTGTACTTTATTAAAATTATATAATTTTAGGATATAGTCATGAGATATTTTGGCTTAAACAACACACCCTAAACTTTGACTTGCTTAGGTCGATCATTTGAAATGACATTAATAAGTGGCCTCTACTAGGGAAGCTAGTGTGATTTCAAATGAATTACCTTAGAAAGTCAAAACTTAGAGCGTGTTGTTTAAGTTGCTTGTCATGAGAGTGACACAATAGAGATGCCATAAAATGTAATATTAATATGCAAGAGCAATAGACAACATATCACATTACAATGTAATATGTTAGCATGTAAAATTGTAGGTATAATGCATGATGTATGAAGATGTATATGTGTCTCCAAAGGTGAGAGAAATTAATACTTTTATTAAGAAAATCCTATTAGATTCCCTAAAATGGGTTATAAAGCAATGTGAATTGTGCTTTGATCCAAGTTTTGGAAGTGCAAAAGTAAAGAGGTAAAAAAGGGTGAATGTAAAATAAGATGAGTAGAAAAAAATAAGGCATAAGTAAAATGCCAAGAAAATCATACAAAATGATAGAAAATTAATGAAAATGAGGAGTACAACAATCACAAATCAATTAGAAAGGTCAAAACACAAAAAATAAAGTAAAGAAAATTTTGGAAAATGTAGAGCTTTGTTCTCCATTTTTCCTTTTAGGATATGATATTTTGATCACTTTAGTTTGAGAATTCAACAACATATATGTTTCATAGGATCTGCATTCTATTCATCAAGTCAAAAAAACTATTAGTACTTTTGTAGGTGCATTTTTTTGGTTGAGACGTCAACACTTTAGACACCACCATTGATTATTTTGTAGCTCAATAGATAGTACACCTAGTAGGAATTGCCAATCTGACATATTATTTTTGTTGCACCTTTGGTAAAAGTTTGACATATCAATTCAATTGGGCCCCAAATCACTAAGTTACAAAGAAAATTTCATAAGAAATCTTAGCCATTGATTGCACATAAAAGAGATCTTAATAATTGGAACATGTTCTTGAATGTTTAAATTTGATGTCTTGAACCTATTGTGATATTAGATAAAGTTCATTAAGCTAGTGAGTGGTGGGCCCAATATTATTTATAAGATTTTACTTAGACTAAAGGAGAAAGATAAAGATATTTATACTTTTATTTATATTTCACTTTGGTGTAATTTGAAGCAATGATAGACTCTAGCACAAATTTTTAATAGCACCATTAACTATGAGATGACATTGTGGACAATGCATGTACTAATTTTAACAAAGATAGTGGATAATAATTGACATCACAAAGCTATAGAAGCATTGATTTTCCTTCTAACCTGTCATAACCCAATTTTATTGCATATTTATCATAATATGGTAAATCGAATTATCAAAGAAATTCAATTAAATATTAAAATGGAGATTCTAAATTATTCAAAATTGAATGAAAGAAATTGACTAATGTTGATTTTGCAAACTTTTGAAAACTTATTTTATATGTTACCAAGAATTGAACGTTATTGATCAATTTGCAAGTGCAAGTGTGTTCAGTTGTTGAGTGATAGGTTGAAGGATGAGAACACAGTTGAAGTAGGATTGTTTTTCTAAATCAAACAGTAAGCTAGTTGGAATCTGGGTGCACACACCACAAATGGCATGATGAGTTGCATTTGACTGATTTGCACATATAAGATAACATAATTTCTTAAGTTTAACTATTTCAGTGTTTGAAAGTGAATAGTTGTAGATTAAATGGTCTATTCTAAACTTTATGATTTGAAGGAATGAAAGCGAGCAATGTAAAGAAAATTATTTTCTTTAGTATAAATAAATAAATATATATATAGATGCTCGAAATGAAAATTCAAGTTCCTTACCTTAAATGATAGTGTATGGAATTTAGAGGCAATTTGTATAAGAATGCATGTATAAATATAAATATATCTATATATACATACATGTATGTAAACCGAACACACACATACACCCATATATATACATACATATACATATTCAAATTTGAATTGAAATTAAGTTGATAACCGATGCATTATGAGTTGTGCATAAATGTCTAAAGTTTCCATTTGGCAATGACATCTTCACTATGCATAATAGCAGATTCCATCCTACCTCGGCAAAAAGGAAATTTTCACTAGATTACTTTTGGCTTGAGCCTATGGAACCTATCAAGTTGTGTGAATATTTCTTTTTCAAATTATATAAAAAATTTAACACAAATAAAATAGTGGAACTATCCCTTTGAAACATGTGTCAACCTATGACCAAACCAACCATCCTTGACGAGACAATGATTGAACCAAAAACACATTCGGTTATATAAGAAAAACCTATAGAACAACCTTCTATAATTTCCCACAAGAGATCATGAGATAGTAAAAAAAATTCTATTGTCCCTCCTAGAGTCAAACAAGTTTACAAAGTCAAAGAGAAAGTGGTTGTGCAACCTCTTGTTGTTTCTTCTAGTCCTCCCAAGGAAGAGAAGGAAACTATGATTGAAAAATATGCTCTTACACAGAAAAAAAAAATGATAATAAATTGAAAAGAAATCAAAGTGCTAGAGAGCATAGATGTAGATGTCGTGCTATTACTCGTACATTGCAAACTCAAGAAAATAATAATAACATAGAAAATCAAAACCCGAACCTACCCAAAGAAATGCATGATGACTCTCAACCCTCGTCGCAACATAAACAATAGCATTGCATGGACATTGATATTCAACCTCCTGCTATGATTAAATTAGATGATGACATTGATATTGCAAAACTTGACGACCAAGTGCATGATGAGTTGAATACATTGTTCTTTTCCATTAGATTAAATTAAAAATCTCCTAAAAAGAGTGTTGAACTTGGTGCATGTCCTAGTTTGGCACTTGATTTTGTCCCTTTGGCTCATTTTCCACCTTGCATTTATACCAACCAAGATTGGGAGGTAGACAACTTGCTTTAGTTTGCTTGCCTGTGCCTCACTAGTCTTTTACTTTTTCATTTTTATTTCTGGGATTTCATGTGTGTAATGTGATCCCCCATGATGTTATGTTTGGCGTTCCTCTCTCTTTTGTGAATTCTTCTATATGGACCTTCATTCTTCTCTATGCCATAATAATTTTTCATTTGTCTTGTGTTTTCCTTTTGGGAATGACACAAGGCGTCGAGACATTTAGGTCTCTTCCTTGACCCAAAATATTTTTATTTATCTTTTTCATTTGTCTTGTGTTTTCCTTGTGGGGATGACACAAAGTGTTGAGACATTCATATTTCTTTCATGTTGAACCAAAAGGTATTCTTCTTTTTTTTCACTTTCTTTGTGTCATTCTTCTAGTTCTATGAGTATTTGGGGAATGATGACAAATATGTGCTTTATGACAACATTGTAGCACAGACATAGTGACCCCAAATCCATAGATCAAAGGTTATACTGTAAAGATTAATGAAATGATCTGTGATCGATTTTTTCATTAATAATTCGTATACATGATTAACAAGGAGAGACTAGAGATATTGAACAATTTCCATTTACGTTCAGATATATCCAGAAACTATACATTGAACAAAAAAAAACACTCCTAGACTTAAAGCAATAGCATTACAATTTTATCTGCACTATGTGTTCTCTATTTCTTCAAACTTAATTCGAGTATTCTCCAAAAGACACATCATAACGACCCTGAATTCCTTTTTATGAAAATAAAGGAACCGAACAAGCCTCAAGCTGGGTACACATTTCAAAACTTCATTGGACCGCTTGAAATCCAATTCCAAAATATAGTTGTGACTGCAATCATCAAAAATGAAGGAAACTCCATGAGGACAGGATTCAGTTAGACCTTTGTGGGAGATGCAATTTTATCTTCAAAAAGGCACATGCCGAAAATAATATACCTTATCAATATACACCCTTCTCTACTCATCATATTCTTCGTCAGGTGGCCAATCAAGTTCCAAGATTTGATTCATTGCCTTTTTGTAGGGGGCCAGACTTAGTCACCACTACATTTGATTCCCTATCAAAATTCTCTAGGAAACTGATAAGAAATGTTAACCCTCCTATAGTGGTGCTGAAGTCATCCATATTCATCTCCTTACAGATTTATATCCACCTCCAATGAGCTCTTCCATTAACATTCACTCGCGCTAAGCCAAGCGAACACAACGAGCATGTTTTGCAAATTTGAATATGCACCATGGATGATCAGCTGAGTTGGTCAAAAAAGACAACTCAGATTAAGTCAACTAGGTTTGAATTTTCTTAGTGGTTCCAGCTAAGCCCGTCATCCAATGAAAAACTGATGACTGGACCTTCCTTTGCAGTTGTGGGCTCCATTTGGAAGCTGTCGTAGAAGCTACGTGGCAACTTCTTGCTCTCCTCACCACAGTTAATAACCCTGCATATTGACCCAGCAAGCTGGCGGGGAGCGACTGAGATTTCATCTCACCCTCGTCAATATCAACTGTTTAGCCACCTCGACACTATTAAATATTTCAAAAACTAAAATATTTGATCAAAGTCTTCAATCTTTAATGCATAACATGGCGAATTCATCTGGGCCCACCTAAACCACATGTCAGGCATTTGCTCACCTCACAGAACTTAACGAGTGAGCTTCTTCATTTGGCGAGCTGGTGAGCTATGGCTGAGATCTAACCTTCATCTTTATCAACCATTGATCTTTGACTTGCATCTTTCAAATCTCTTATTCGAGCAAAGATTTTCTTGGGCCCACAGACCACGTGGCATGATCTTGCTGGTCTCGCCAGGATTAAGAAGTGAGCACCTTCAACTCGTGATTTGGTGGGGAAGGGGTCAAATCTTGCTAGAATTTCTACCTCATCCTTTCTGTTGTTGATGATGCTTAGCTCGCTCGGTTTACTTTTTTCCTTCGGGCACGTGAAACACCATCAGGCCCCACTGAAACGTGGAAGCACCACGTTGAGCTCACAATTTTTAAAATACAAGTGCCTTGAAGTGGCGAGCTAGCGAGCAATAGTCCTGATTTAACATGTATTTCTCACTCTAATTCTAGCCATTGAGATCCCTTCCAAATGGATGCTAACAAAGGTTTGAACAACTGGGTCCCATTGACACGTGGTAGTCATTCACTCTCCTCGAGGTTTTTAAAGTGTGATCAACTCAAAGCTATGAGCCCACGGGGAATGGTCCAGATGAGCTCCCAAGATCTGGCGTCAACCAGCTGCACATGAAATGAAGTTGTTAAGAAAAAAGGGGCCTGACTAGGCCGGCGGGACGAATACCCTCAGGGTAAAATGACTTAAAGGCTTAAGTCAAAGTATTTAAAATTTTGTGAAAGACCCAACATATGATTAATTAGAGGTAACCGCTTGGATTGGGTAACGGGGGCGGTGGAAGACGGTAAAAGGAGACTTAGAAGGCTACTTAATGAGACCAGTAACCTGTCAATCCAGTTAACACAAAATTAGATCCATACTTAGACATTTTCAAAAAATTTGAAGTAGGGTGTTCAGGTTAATTAGTGTTCCTAAAACCAATTTCACAAGGCATGGATACATGGACACTTAGGACCAAAATTTCTTTAAAATGCCAAAAATTGCAGAAGCACCATCAGTGGCTCACGTTTGGGGACACATACCCCCAGTGGGTATGGCGAGAAATAGATCTCAGGTGAAGCAGACCAAAACTCAGAGGAAACAAAAACAACCAGGAGCTAACCTGGACAAGGTTAGCAGACGTAGCAAAAAAATAAACACACTGGACAAATATACAAAATTTATAGGACTGTACAACGTACATGGAAGAATAACCTATTTTATGAAAAATAGGGTTTCAAAAACTGTCCATGTACTGGCAGTTCCAGAAATTCACCTGTAAGTGACTGTAGGAAGTAAGAATTTTCTCCATGATTATTTGCAATCAAATAAGGCCCTAGCCATAATGGATCAAACTTCCCATGCTTTCCTTTATCCTCGGATCTGGCATTCCACATTAATACCATGCATCCTATTTCAAGTTTTCTTTCAACTACTCTTTTATCATGCAAATATTTGACCTGGAGTTTCATTTTTTCATTCTTCTTATGAGCTTCACTCCTTGTTTCATCAAGTTCAATGAGTTCATTCATCCTATTATGCATTTCATCACAAATGTCTGTATCATATTCCTGAACAAACTTGTACATTTTCAGCAAATTGCTATGGGGAATCATGGCTTCTAATCCATATACCAAGTTGAAGGGGGAATAGCTTTCTTGACAATGGTTTTGTCCGCCCACAAAGCCAACTACAACTTTGAGTCCCAGGCTTTCTTATTCTTATCAAGAATTCTTTTGATGATTTTCATCAGACTTTTATTGCTAGACTATGCCTGTCCATTTCCTTGAGGATGGTATGGAGAGGAATAAGATATATTTATACCATGTTGGTTACAAAAGTCCATGAATTCTTCACAGTGAAAACACATAGCATTATCAAATACAATCTTTTCAGGGACACCAAATCTACATAAGACGTTATTAGTTAAAAAATCAATAACCTTACTAGTAGCCTTCCTAGTTGGAATGGCCTCCACCCACTTTGTAAAGTAATTTGTTGCAACTAGGATCCAGGTATGTCCTCCACTAGATTTTACTACCATTTCTCTGATAAAATCAATGCCCCATTGTCAGAAAGGAGCTGGTGCTGAGACTGATCTGAGTGGCAAGTTACCTGAAAACTTCAACTTTCCAGTAAATCTCTGACATGCATCACACTTCTTTACATACCTATGTGCATCTTTGAAAATAGTAGGCACCAAAATCCAGCCCTCAGTATCTTGTTTGTTGTGGTCTTGGCCATGTAGTGACCTCCACATACTCCTTTATGCATTTCAATTATCAAACTTTCTGCTTGGTCGCCATCTACACATCTAAGGAGCACACCTTCAGGACTTCTCCACCAGAGTTCATTATCAATAATGGCATACCTGATCACATGCAACTTCAAAGTTCTCTTTTTCATTATTTGGCATACCATCAAGGCATTTCATGGTCTGCAGATACTCAACAATTCTCTGATACCAGTAGCAGGTTTGCATATCATAGATGGGAGCAACATTTTCTTGCTCGACTGCATTGATCTGTTAGCCTCTAGGTTAGTCTCAGCCATAAGTTTGGCTAAACCCTAACCCCTTACTAGTTTAGTAATCTGGATACCTATATTAAACTCTTGGATTCTATTGATCCATCTGCATCTTCTACCAGTAACTTCCTGTTGACTGAAAAATATCCTTAACTGCTGCACTAGGAACATAAGCAATTACTATTGCGCCAGTCAAGTAAGTTTTGAAGTTTTTAATTGCTTTGACTAGCACATAAGCTTGTTTCTTAGTAGTATCATACTTAAGTCCAGCTACCTGTAGGGACTTACTAAAAAATGCAATAGGTTGTTCAAAACCCTCATCATTCTTCTGTAGCAATACACCTGCTACAGTATGAAAAGAAGCAAATGTAAATAATTGAAATGGTTTTGAGTAATCTAGATTTTTCAACATAGGGGCAGCCTTGATGGCTTCCTTAATGGCTTGGAAAGCTTTTAAAGGTTCTTCTGACCATATTACTTTCTCACCCTTTTTCAACATTTTGGAGATAGGGCGGCTTATTTCTACAAAATTTGTAACAAATCTCCTCAAGAAACTTATCTGACCAAAGAAAGATTGTATCCCATTGACATTGTTTGGTGGGATGATCTTGTCTATGGCAGCTAGTCTCTCAGGATCAATTTTGATACCATCCTTGGAGACAATGTGTCCCAGTAATTTGTCTTCTTTAACCCCAAAAGCACATTTATTTGGGTTAAGTGAGATACCATATTCTAGAGCTCTAGCAAATATTTTCTCCAGATGAGAACAATGGTCTTCCTCCTTTTTGCTGTGAGCGGTAAGGTCATCTTGATAAATGGCTAGAAATATATCTATAAATTCAGCAAATGCCACATCCATGGCTCTTTGGAAAGTAGCACCGGCATTTATCAGGCCAAAAGGCATCCTAACATAGACATAAGGCCCCCATGGCATGGTAAATGTTGTTTTATATTGCTCTGATTCCTTCACCACTACTTGATTAAACCCAGAAAATCCATCCATCATGGATAGTAACTCACATCCTGTTACCTTTTGTAGCATTGCTTCCATGTTGGGGAGAGGATAATTATCCTTTAGGGATGCAACATTCAGGTTCCTAAAATCAACACAGAGCCTAAGATCACCATTTTTCTTTCTAACAGGAGCTAAATTAGAAACCCATGAGGAATGCCTTAAAGGCTTGATGATTCCCGCATCACTTAGCTTAGCCAGCTCCTCTTGCATTTTAGATCTTAGGGTCAGATTAATAGGCCTTTGTTTTTTCCTAAATGGTTTTGTATCAGGCTATAGGGGAATCTCATGTTGGAACAAATCCTCTCTATATGCTTTTAAATCATCATAGGACCAGGCAAACACATGCCTATACTTAACAAAATAATTAACATAGATCTTATATGAGGCTTCATTTGCTTACCTATGTAGACCTTCTTTGGTGCATCATGAGTTCCCAGATTGATCTCTTCAAGGTCCTCCTTGTGAGTGGTTGTTTTCTTTGTACTGGATTTATCTAGGCCATCAAAAACTCTTTCTAGTGCCACTAATCCCTTTGGGATTTTGTTAGTTTTTAATTGAATGACCTCATTCCCAACTAATGTTTCCTTTCCATCTATTTCCTGATGTTCATACTGGTCAACACAATGCAAGAATTTTAAAATTTCATGGTCATTCTGGAATACTTGCCAGTTGCAAATATTATCAGGTACTGTTGGTCTAGTTTGTACCTCAATCCTAGAAGTACCATTAAAAGTCACATCGTAAATCTTAATTGCAATGTTAGCCAATAGATCTGCCCTAACATTTTGCCCCCTTTATACCCAATCTATGCAAAAAGCATCAAAAGCTTCAGTGGTGTCCCACACCTCATTTCTATATTGTCTTGGGCGTTTATCTTTTGTCACAAATATGGATCTAACTTGGGAGACTACCAGCTCTGAATCCCCAAATACTTTTAACATTTTTATCCCATGCTTAGAAGCAATCTTCAAACCAAGCAACAATGCTTCGTATTCAGCTACATTATTTGTACAAGCAAACTGTAGCCAGAAAGAATACTTAAAGGTTTTACCTTTTGGTGAGATAAGCATAACTCCAACACCTGAGCCTTCTTTTGAACATGCCCCATCAAAATACATAGTCCATAGCAAGTCTTCTGAAAGGGTCTGCATAACCTCCTTGGCTATTGGTACTATTTTGATTTCTTCTTCTTGTTTTACTTCCTCTATTCTGAAAGTGCCCATGTCAGTGTCCACAAAGTTGATTAATGGGGGTTCTTCGGGTTCACCAACATCTTCAATCATATGTCAGACCTATGACTCTCGAGCAATTTTGACATCCTTGTGATCTATTGAGAAGGTGGTGAATGAAAGATCACACTGCATGCTTCCACCCATGGAAGCACACCATATTCTTGAAAGAAGCATCCCATATGTTGGAGGGATATCCACTACTGTGACACTCATAACCAATTGTTTTTTAGGAAATAATTCTAATCTATATGGGACCTCATTTATAACCCCAATAACAGGGACCTCCCTGGAATCCATTGCATAGCACTTCCCATATGTACTGTCAACCTTTAAACCCAACTCCTCCATTATTTTGACTGGCATAACATTATTCAAAGCACCCGAATATATCATGCAATTTCTGAGCATTTTTCCATTAATGATCAAGCTCAAAAAGAAAGGATTAACCAGACTGGGGTTAGCATTAATTGTGGTACCCAAGTAAACTTCAAGGTTTTCATCAACATTTGTGTCTATTGCACCATCTTTCATCTGGCTTGTAGTTGTTTCAGGTACATTAGCTTCCATAGCAGGTTGGCTACCAGTAGCAATATTTTTAATGACTGCTATTGTTTTATGCTTGTGATCATCAATTCTCATCATTTCGAGAAATGGAACTGTAACTCGTATCTAGGACAAGACTTGAAACATATTAACATGCACATAGCTTGGTATTTCTGGAAACACCTAATCCTGGGAAACCATTATCTCAGTTTTCTTATCATCCTTCTGATTAGCAGGCTTCTGGTCTTTAACCTTTAAATCTGGTTGGGCAATATCAGCAACATCTTTGGCTTTACCACGTTTCTTGGCCCAGATTCTTGACTCTTTAATCTCCTTGGGTTTGGTATCCCCCTTTTTGTTCTCAGCTTTAACATTCTTAGGATCAGTTTCATTCTCCTTGATGAATATGCCTCCTTGATGACCTGAGCCAACATTCACCACTCTGTTCCTGAGATGGATATCATTTTTTTATTGAGCCCTAGCAGCTAATGCAATTGTGTACCTTTCTATTTCTTCGTTTGAAGGTCTTCTTAAAGAAATATTGCATGCTTCAAGGTTGTAAGCATTGAATTCATCACCTCTTTCCTCATCTGAAAGTACTTACTGCTGGTGAAGAATTTCTTGTTGTCTTGATGTATCTACATCACTTATGTCAGCTTCATCACTAGAAGAATAGTCATCACATTCCATGTCTGAATTGGTCATAAATACATTGGAGGTTTGATCTTGATTGCTAGGAGAACCAGTCTCCTTCTGATCATTTTGGCTATCTTCCAATGTTCTGGCTGCAACAACACACTAATGTGAGGAATGAGGCATTTCACATACATCACACCAATGTAACTCTTCCATGATATTTGAAGTGTTTCTTTGTAATGGATCAGGAAGTCCTTGGGCATTCTTTTGATTATGCAGAACAGGTTTTCCATTTTTCCAAGTGGTATGGTATGGATAATCTTAAAGTCTTGGGGGTCTCTCATTTCTCTGAAACTGAGGCTTATCATTTTTTGCCTGCTTTTGCAGTAAACTTAAGACTTGATTAAGCTTATCATCTAGTGTTGCAGCTTTAACCACCTTTTCATTCACAGGCTTTGAGCTTCTGAGAGGCTTAGGGTCCTCTCTTCTGCCAACTTTTCTAGATGCTCTTCTATTATTTTCAATGTTCACAGCCATTTTTTAAGCCTCTTGTAAGGATTGTGGATCTTTATCACTGAGAAAATAGCACATTTTTGCATCATATGCATTACAATAAACAACTAAACATGCTCTTGCATTAGGCCGGAGGAACCTAGGGACTTTGGGCATTGCTTTGTGAAATCTAACATTAAATTCAATGGCCATTTCATTGTGTCCCTTTGTGATATTATTAAAGTCATGTAACCTAAATCTTGGGTCAGTTTGGTCCCCATATTGTTCTCTAAAACTTCTGAAGAATGAACCCTTAGAATCAATAGTGCAGTCAGGCAAAATTCTATACCACTCCCCTGCATCTTCTGTGAGGGATTGCATGAAATATTTCATGGCCACATCCTCATCCCACATCTAAAAATCTTCTATGAAGCTCTAAAATTCCTTCAGATGATCCTCACCACTAATGGTATTATTACCAGCAAATTTGGGTACATGCTTTCTAGCATTATCAGGCACTGGGTTTGGATATCCAGGAATATTGTCAAAACATAGTTGCCTATATCGGTTAGTGTGCTGAATTCTCCTTCCCATAGGTCTATTTTCCGCATCTTAGTTATCAATGTCTCTCCCTCTTCTAACCTCATGTTCAGACCTTTGACCTTGAGGGTCGTGTTGGCCCTCGAAACTGACAGTCTTCTCTTGGTCTTTAAGTAGTGGGATGGAAGTAGAGGGATTACCAATAGGCGAGTTTTTATCACTAGTATTAGGGTTTGAAGCAACATAAGGAACATGGAGTTTCTGATCCTCCAGAACAGGATCTCTCAAAGTAGATTCTAGGAAACTGAGTTTCTTCTTCATTTCTCTATTTACCGCCAGTAATTCCATTTCTTTTGTCTTAATTTCTAGTTCTTCATTTTCCCTCATTAATTTATCAAAATGTGACGCAGTATCATGTTGACCTGCATCTTTTTTTGGAGCACCTCCCTCATTGATCTTTATCCCTTCTTTGCCCCTTGTTTCAAGCATGGGATGTTTACCTTTGTCAATGTCATGGGATTCTTTCTTAGAACCCTTATTTAGAGAAGGTGTAACAGGTTTTTCAGTAGCACTAGTTTTTGGGTTACTTGTAGCCTTGGTAACTAAGGGGTTACAGAGAATTTTTTTAGCAAATTCTTACGCTAAGGGGAGACCTTCCTGATCAGATTGGGTTGCCATCTTATCCAAAGCTTCCATTGCTTTGAAATTTCTTCACAACTCATCTCTATATGTTATAGCATCCCTAATTCTCTTTTCTTTTGTTGCTTCCCTTTGCTTTCTATTTTCATTATATGCAGCAATCTGTTGATTCAGTAGCTGCACATCATTCAACAACTCCTCTTCATCTGGCAGTGTGGATGCTTTATCAGACTCTACATTATCATATTGAAACAGGGATGGGTTGAAGAAATGATCATCCCTATCTAGGAAATCATTAGGAACATGGATATGTACATGGGATTTTGGGGTAAGATATCCCTTTGACCTAGCCCGTTGGGCATTCTCATTTTCTCTTTGGATTCTATCCCTTTCCCTCTGTTTCATGGCTCTTACGCCATAGTCAGAGGAATATTCATCTTTATAAGCTCCTTCCCCTTTATTAGAAATATCATCATTGAGATCTAACAAATTCTTATTACTTTCAAAACTTAATTAAGAATGCATTTCATGTTCAGGGGCAGGATGAGGTGTAGACTTACCTTTTTCTGCTTCTTTGGCCTTTATCCATTTTCCTTTGCCTCTGGGTATTTCGCCCTCCAATTTTTGTTCTGGGTGCTTCTTGTGATAGCCCCGTGTTGCTTTCATCTGGACTAGAATTATTTTCACCCTCCTAATTTTCTTTGTGAGTTTCCTCTCAATTTCCTTGATATCCTTGAACATCGATTCGCACTAGTGCAGAGACTGCAAAGTCACCACCCAAAACTCTTGGGACAGATTAATAGCAATATTGATTCACCTTCTTTACAAATGTTTTTAGTCGAAACTTTTTAGAAATGAAGACTAACAAATAGGTGAGTGATGTGTTTCTATATAAATATATTTTGTGACAATGATTGGGCAAAGAACTCGACAGGAACTTATACACAATAATGGCAAAGATTGAGGCTAAAGTGAACAAATTATTTTGAAAAATAGACTCTATAAATAAACATTACCTTTTCGATGTAGGTAATGCTATGATAAGGCACTCTAGAGAACTTAGTTAATGTAAGACATACGTCCCCAGCGGAGTCGCCATTCTGTTGGTTGTTTTCACAATGAACCAATCAGGTCTAAACAACCACTTATGATTTTTCCAAACTCAATACTTGACAAGTTGTCAGACAAGTGGCCAACTTACCAGATATTGCATCAGTTGCCATATCTCCTACACTTCGGGCTCTGTATGACCCAGGAGGGTGATCCTATGACAAACTTTACATGATTTTCAAATAATGTGTGCTTACACAACAAAGCAGATACACTCTCATCCGTAGTTTATGAATGAAATTTATCTAAAAGTTGGAAAAACTTTTAAATGTATAACACCAATAAAACCTGAGAATGCAGTAGAATACAAACACTAGGACGTAAAGTATAACAATTATTTTCAAAGGATTATTCTTAAGTAAAATAACTAGGATCACAGAGAAACTCAACACTTTCTAGGCCAGTGCCATTATTTGTGGGCAAGGAGTCTTGATATTCAATAGAAAGGAACTTTAATTCTAGATATTCTAGATCTATGTGATTTTAACTTGTAAACTTCACAAATCTCTGATCAAATTCTATAGACCACTTAACAAATCCTTTAATCACATATATGAACTCATGATTTGATTTAAGCAATTTAACTTATTCCATGAATAAGAGCCACAATCAAAACAAGCATCAAAGGTTATAATGTAAAGATTAATGAAATGATCTGTGATCGGTTTTTTCATTAATAATTCGTATACATGATTAACAAGGAGAGACTAGAGATATTGAACAATTTCCATTTACGTTCAAGTATATCCAGAAACCATACATTGAACAAAACAAACACTACTAGATTCAAAGCAATAGCATTACAATTTTATCTGCACTATGTGTTCTTTATTTCTTCAAACTTAATTCTAGTATTCTCTAAAAGACACATCATAACGGCCCTGAATTCCTTTTTATAAAAACAAAGGAGCCGAACAACCCTCAAGCCGGGTACACATGTCCAAACTTCATTGGACCGCTTGAAAGCCAATTCCAAAATATAGTTGTGACTGCAATCATCAGAAATGAAGGAAGCTCCATGAGGACAAGATTCAGTTAGACCCTTGTGGGAGACACAATTTTGTCTTCAAAAAAGCACATGCCAAAAAGAAAATACCTTATCAATATACACCCTTCCCCACTCATCATATTCTTTGTCAGGTGGCCAATCAAGTTCCAAGATTTGATTCATTTCCTTTCTGTAGGGGGCTAGACTTAGTCACCACTGCATTTGATTCCCTATCGAAATGCTCCAGGAAACTGATAAGAAATGTTAGCCCTCCTATAGTGGCGTTGAAGTCATCCATATTCATCTCCTTATAGATTTATATCCACCTCCGACGAGCTCTGCCATTAACATTCACTCACGCGAAGCCAAGTGAACACAACGGGCGTATTTTGCAAATTTGAATATGCACCATGGATGATCGGCTGAGTTGGTTAGAACAGACGACTCAGATTGAGTCAACTAGGTTTGAATTTGCTCAATGGTTCCAACTAAGTCCGTCATCCAATGAAAAACTGCTGACTGGACCTTCCTTTGCAGTTGTGGGCTCCATTTGGAAGCTACCGTAGAAGCTACGTGGCAGCTTCTCGCTCTCCTTGCCACAGTTAATAACCCTGCATATTGACCCAGCAAGCTGGCATGGAGCGGCTGAGATTTCATCTCACCCTCATTAATATCAACTGTTTAGCCACCCCGACACTATTAAATATTTCAAAAATTGAAATATTTGATCAAAGTCTTCAATCTTTAATGTGGAACATGGCGAATTCATCCGGGCCCACCTGAACCACATGTCAGGCATTCGCTCACCTCGCAGAACTTAACGAGTGAGCTTCTTCATTTGGTGAGCTGGCGAGCTATGGCTGAGATCTAACCTTCTTTTTTATCAACCGTTGATCTTTGACCTGCATCTTTCAAATCTCTTATCCACGCAAAGATTTTCCTGGGCCCACAAGCCATGTGGCGTGATCTCGATGATCTCGTCAGGATTAAGAAGTGAGCACCTTCAACCCGCGAGTTGGCGGGGTAGGGCTTAGATCTTGCTAGAATTTCTACCTCGTCCTTTCTGCCGTTGATGATGCTCAGCTCGCTTAGTTTAATTTTTTCCTTCAGGCACGTGAAACACCATCAAGCCCCACTGAATTGTGGTAGAACCACATTGAGCTCATGGTTTTTAAAATACGAGCACCTTCAAGTGGCAAGCTGGCGAGCAACACTCCTGATTTAACATGTATTTCTCACTCTAATTCTAGTCGTTGAGATCCCTTCCAAATGGATGTCGGCAAAGGTTTGAACAACTAGGTCCCATTGACACACGGCAGTCATTCTCTCTCCTCGTGGTGTTTAAAGTGCGATCAACTCAAAGCTTAGAGCCCATGGGGAACGGTGTAGATGAGCTCCCAAGATCTGGCGTCAACTAGCTGCACATGAAATGAAGTTGTTAAGAAAGAAGGGGCCTGACTAGGCCGACGGGACGAATACCCTTAGGGTAAAATGACTTAAAGGCTTAAGTCAAAGTATTTAAAATTTTGTGAAAGACCCGACATATGATTAATCAGAGGTAACCGCTTGGATCGGGTAACGGGGCCGGTGGAAGATGGTAAAAGGAGACATAGAAGGCTACTTAACGAGATCACTAACCTATCAATCCAGTCAACACAAAATTAGATCCATACTTAGACATTTTCAAAAATTTTGAAGTAGGGTGTTCAGGTTAATTAGGGTTCCTAAAACCAATTTGACAAGGCATGGATACATGGACACTCAGGACCAAACTTTCTTTAAAATGCCAAAGATTGCAGAAGCACCATCACCTTAGATCTACTTTCTTCATGGCCTCTACATGATAGTTTGCAGATTTGCTTCACAAGACATCATCCAAGGTGATATCATTTACATATTTCATGTTTCATGCTTCATTTCCTTCATTTCATCTTTTGGTTTAATTACCTACAAGGGGTTTGAATGAGGAAAAATCCCATTCATTAAAAAATCAACAATCTTTTCTACCCTTAAGCGTGTGATTATAGATTTACAGGTTAAAGATCAAGTTGACAAAGATTTGGTGCAATTTTGTCAAAGTTACAAAATTGTCATTCAAAGTGCAAGATAACGGAAAGAGCTAGACAAAATTATCCATAGACTTATAGAACTTGATGACAAGGGTTTTATGAGTCCTGAAATAAAGGAATAGGACCTTCAAATTAGTTTTCTAAAACCTTAAAAGGACCCATTCACCACTGAAGGTGAATGAGTCCTCCATAGCTCAAAAATAATTTTTTTTTGGCTAGGTACACAAATTTTTATGCTCTAGAACATCCCCCATAGTTTCTATAATAGTTAGGGTTAGTTTTTTATTTTTATTTCTGAACCACAAATTTTTGTATTGGCTTCTCTCTTGCACTTCTAGGATTTTTCACCTAAGAGGAAAAAAGGTATCCCAAAAAAACTTGGGGATTCACTAAAGACTAATGCTAATATGATTAAAATATGTCTAAATATAATGCTCTAAATGCAAAGAACTGAAAAGGGAAGTGAATTATTAATGCAAAACTTCAGAAATGGAAGTTGTCTGAAAACACACTGTGATATGTAGAAATGACCTAAGGATGCAAATAAATGATGATAGAAATGAAAGAGACTAGAGAGGTGCACTTGTAATCTTGAATGTGATGTTGGGAGGCTCTAGAATCTTGCAAATTTTTTTGTTGAAGCCAACTGGGACACTTACGCCAAGCTAGGTGACAGAACAATTTCGGGGAGGTTCTACCAGAACACGTTTTAGCCAAACGGGTATCCAGAAATACAAAAATCCCTTTTTCAAGCCTAGCAGTGGGACTAACTCACCATAGATGGTGACGGACTCCACCTTTACCTTTCAAGAATTTGGGGACAAGAATCTGTAGCACTTGTTTTGCAGTCTTCTTCTTGACAGGTATCTTGTTCTGATTCTGCATAAATCAGGCTGAAAAGGATCTCCAGGCTTTACTTAGGGATTTTGTTGACTTGAATTACTTTGATGGAATGAAAACACCTTTTAGCACCTTTCTCTTTGACAAATCTACATACCATACCTACAAAACACACATGCAAAGAGGGGAGAAATGGTTAAGGGTTAGTGAATAGGGGTTTTCCTTCTCCAAACCTTGATTTGGTAATCAAACCCTTGAAAATGAAATGAAGTAAAGAGAGAATGATGAATGAACAACATGCAATGCTACAAGTCACCAAACCCTTGATGTAGAAATTTGAAGATATGCAAGTAGAAGTTGTAATGTAGCCTTGACAATACCTAGAATGCTTGAGAATTATGAATGTATGTATGCTAATGTATGAATGAATTAATGGGGGTGAAAATGAGAGGAAAACCCTTTATTTATACTTGATTTTACAAAATTTCTTGAAAATAACACATCACAGGTCGACCCTAAGGTTAAGAGAATAATATCTCACCAAAAATTTAAAATAATTTTGATTTTTGTGCCCAGTGCGACTAAGTCGCGCCAGGTGGTGACTTGGTCCCACAAGGGAAATTTTATTGGGTGTTGAGAATTAAAGTGTATTTAATGATATTTAATAGTATTATTCTCAAAAATACAATTAAGTAGGGCTGGAAAGTGTATTAAGGGGTCATTTAAACATAAGAAAGGGTGAAATTAGTGATGACAAGCCCAAAAAAGCATGAAAGTTTGTTACAACTCTTTACAAAACTTTGAAATAAGTCTTGGTAAGTGATAAAAAGAGGTTATTTGGGTGAACTACAATGAAAGGGTCCTAGAAAAGTGTGAAAGTGAGTTACAACACTTCACAACACTTTTACAAGACATCCTAGAATTCTTAATGATTCAGAAAGATCCAAGACGTAATGTGAATGTGTTGACCACACTGCATCACTAAATCTAGGAAGAAATAAGCCAAAATCCATAAGAAAGACTCAAATGAGCATAAAAATGTCTAAGTATACATTTTTTTGTAGCAAATTTAGCCCCCACTTTAGTGAGAGGATGAACTTGCTTCATACTCACACTAAAGTAGCCTAACATGCATATCAAGAAGGATCAAAATGCACCCATGCTTGTAAGATGAGACAACAACAATCAAGAGTGGTGATCAAGCCACCAGGATCAAGATCCCATGGCAAACCAAACATTAACACATAGGAACACACATTAAAATGATGAAAAAGAATGAAAGAGAGAAAAAGGAGAAGGAAAAGAGTCAGATCAAGCTTCAATCATTTATCCATCCCGTTGTGGATCAGATCTAGGCTGTTTATCTAGAGAAAGAAATTTATACTTACTCTGAGGTGATGAAACTTATGTCTATCTACCAGGTGAGAAGGCCCAAAAGGTGAGAAAAATACACTCATGGTTGGTATGCACTCACACACATACAGGTGGCTATGGGTAAATTCATGCCTTGGAATGGGCTTCCCGCTCAACCATACCAAAGTTATACCTCCTAATAACTTTAATAAGGCCATAAAAGAAAATGAATTTTTGAGCATCACATGACAAGTGAAACCTTATATGCTTGGAGCTAAAAAAAATGTGATGGCACCATTCAAGCATGCAATTTGTGTTATACAAGGTGGCCATATAGAAAATGCAAAATGCAACATGCAAAAGATGTTAAAAGGAGTCTTTCTTAGTTCATGCGAGGTCTATAACATAGGGAACATTGTTCCTAATGACTCCAAGAGAGGACAAATCAAATAATAGAAAATTTTCAACTTAGGGGATGCAATGTGTCACATCAAGCCACCAAGAGGAATGCAATATGCTAAGATAAATCATGCCCATGAAGAACACTACACCCAATGTCATCCACAAACTGAAAAATGCATCGTATGAAATAAAAAGGTTGCACTAAGAACCAAGAAAAAAGGAAAATGCAAAATAATAATTGCAATGTATGCCCTCACTTTAAAGGAATTTCTAAACACAATGCTATGAGAAATTACTTTAAAGTAGCAAATGAAAAATGAAAATAATAAAGAAGACATGAGAGTGAACTTGGAAAGCCCTATGCTAAGAGTAAGGCTACGTCATACAAGAGAAAATGAAAAGGGAGGGGTTTCTCCCAAAATGAAAATACCAAAAAGATAAGGGATCTATGGGTGTGGGGCCAACATGTTCTTTACTGCAATATTTGTTTTAGAGATATCAAAATTTTCATCATCCCCTAAATACATAGAACTAGAAGAATGACACAAGGAGAGAGAAAACAAAGGAAAAGAAAGGTCCGTTTGGGTCAACATAAAATAGGCATAGGATGTATCGATGCTTTGTGTCATCCCAAGAAGGAAAAGACAAGCCAAAATGAAAAAGAAAAGGAAAACAAAAATGAAAAAGCTTTTGGGTCAACATGAGAGAAATTTTGTTTTCAATGCCTTGTGTTATCCCCAAAAGGAAGATAGAAGAAAAGAAAAAAGAAAAAGGAAAAGAAAAAGAAAAGGGGCCTTTTTAGTCAACATGAAAGAGAATTTCAATCTCAATGCCTTGTGTCATCCCAAAAGGAAAACACAAGAAAGAGACAAAAGATAAAGACAAAAGTGATGTATGAAATATAAAAGAATGAAGGTACAAATAGAAGAATGTGAAAAAGAGAGAAAACATGAAACAACACATCATGGGGGAGAACGTTACGTACATGCAAAAAAACAAAGGAAAAATAAAATGAAATTGCAAACAACTAGTAAGGAAAATGTGAGTCAACTATCCAATAGGTCATCCACCTCCTAGTCATGTTCATGATATGTTGAGGGCGACAACTAGCCAATAGGACAAGAGCAAGTGCCAAACTAGGGGAAGCTCTAGGTTCTACACTCTTTGTAGGAGATTTATCATTTAATCTCATGGAAGAGGAAAATAATGTATTCAGATCATTATGCAGCTCTTCATGTATTTTAGCGATCTCGTCATCATCATCCAGATTAATCACAATAGAAGGACAAATGATAATTTCAAATGAAGGGTGGACCTCTTTGTTGTGGTTGTTGTATTGGATTTTTTTGTTGTTATTGGGAAGGAGGGTCATCATGCATTGCTTATGTCAAGTGCGGATTTTTATTTTCTTTATTTTCTTTCTCTTGTAAGTTGCGAGCAAGGGCACGATGTCTACACAGGTACGCTCCCTAGCTCCTCTGTTTCTTTTGGTTTTATTGTTGAGCTGCATTTGTGAAGGAGAAGGTTGATCAACCATAGGTCACTTTTCTTCCCTAGGGGAAGGAATAAAAGGAATCATGGAAGGTTGTTCATCCACTTTCTCTTTTGTTTTGTAATTTTTTTTATGCAAGGAGGCATGACAGAGTTGTTATCATTATCTCATCATCTCGTAGACGATGTCAGGGAGGTTTAAGGCATTGGTTGAGCTTGGTTGGTTGGTTCTTGTTTGGGTTGAAGCAGTTTTTCATCTAAGATATGAGTGTCCGAAGTGGATGGGGACATGTTACAGACAGACAATTCTGCTATTTTCTTTGCTTTAAATTTTTGATAAGCTATGAAAAACAAGTCTTTTTGAGGTATTACAAGTTCCATGGGCTCGAGCCAAAAGGATTCTAAGGATAAGTTTCCTTTGAAAGACAAAGGATTAAAGCCACTATGGTGAATAGTGAATATTTCATTGTCAAATATAAACTTTAAACATTTGTGTATGATAGAAGGTACAACTTTCATTGAGTGAAGCCATGGATTTCCTAGCTGCAAACAAAATTGGTTCGATTGTGAAATGATGGAGAATGTAACATTCAATGTTTTTGGTCCTATTTGTAATGGAAGGATGATCGATCCTATCATAGGGAGAGAAAAACCATTGTGTGTTTTGATCCATGCTTTCGGTTTATCATAATCATCTTGATAAAGATCATGTAATACCAAAAATTCCTTGGTGATCACGTTCTCTCCATAGGCGGGATCTATGAATATCTCATTAGTGGGCTTATCATAAATATAGCTGGCTATTTAAAGAGGAATATCAGGGAGATTTTGAAGTATGTCCTTAGGCAAGAAAGTAATATCAAGAGATTTCTCAGGTTGGCCCTTATGAGGGATAATGTCTATCACATCTACCATTTCATCCATAGGATTAATAGTGGTAATATGTGGAATGGGAGCAGGATGTTTTGTATGAATATTCATCACATCATTCTTTGGAGTTTCACTAGCTTTGAAAAATGAAACATTATTTTTGGGAATTTGATTAGTGAATATTTGTAAGTTTTAATTTGGAGGGGCAACAAAATTATTGCCTTGATCATTAACACCTGCAATGGATAGACAACCAAAATCAATGAGGTCTTGCATAAGATGTTTAAGATGCTTACAATTTTTTGTTTCATGTCCATTTTGTCTATGATAATGGCAATCAACACTGGATTTAAAGTTTGGAGGTAAATTCTTAGTAGGATTAGGTGGTTTGACGGTAGCTAAGGTAATCATTTGTTGTTGCAAAAATTAGGACATTGTGTTATGAAGGGTGTTTAGTAAAGGTGTAAACTGTCTTTTCAGATTTCCATAACTATAAAGTATCATAGTTTTAACAACTACCACTTGGTTATTGACAAGTTGAGTTGGTTGTTGAGGGGGATTGAACTATAAGAACCCTTTGTTTTTATTTCTAAATGTTTTTGAATTGTTTGGGTTGACATGTTCAAACTTCTCAGCTCGACTAGAAGTGGACTTTACATCACGACTACTAACAAAATTGTGATAATCACAAAGGGTGGCACACAAGTGCATAAAGGAGGAAAATTTTATCATGGTGAGTTTGTCTTGAAGTTTAGTTTGCAAGTTTTCTATGACTAGTATAATTTGGCAAATAAATGACTACGTGACTAAAAATTTTAGTCGTGTGTGACTAAAAATGACTAAATTGTACTATTTTTTTGTAATTCACAAGTATAAATGACTAAATAAATGACTAATTTGGTCATCAGGTAAAATCACAACTAAAAAATTGGTTAGAAAAATAACAATGACTAAATAAATGACTATTACTCCTCTATTCTTTTTGTATATGAGTAAATTTTCACTCCTTATGCAAATTCCCCTTTTTGCCTTTCTCCACTTTAGAAAAAAAAATTCAGGGCCTAAATTACACATAAGCCTGCTACCTTCATTCCATTTGGTGCCTATTTTGAGCATCAGTGGGGGAATTTCTATCGGGGACACCCATGTAGCACACAGACATCCATGGGGCAAGCTTATGTCCCTGGTAGATTCCTATAGCTGAAGCCTATAGAGGCATTACACTTCTCATTGGCAGTCGACTTGTAATGCCCTCTTCGGCCAACTGACTTGAATTTGGTTGTTTTCATCTCTCCTTCAAATTACCTCCTTCTACATGCTTCATAACTTCTTTTGCATACCTTCAAGCAATATTCAAGCATTCTAGTCTCCATTCTAGCATTCTATCAACACTTTTACACTCCATAGCAACAATTACTTCACTCCATCACTTCAATAGAGCAAGTGTGGGACAACACCATTGCAATAGAGGCTCAAGTACTCTTTTTTTATCCTCCATTAGCCTTAAGTGCTCTTGGTGGATTTGGTAAGATTCCCATTCCTCTCCTCTATTACTTGGTTGAGTAAGCACATTTACTATTTTGTATTATTTTAGTGTTCTTTATTAAATTACTTTCTTTATCATACTCACTTTCTTGGCTGTCCATGGAGGTGGAAACAAATAAATGAGGGTCTGACTAAGGTGGGCCCCTATATAGCCACCCAAATATTTTCCTCCTCTTTGTGTGTAGGTGAACGTGCTTCTGGGAGCTAGTTGGTGAACAAATTCCTCTATGAGATCATTCTTGTCACCCTAACTCTTTTATTTTTACTTTATAATATTAGAGCATACCTTGTTTACTTCATAGCATTGTTTTGGCCCTTAGGTAATAGCTAGGTGGGCCATTATCTTATTTTTCAAAGTTCAACCTTGTCTCTTTAGTTGTCTAGTCATACGAACACCACCGCATTTGAGAGATGCCAACACGTCGCACTATTTTCTTGGGACTATTCTTTTGTCCTTGGATAGAGAGCTTTCTGACGCACAATGTTGAACTTGAAAACCAACTCACCTAGCCTTGTTCTATATTTCGGGTCTTTAGAGTGATTGAAGGACCAGGTTATAGTCCTCATCATTCTCATCCTCCATTTTCTAACACCCTGTTAAGCTAAGGTAAGTTAGGGCAGCCTTCCCCTCTTGGTTCTCTATGACCTGGAGCCTTGAATGTGGTTGGTCCCCCTCTCTTACATTTTGGCGAACCTAATGTGAACCAACATCTATTCATCCATTGGTGTTGAGACCTCTCCCATGTACTCCATGACCATTCTAGTCCTAAGTGTTCTGAAGGTTTATTAGCATCACAACTAGGTATGTGCAGGATCAAGATGGGCCAAAAAGTGGCGATATGATGGGTATGTGTAGGGTATGTGGCTGATGACTTTTTTTTAACCCAAAAAAGATGAAATGAAAAGGGTTTTTAAAGGAGATTCTCAACTATCCACCAATATATAAATTATGCTTTACTTTGAATTTAATAAATTATTATTATTCATTTTCTATTTGAATTAGAACTAAATTCATAATTGATAGGTTGATTGAAAAAAATCTATAGCTTTCAAATGGTATCACATTTTTTTAATCCAAAACATGTGCCACATTCTATGCTTTGCATACTATAGGATTAAAAAAAATGAATTTCATGAAGTTTTGACCAAGTCAAAGATGGTCAGAAATACAAGTTTTTATATTTTTTAAAAGTTGTAATAAAAAATTCATAATTAATTATTTACTTGGAAAAAATTACAAAAAATATGCATCACATCGGGACATGAGTCCTCTAATTATATCTGAAATATTATTGTAGACACATAAAAATGACCTAGGCCTACAAGCTCTATTTTACCACTTTCATCCTAGCATAATTATGACATTTAATTATGTCCTTGGTCCACATTCGACTGTTAATTAAATAATTCATAATTATTTAATTAATTCATATCTCTTTTATTATTCATGATTATTAAATAAATAAATTTTATTTATTTATTCAATACATCACTAAGGGTCTATTGTCCTCTTACAATTAAATAAATTTCTTAATTTATTTAATTACTTTTATGCATTTATGTCTTCTCGATTATTAAATAAATGAATTTTATTTATTCATTTAATATGTCACTAATTCTCATAATTAAATGGATTTATTAATTTATTTAATTATCGAACATAATCCTCTAAATTAAATAATTATCTTTAATTATTTAATTACCTAATTTAGCATTTCTCTCATTTTAAATAAATAAATAATTTAAAATGATCCCACATTATTAACTGTCACTTCATTTTAGTAAATAATATGAAAATTGATTATTTATTGTTACATAAAATCCATATTTTGAATTAATTTAATTCAAAATGCTAATCTTCTTCCAAAAATCAAGTAATTGAGCAAATTCTTGATTTTTCAAATTTACTTTTCAGTTCAACCTCTATCCTCTTGATTTTTTGAATCTTACAAATCAAGTAGTCTTTATGTTCTTGATTTTTTAAAATCTTTATCTTTTTAGATAATTATCACATTTATTCTCGACCGCTAATTTGATTTTCTCAAATGATATCTTGACCACTCATTTAATGATTTTACCCTAACCCTGATTAGGGATTGTCACATGAAATCTTGACCTCTAATTTTAGGCTGATTTGATGAAAGATTGTCACATGAAATCTTGACCTCCAATTTTGCTCACATTTTAGGGACCACTTCATTATTGCAACACATTTATGCTTAGATTTTAATTTCATACTTTGCACTTAGCTTGTTTAATTCAATTTGCTTACATATAGGCATAGTCATTTGTCATAGTCATAGGCATAGTCTTTTGTCATTCAAATCCTTCAGAACTTGCATAGGGCATAGTCATAATCATTTGCTTGCACATACGAATATGAGGGCAACAATCATACGCTACAAGCTAGAAGGTGCTATGGAGGTGAGTCATGGAAGCCACAAGTATCTAGTATAATCTTTCTTGTTTTTAAGCTTTCATTGCATTTCATAGCTTCTTTGGGTTTTAATATTGTTGATCTGATCTGCTAACCCATATCTAAAAAATACCCATTGATACATTGGTGAACCTGACAATCTTTATTTTTTGTTTCTATACGACTTTTTTTGGTTTGTTTTATGTCATTTTTGTAGGTACAAGTACAGAACAATGCATTTGAGTTTTATTGAGTTGTATCCACTACGTCACGATGCATTCGAAAGCTACAACACCACAACCACTCTTCTATGCCACAATCGTAGTCAGGAAAGCCACATCTGTCAGACCGAGCAGCATGTGCACATTCAATCGACGCATCTACCTATCAGCAACCTAAACACAGGATCGCACTGCATTTTTTGGATAGAGCGACACATTCTCTTTGTTATGATGCATTCGCTCTATTGTGATGCATTTGCCTAGTAAAATTTTCTTTATAAATTCTGCATTTGGGTTTTTTTTTCTTTTTGTTCCTTTTGTTTTTGCATTCCGGTTTTCTTTTGTATTCTACATAGCATAGGTGTTTTTCATGTTACTAATCATCATTGGTAGTGCGTGGTGATTACATTTCGAGTTCCCAAGACCATTTCATAAAAACTCCTAACAAGTTTTTTTGTAGATTTGAGTGTCCAAGAATTATTTCAAAACATTGTGTTTGTTATTTTTTAGAATAGAGAATATTTCTCTTGGTGCACATAAAATGAAGATGCTTTCAATACCGTCTGACTGTGTTTGAAAGTGGTAGGAAAATATGCTCTCACCCTGTGCAAACTAGGTGATTAGAAAGCCAAACCCACTTTGTTTCTATGTAACCCTAATGCAATAGTCGTAGTATCCTCTCCCCTTGCGCAATCATACGATCTTGGGTGTAAGAGAAATTGTTAACTCTAGAAATTGGTCCTTCTAGGGGATTTCGTCACCTCTAGGCAACTTAAACTGGTAATGGAACTAAATCCAAGCTACCCCTGACTGGTATATAAATGTGAATCTTAAGGGAAAACCTAAGATTACAAGTGCAGATGTGTCATACGGACCAAGTAGTACTCCCCAAAATCCTATTGAGCTTAACCTCTTAAGGATGGAGTGCCTCATAATAAAATATTAATCTTGCACCCCATGTATGGCCACTCGAATAGGGGTCGTGAATTAAACACCATTGTTTAGTAGCCAAAAACCTTCTATTTGCTAGTGCAGCGCCGGTCGGTGTGAAGGCATCCACATCTTCGCAGTCTATAGTAGAGGTGATAAATTTGCCATGGGAGTTTCTTAGTGGTTGGAAGATTGGTTGGCCTAAGAAGAGAGTGCATTGTAAGGGGCAGTTTGTGTAGCCAAGCTTCTGAATTTGCATGCTACTGATATGCGGCTAGGGAAACCCACGTGGAATCTAGCAAATATTGTCATGGCTTAACCATAGGATTGTATTTGTTCTCTTTTGTGTTTGATTACTTTCAAAATATCATGCTTTCCAAGTGTTTGTTGGTTACTGAAATGAAACAAACAACAATCAAACATTTGAAAACAAATAGTGAAAATTCAAACAATTCATGTTTTTGACCAAAACATAAAAAAGTTTGACTTTTTACATTCTGCACCGCATTTGACAGTCTTTGCAAGACATCTGCTCTGATAAAACAAATTTGTTGATCCAAGCACAGCATTTGCTTGTCTTGCAATGCATTTGCAATTTGAAAAGCCACATTTTCAAAATTAAGTCGTAATTGCAATATGTAAAGCCGCATTTACAAAATCGAACCACATTTTCCATCTAAAACGATGCATTTGAAAACTGCAACCGATTTTCCACCTAAAACGACTCATTTTCCTAGAAGAAAAATAAACACTGTCACAAAACAGAATCTGAGTCCAAAAATCTTAGCCTGCAGTCAAATATTTTTTGAAAAAAAGGTCTATCCAAAACCAGAACTGAAATTGCTCAAAACATCCATCATTTGCATTCACTACCTTGCATTTTTTACCATAGGTTTTAAATTTCCAAATTTAAGTTACATTCCCTAGGCATCATAATTGTCATTTCTAGCATAAAATTGTCCTTAGGTTTCATCTTGGCAAGACTTTGGATTAGGCCAATTCACCACACTTTGCAAAACCATTGTTTCAAAACTATGTTATCTTGGGACATAGTCATTATTCCTCTTTTCAGTCATTTAGTCCCCTTAGCAAGTATTTTTGATAACCAAAATTGAGACATAAATCAAGCTTAGAGTGGTTAAGTAAAAACCTTTCTCCAAATATTGTCCAAACTTAGTCCTCATTTTAAACTTTGAGTTTGCATTGTCCATCTCTAGTCCTTAGTCAACATTATCATCTTAGTTCTTAGTCAACATTATCATCTTAGTCCTAATTTGACACTTCAACCTTGACAACCTTGTCATATTTCCTTCATCATTTCCTTAGGAAAACATTAGCATCATCTAGCATTATCATCCTTTATTACAAAATACAAAAAATTAGTGTGATAACTTGTCATCCTAGTATTAATTTTACATTCATCATTTCCTTTAAACAACATTTTTGCATTCTCATCCTTTATCACAAAAATACAAAAACATAGGCTAGTATCATCCTTGCATTTCATTGTCATCGCCCTCATTTGAGCAATTTTCTTTTTATTGTGGAAACTAGACTCTAAAGAAAGGAAAGACAAATGGCCCAAACTTTGGAAAAGACTCTAATTCCAATATTACCAATCACACTTATAACCCAAATTGGAATTTTGACAAGCCATTTAGCAACACAAATAATCAACCTCTCATGACCATACTATCCTTATTAAATAGCCCCTTTGAACCATTCTTACATAAGGATGAATATGGAAAATTACTTGAGGAAAACCTAGAGGTAGTAGCACAAGATCGAGAGGTGGCCTGCTTCGTAGAACAAATGGTCTTATATGATAGAGACAAATATTTGGACATACTTTTAAGTCAAGGAGCTTAATTACCATGTGGTTTCAACATTAATACTTTGAGACCGACACCTCCTCACCATAATGTCAACAATACAAATAACATGTCCAATAGTGGTCAACCTCCAAACAACACAAACAACACCTTTTTTGATGCTACCTCACAAACTGTCACAACTATGATGAGTGCTACCTCCAACATTCTAAACAATTCCAATTCGATCAATGCTATATCATTTGGAGGAACAAAAAATTCCACATTGCCTACACTGGCCACAATATCGTCACAATCGGCTGGAGCCACCTTTGGATCCTCGATAATGTGGGAAAGTTATTCCAATCCTCTATTTACCACTTTGGTAAATGCCATGGTGGCATCATCAAGCCACTCAAACCCTTCATTTATGACTACTTCTAGTACCATGAGTACATCCTCATCAAATCCTCTCATTGGTACCTCACTTAGTCATTAGGGAGGAAGTAAATGGCATCTCCTTATCCAAGGACCACAACCAAATGTTAACACGTCAACACAGTTTAATACCAACCCCTCCCAAGGATAAAACATGAATATTCCTCCGGGACAATTCCAACAACCCTAACAAGGCAATCAAAACACGCAACCTATGGCATCTATCAAACACCAAAATATTCCTGGTCACCATATTCCCCAAATATCTACCCAAATAGTTGGTGGACACATTTTGACATATTCATCCCATATTCATACCAATCAACATGTCCCCAATCCAAACTTTCAGTACCAACAGACAAATCAAAACACGTCATATGTCACAACACATCCCTCAACAACACACCAACATCCACTCACAACAAATGGGGACCCATGGTGTACCAATCAATCTAATGTATGGTGCCATAAATGACCCTATAATTGATACCTTGCAAGCTAAGCTAATGGGTCTAGAGAAGACCATAGAAAACATGCAAATATCTGACAAGAAATCATAAGTGTCATATGATTTATCTGTATATCTCTTTGACCTAAACTTATACATGCCACCATTTCCTCTCGAATATGTGTCACCAAATTTTACCAAAATACAGAGGAAAGACAAACCCTATCAAACATGTCTGAGAATTTGCGACCAACTATATGGATGTTGCCTATGAACAAATGTACTTGATGAGACTCTTTTCTAAAAGTCTTGTAGGTCATGCCCTTTAATGGTTCTCCACTCAAAAGGATATCAAAACATGGGAAGAACTTAAGCACAAGTTCATAAAAAAGTACTTGTATAACATTGACATGGACACCTATATTACTAACTTATGGAATATCACACAAGAGGAGGTTGGTGAAACTTTCATCCCATTCTTCCAAAAATGGATAATTCTAGCTAGTCATTGCCATATTGACATACGCTAAAGAGAAAAGGTTGACATGTTCATTCAAACACTTTTAGGTCCCTTAAAATATGGATTGCAAGTGCATTGTTGCACAACTTTCACAGACCTAGTCAAGATAGGTGTCCAGATTGAGACAGCCCTTATTGTAAAGGGAGAGCTAAAATATGGTTCTAAAAACACAAAAACAAATCCTCCCACTGAAAAAATAAGTATTGGATAAAAAATAAACATTTTACCAATGACAGTGTTGTCGATGCCAAGGCTGTCAACACTATGGGTCCTGTATTGGCTTTAAAAGCCATCCAACTACAAAAAAAACCAACAACGATATTGACACTTCCCACTAATTCCATCCCAAACAACCAAAATGGTCAAAATAGTTAAGGTCAAGGACAATTCTACCAAACAAGAAAATTCCTAGAAAGATGAACATACATGGTGTTGGGAGAACCAATTGAGGATGTGCTTAAAAAGCTCCCCGAAAACAATCTCATCTTACTTAAAGAACCAAAGCCATATGACCCAAGACAATTTAAACCATCATGGTGGGATGATAGTGCTTTTTGTGATTACCACTAGGCTAAAGGACATAAGACATCGTCCTGTCAACAACTCAGAAATATTATGCAAGACCTTATTGAGAGTCGAATAATCAAATTGGGTGGACCACAATTTCCATCAAATTTTGACCATACCATTCATAAGAATGCATTGCAAGACCATGGTTCTAATAATGCTTCCACGTCTGGTCCTAAGACAAACAATAATCAAGCCAATTATGCCCATACCAAGTATGACTATTCTGGTGGACCTACTATAAACAATGTATGAACTGATAATGAGTGTGTCAATGGCATCATAGTCAAAAGAGCACCTCAATGTAGTACTACTACTCGAAGTGGCAAGATCACCATAGTTGGTTTGCCTCTTGCTAGGCAACCTAAGATCACCATACCTTGTCCATCTACAAAGTAGTGGTAACCCACGAGTCAGTTTAACCTTATTGATCAATTAGGAAAAACCCTTGCATAGATTTCCATACTTGAGCTGCTTCGCATTTCTCCCACACATAAGGCTATACTGGATAAAACCCTGCAAGAGTCATCCATCCCTAAGGATATTTATGTTAACCAATTTGATACCATGGTGGGATACCTCACTACACCTCATCACATCACCTTTTCTGATCAAAATTTTTTGTCACCCAAGACCAACCATAATGATGCACTACATATCAAAACTTTCATCCATAAACACAAGGTCAGAAGAGTTTTAGTAGATGTTAGAGTAGGATTGAACATATGCTCCTTAAAACTGGTTAAGGCTCTAGGATTTTTTGATGCATGCATAGACCCTACAAAGAGCATAGTTATAAAATCATATGATGAAGAAGAATGTTCTTCGTGGGGTGTTATTTCTCTTCCTATCAGAGTGGTACCATTCATTGTGGAAACAACTTGCCAGGTTCTGGATCTAGAATTACCTTACATCTTGCTCGGCTACCCATGGATTCATGCCCTAAAATCCATCCCCTCCACATATCACCAATTTGCTTAAAATTCCCATTTGAAAACACAGAAATCACCATATACGGAGACCCTGACCCTTTTGAATATTGTACTAACCTAAGAGGTATTTCTGAAAACTAAGTTCCCATCAATCGAGAAGATCCTAGCTCTTCTTCTTCTAAATACGTTGACCTATCCACACTCACATAATCTTCTGTGTCCACTTTGTCCATGATTTCCACCATGCCACCATCTTCCACAAATCCTAAGGATGAGTCCAATGTCAAGATCCAAGACCTTGGCTATGGAGAATGCAAACTACATACAACATATAGCATCACAACAGTACCCAAGTCTCTGAAGGTCTATGGTAGGCCATGTTTTAGAATGGAACCTAAATAAATTTTCAAAGTTCCACCAAAAATAGTTTTCATGAAATGGGGAGACATGAGTAATGAGGACATTGTTGATATTACATGATGGATATATAAAGAAATGGAAGACCTACACCCATTACTAGTTAAGAAATATGGCAATGGATATGAGATGATGAAGGCTAAGGGCTACAATGGAACTAGTGGCCTAGGCAGAAATAAAACTAGGCAAAGAGAGTTAATAGAACCTTTCAAAATACCAAAGTATCCTGGGTTAGGCTATGAATTGCTCAACAATGATGACCAACATACCAATGGAATTTTGAGTGAGCACGTGCACATGCTTCAAAAAATTTTGAGACCATCAAGGAATCCTTCACCAAAATTGACTCCCATGAGTGGAAATTTGGTTCCCAATGATCCTTAAGTCACTATTGTCTTGACAATTTGTTCCTTGAAACTGGGGAGCTTACCTCTAAATAAAATTTTTGGCAAACATTTAAAATCAATCAAGCACCAAATAGTCACAGTCCCATTTATCTTCCCCATGACATAAAAGCCCCACCATATCAATCCCATAACCATCAGTCGAATCCATGTAAATTGATAGATAACATTGATACCCACAACTCTGAGTCCTTCACCCCATACTTTGACAATGAATATGAGACAAGTGAAGGGAAATATTGGATATCAAGTCTGACATGGAATTGGATGATCACAACTTCATCTTCAATGTCTCTGAATCTATTTGCATGCTTTTTGCATCCTCCACTCAATTCACCAATGCTGACGATGGAATTTCCTTTGGCTACCCTCAACTAATCGATTGGGACCAACAAGGCCTGCCAATCCTGGACACCTTTCAGAATGATGAGGCTATCGCTAAATTTATGGGATTACATGAGGGAATACCCGATGGTGATCACAAGGAAGTATTTTCCATTGACCTAGATTGTGTAGCTTAGTTCGGGGAGACTTCCCCATCCTCCAGTCGCAAAATGAAAAGAAAAAATAAGACAAAAAATGGAAGGTCTCTAGGTGAAAACCGAAAGGAACCTTCTGACAACAAAAAAGTAAAAATAAAGCATGTATCTAAGGTTGAAAACCTCTTTAAGGTTCCTAAAGACAGAGGACTAAACATTCTTCCCATAACTCAAGAGAAATCAACTATGCTCATAGAGGACACCATAGAGGCCAACATATCAATAGTAGAAGATCCCAAAATGGTCCTCCTAGCCGCATCCTTAACCAAAGAAGAGAAACCAAAATTTCACAAATTCTTTACAGACCGTAAAGTCAACTTCGCATGGTCCTATGTCGACATGCCAGGACTAGACCTATAATTGGTTCTACACCATCTGACATTATTGCCAAATGCCAAACTAGTTAAAAAGAAGCTACGCAAAATGCATCCTCGAGTTGCTCTATTAGTCAAGGCTGAGTTGAAGAAACTTCTAGATGCTGGGTTCATACGGTCTCTTGATTATGCTGAATGGATATCTAACCTTGTGCTAGTAACAAAGCCAAATGGAATGATCCGCGTCTGCATAGATTTCAGAGACTTAAACAAAGCATGCCCAAAAGATGACTTTCCATTTCCAAATATAGATATCATAGTCGACCTTATGGCAGGATACGAGATGTTGTCCCTCATGGATGGTTTCTCAGGCTACAATCAAATTCATATTGCCCCGGAAGACCAACATAAAAAAACATTCACTTGTCCTTGGGGTACATACTGCTAGAATGTCATGCCTTTTGGGCTCAAGAATGCAGGTGCCATGTATCAAAGGGCTATGACCACAATCTTTCAAGACATGATGCATAAGATAATGGAAGATTATGTGGATGAAATTTTGGCTAAATTAGTGACAAGAAAATACTATTTGAAGGTATTAGACACAATTTTCAAAAGACTAGAAGAATACAAAGTCTGACTAAATCCCAAGAAATGCATCTTTGGCATAACATCTGGAAATTTTTTTAGGATACATAGTTTCTAGAAGAGGCATTGAGGTTGACCCAGTCAAAGTAAAATCCATCATGGGCATGCCTCCTCCCAGAGGAATCAATGAATTTAGAACTTTACAAGGTAGGGTACAATTTATCTAGTCCTTCATAGCATAATTGGCTAACAAGTGTCAACCATTCCAATATCTTCTATGCAAGGGAATCCCTTTTGTGTGGACAGATAAATTTCAAGAGTCCTTTTAGCAAATAAAAGATTACCTACTATCACCAATAGTCCTTATGCCTCCCATTCAAGGAAATCCTTTAATTTTGTACATCTCTGCCACTAATTCAGCATTGGGGGCATTACTGGCACATAATGACCATGATGAGAAAGAAAGGGCCATATATTATATCAGTTGGACACTGGTTAGCTATGAACTGAATTGCACTTCAATTGAATGTTCTTGTCTAGCAGTTGTTTTTGCAACTTAGAAGCTAATACATTATATGTTGAGCCATCAGACACAATTGTTAGCAAAGATTGACCCCCTCAAATATTTGTTAAGTCGTGTAGCATTGACAGAACGTCTGGAAAAATGCATCATGATTATGAGTGAATATGACATCCAGTATGTAGAAAGAAAAGTAATCAAAGGACAAGTGATTGCAGACCAACTGGAAAATGTGCCTATGCAAAGTGATCATCCCTTAGTGGCAGATTTCCTAGACGATTAATATTTCACACAGAACCTAAGGCACCTTGGAGGTTATACTTTGATGGATCTCATGCAAATCATGGCTCAGGGGCAGGAATATTTTTTATCACCCCTCAAGGAGATTCTATTCCCAAGTCTTTCCGCATAGATTTTCCATGCACAAAGAATGTGGCAGAATATGAGGCACTTGTTATAGGACTTAAAATGGCAATAAAATGAAAAATCAGAGCATTGCATGTCTATTGGGATTCTCATTTAGTTATCAACCAAGTTAACGATGACTACAACACTAAGTATGAGAAACTAATGCCCTACAAATGAATGATTGACAGCTTTCATACGTATTTTCACATGGTGACTTTTGAGCAAGTTCTAAGAGCACAAAACAAGGCAGCAGATGCAATGGCTATTATCAGCTCTCTCCTTGACATTCCAAGCAGCCTGCCTCAACTAGAGTTCTTGGTAGAACAACTGTTGGTCCCTGCCTATGTTATTCCCAAATCGGAGATGGTCTGCAAGCTTGTTGGTCCCGAGTCTTTTTGATATGCTTGGTATTGATCAATCAACCATTCGACCTGATTCTTTATCTATTAAGGGATTTGAAAATGTCAAAATGAAACTACTTGGGGTGATTATTATACCTCTTACCATTGGAGTGGCCACCTTGAATACACCAATCCATGTTATGCCTCATGAACTTTCATGTAATCTTATCTTAGGAAAATCATGGATTCATGCAATGAAAGGTGTGCCTTCCACTCTTCATCACAAAATGAAATACATCTACAACAACACAATCCACATAGTTGATGTTGATCTTGAGCCTTATAGTATCTTACAACTTTATAAATCAAATAATAATCCTTAAACACATCAACATCAACTACAACAATGGAACCCATACATCAAAACAATAAAGAACAACATATTGAACAAGTCACGAACCTATTCTAGGTTGATTGTTGTTTCTTGGATGCATGGGAAAGTACCAGATCATACACAAAGATTCAAATAGGGGAAATGAAAAAGTACATTACCCTTCAAAAGCATTGACCTAAACCACTTTAGACAATGAAACAAATTACACAACCACCTTTGATGATGATTATCACCAACCACCACCCAATCCAAAAGCAACGAAAAAATTTTATCGAAAAAGGTATGTGCTTATGAAACAACCTCACTATAATGGAAAAGGATGTGATGCTAACGAACAAGGTATATTCAACCCTATTGAACCTATCATGCAAGAAACCACTCATGGTCTTTGTTATTGCCCTTTGATAGCAATTACCAAGTCTTTAATCAATGTGAACACTATCACATCACATTCTTCCATTTCAACCTTAATTGTAAAAGCATCCTGAATTAATAGACACTAGCACGGTCTTGGATGTTCTCCTTTGCATGCAATCAAACAAACAAATACATCTTTGCTTAATATCAATGTCATCTTGCAAAACACTAGCAATTTGAATTTGTTAGATTTTATATCTTCCTCTAAAGAAAAAAACAAAATCTCGAAATAAAAAGAGTGTTGCATAGGTATGACAGCTTGCACATCTAAGCAAGAGATATCTTTATTACATAATCATGAAACATCTTCTACCATTGATCAAGAAGGTATCTTGTCAAGAATCAGGTCCAAGAACACTTGATAACCCTTCCTCCTTGAACTTGCAAGAAATTCTATTACAAGACTTCAGTTTTTGCATATCATCAAGTTTAAGGTCATTCTACTAACGAAATTAAGGCTTTACATAGTAAAATACAACATCTTCAGGAGTTTGGTATGCCTCCCTATGTTGGGGCACCTAATTCCTCTAATTGATATTGATTTTCACTTGAGCATGTATTCCATCAATCATTTTGGCTCACCTATGTCCTACACTAAGTGGGGGCAAGGGGTTTGATACATTTATCTTCATATGCCACTTGTTGTTGCCTCCTTTGGCTAGTCATTAACCTTCATGAACATATAAGAGAAACCTTGGGATAGGGATCCAATTAACAGGTGAATAAGGAGAATTATCAATAAATGTAATTCTCTAAACCCTTATTCATAATCTCTTAACTCATTCTCAACTCATTCATCATTTTTCTACCATCTCAAGTCAAGCAAGCTAGGGTTTTTGAACATTCTGAGTCATTCAAGATAGCTTCCAAGTACATTCAAGGGAATAATCATCCTCCATTGCTGCAAAAATTCAAGATCAAACATCATAGCAAGGTACTAACTCCATTGTTTCATGCTTCATTACATTCTTTCATCATTTTGGTTTAATTACCTACAAAGGGGTTTGACAAAGGCAAACCCCCATGCCCTAACATCCAACATCTCTCCTTCTCTTCTTGTGTGTTTGCATATTTAGGTATCATTAAGAATTGTAAATAATTGAAGATCAATTTGAAATTTTTTTGAAGATGTCTCGTTGTTGAACAAACCAAAATATCAACAAAACGTTACTTTCAGGTTTGGAAATCAGACTTTCAAAGGCAGACACTTGTCAGGAACCAAAGAGAAAACTGAGGGCTTCTATTTTTTTTTAGAAATTCAAAAGTGGACTCATTTTCCATTAGTGGCAAATGAGTCCCATTTCTAGGCCTAAAAAGTGTTCTTTATAGTTTTGGGTACCCATTTGTCTGAAACAAGTTCCAAGACAATTTCTCAAAAGTAGGACTAATTTGTGCAGAATGGTGAATGAGTCTAAATAGGCCAAATTTTTAGTATTATTAGCATTCTAGATGTCATTTCCAGTCTCCATCAAGTTCTTAGGTTCACACTTCCATTTTTTCCAAATTCTATTACAATTTTCTTTCACTTCCAGGTGTTTTTGTATATCATAATGTGTTTTCCAAAAAATTGCATTTCAATAGTTTTCACTTAATGACCAATAGCTTTTATTAGTTATTTGCATTTAGGTTAACAATTTTTCATTCATATTTCCATTATACTTGCATGAGTTTGAGTGAACCACCTAGATTTTGGTGTGGGATCAATCTCTTTCCTTTAGGTGAAAAAACCTAATTGAGAAAAATAGTCATAACATTTCACACCCTTGAAAAATTTATGGTTTATTTTGGTGAACTTGCTTTTCAAATAATTTATTGTCTTATTTGTAGTCCTTCACCATCATAGATCTAGCTTGCATTGACTGTGCATTAGGGTTTGCATGGATTAATTTACATGTTAGGTGTCAAATTTTGCATTCATAAAAAGTGCATTTAGGTTGCATTAAATTGGCATCTAAAATCATTTAAATTTTCTGAAATTCTTCATTTTTAACTTAGGTCTCCATCATAGGACTCGAAAAACATCAAAATCACTCAAAATTTTCTAAAACCTCTCAAAAAAAATCCATTCTAGGACTCATTGGCCACCTTCAGCGAATCAATCCCTTTTCACCCCTGAAACTGCATTTTGCAAAATTGAAAACCTTTTTTTTATGCTTTTTTTTTGGTGCCATTAAATGCCTATATTATTTGGTTGAGATTATGTAACATGCATTTCATTAGATCTAGCTTAAAATTGCTCATTTCATGTATTGTTTAATTTCACATTTGCATTTCAAACATTTCATTTTTCAAGTTGATGAATAATTTAATGAGAAAATTACTTGTTTCACATCTAAAAAATAGCATTTAAACATTTCATTTTTGCATTGCACTTTATTTCCTTTTTCATCATAACATGTTTTCTTTCAAAATATGTGGCTTTAATTTCATTCAAAATGGATTGCATAAATACTACATTCCCTCTTATGAGTTCAACTTTTATTACAACAATGAGGTCTTTCAGAAACATAATCAAACCATTGACACACTCCTTAATATTACATTTCCCATTGGTGCAGATGGTCATGTAGACAATCATAACAATCATACTAGTTCTTCTCCCGATACCTCTCCTATTAGTGATGAAGGTATCTGGGTGAAGGAGGATACAAGCATTGAGGGTCTCGATTGTGCATCTACCCATTCCCCTTTAGAAGATGTTAGACAACAAGAACATGAGATCATAGACACATTTCTAAATGCCACCTTACCTAGTCTCCATAACCATGAAAATCAAACTTGTTCATCTCCTAACATCCCTCCTCGATGAAAGGAGAATAGGTTGGTGTTAGAAGATATACCTATTAAGAGTCATTAGAATATTGAATCTTCCATCCATAATGCTCCCACTATTTGGGACAAATTATTTGAAAACCATAACTGTCCTTCTCTTGATGCCTCCCCCATTTGTGATGAAGCTACTTAACAAATGTTAACCTTGGATGATCATAAATTACAAGCTCTCCTAGTAGGGTAGATAATATGGAACAAGAGAGTGAGACAATGGATGATCACATAGAGCCTTCTCCTACCATCCCCACTCTCGATAAACACGTAAATCTAACTATTGATCATTCCCCTACTCATGATGGAGTAACTTTAGAAGACCCAACTTATGAATGTCAAGAACATTTGGTTAGTAGTTCTCCTAAAACATTTCCTTCTAAGGAGAATATCATGGTGCTAGAAAAAGGAAACAATAATAATCTGTCTTCCCTCGATAAAAAAAGTGATCCTCAATTGCCCATTATTAGACATCAAACCATGACTGTTGAGGTTATGAATGCACAAGTTTATATTATATCTCCCTCGATCAATGGACCTCATACATACCCCGTGGGACATCCTAACAACCCTCTAATTCTCTACCCACCTTCACACAAACAACAAACTCAAAACAAACCTGAACTTGTCCTTTACCCTCCTAAGAATAATGTTTTGCAACAGTTGAGTCTTAATACTATTTCTCATATGTATAACACTCACAAAAATCCTAAACCACCACAACGAACCTTGACACCCTTACCATTTCCTAATCCTATCCTACCTACCCCTTTCTTGCCAGGTCGAAAGGAGTATAATATTTTCATGCAACTTAAGAATACTCCTACTAAAATATCATTATGGTTCCTTACTCACATCTCCCCTCACTATCATAACATGATCTAGATATCCTTACAATGACCTCGTGTCTCTTCTAATACACAACCAAATGACATAGTAGCCATCATTCACAAAATAAAAAATGACATTGTTTTCCACCAAAGTTAACTCCATTCTTTGGAAATGCAAAAAAAAAATAAAAAATTCATGATCATAGTGCAATAAAAATGAAAAGGGATAGAAAAAACTCTTGTAGATACTAGTTCTACCCTTAATGTGTGTAGTGTGAGCCTTTTCTATAGGCCTAGCATTGATCAATTGGACATTGGACCTGATTTTTTTATCTATTAATGGATTTGAAAATGTAAAAAAAAAACTGCTTGGGGTGATCATTATAACTCTTACCATTGGAGTGGCCACCTTGAATACACCAATCAATTTTTAACCTCATGAACTTTCATGTAATCTTATCTTAGGCAGGTCGTGGATTCGTGCAATGAAAGGTGTTCCTTCCACTCTTCATCACAAAATGAAATACATCTACAACACAATCCACACAATTGATGCTAATATTGAGCCTTATAGTGTCTTACAACTTGAGAAAACCAAAGAAAAATCCTTACACACATCAACATCAACTACACCAGTGGAACCCATACAATAGAACAATAAAGAACAACATATTGAACAAGTCACAAACCTATGAGAAGATGATTGGGGTTCCTTAGATTTCAAACATGAATTCATGGGTGAGTACTAGATCATACACAGAGATTCAAATAGGGGAAATGAAAAATTACATGACGCTTCAAAAGCATCCACCTCAACCACTTTAGAAAATGAAACAAATTACACAACCTCCTTTGATGATGATTATCACCAACCACCACCCAATCCAAAATCAATGAAAAAGCTTTTTGGAAAAGGGTATGTGCTTATGAAACAACTTTTCTATAGTGGAAAAGGATGTGGTGCTAATGAACAAGGTATTAGAAACCCTATCGTACCTATCACACAAGAAACCACTCATGGTCTTGATTATTGCCCTTTGATAGCAATTGCCAAGTCTTGAATCAACACCAACACTCTCACATCATATTCTTCTATTTCAAACTTAATTGTAAAGCATCCTAAACTGATAGAATCTAGTGGTCTTGGATGTTCTCCTTTGCAAGCAATCAAGAAAAAAAAGACATCTTTGCTTAATGTCAATGTCATCTTGCAAAACACTAGCAATTTGAATTCGTTAGATTTTACATCTTCCTATCAAGAAAAGAACAAAATCTCGCAAACAAAAGAGTCTTAGGTATGACATCTTGTACAACTAAGCAAGAGATATCTTTACTACATAATCATGACACATTTTCTACCATTGATCAAGAAGGTATCTTGTCAAGACTTAGGTCCAAGAACACTTGATAACCCTTTCTCCCTAAACTTGCAAGAAATTCTATTACAAGACTTCATTTTGTGCATATCATCAAGTTCAAGGTCATTCTACTAACAAAATTAAGGCTTTACATAGTAAAATCTAACATCTTCAGGATTTTGGTATGCTTCCCTATGTGGGGGAACCTAATTCCTCTAATTGATACCGATTTTCACTCTAGCGTGTATTCCATCAATCATTTCAGCTCACCTTTGTCCTGCACTAAGTGGGGGCAAGGGGTTCGATAGATTTTTCTTCATATGCCACTTCTCATTACCTCCTTTGGCTAGTTATTAACATGCCTAGACCATGGAAATTGGTATGATTTAGAATCTCTTGAATGTCTACTTTAGTGTGAGTTTGAAGCAAGTTCATCCTCTCACTAAAGTGGGGACTAAATGTACCATAGGGAAAAGTATTTCTTGCTTGATTTGGGAATAATTGATGATAAATTGGACTTAATGAAGCTCTGATTTAGTGTTGCAAGGTATTTTACACATCCACACTAGGTATTGCACCCTTGCAAATTGAATAACATTATTTTTATGATGTCTTGTAAAGGTGTTGTAAAGTATCGTAAAGGACTTTCACACCTCTCTAGAATTAATGAACCTATTTTCACTTAATTCAACATTATAAAATATATTTAATTACATTTTCACACCAATCTAGAAGGCTTGTGAATTAAACTTATCCTTAGTCTAGTGTTGTAATGTTTCGTACACATTCCCATTGGATGTTGTGCCTTTCTAGGCTAAGTGGACCTCATTTTAATGATGTAAAGCATATTTAATCACACTTTCGCATTGAATTTTATGTCCCAAGCCCTAATTGACCTTCACATAATCATTAATAGGCCCCTATTACCCCATATTGTGCATCCTAAGGCAATATTTGATGAAGTACCTGACAAAGTCACCATATAAACCTGATTTCCTCATTCCCCAACAACCCAACTGGAAAATGTAGCCCTCTAGGACTAATTCACCATCTATGGCAAATTATTCCCTGCCAAGTGAGACTGATTCACCCAAGGTGGTGAATTTGTCCCATTTGGGTCATTTTTGAGTTTTGAGCAGGAAAAACTAGAATTTAAATTTAATATTCTTTCATGTCACCCTTAGGGATCCAATTAATGGAGAATTTCCTATAAATATAAGTCTATAAATTGTTATTCATAATCTTCTAACTCATTCATAACTCATTCATCATTTATCTTCAATCTCAAGTCAAGCAAGCTAGGGTTTTTAACAATCTAGGTCATCAAGATAGCTTCCAAGGACATTCAAGGGAAGAATATTTCTCTATTGCTACAGAAATTCAAGATCAAACATCATGGCAAGGTACTAACTCCATTTTTTCATGCTTCATTTAACTCTTTCATCATTTTGGTTTAATCACCTACAAAGGGGTTTGACCAAGGCAAACCCCCATGCCCTAACAAACAACATCTCTTCTTCTCTTCTTGTGTGTTTGCATATTTAGGTGTATTTAAGACTTCTAAATGATTGAAGATCAAGTTGCAAAGTTTTTGAAGACATATCCTTGTTGAACAAGTCAAAATATCAACAAAAAGTCACTTTCAGTTTCAGAAATCAGACTTTCAAAGGTGAGCAGCTGTCAGGAACCGAAGAGCAAACCAAGGGCTTCTGTTTCCACTTTTATATTTTTAGAAATTCAAAAATGGAATCATTAACCATCAGTGGTGAATGATTCCCATTTCTAGGCCTAAAAAGTGTTGTTTGTAGTTTTGGATACCCATTTGTCTGAAATGAGTTTCAAGACAATTTCTCAGAAGTAGGACTAATTTTCCTAGAATGGAAAATGAGTCCCAATAGGCCAAATTTTTAGTATCAGCAACATTCCAAATTTCATATCTAGTCCCCATCAAGTTCTTAGGTGCACACTTCCAATTTTATCAAATTTTGTTACAATTTGCTTTCATTTCTAGGTGTTTTTGCATAGCACAATGTGTTTTCTAACAAGTTGCATTTCAATAGTTTTCACTTAATGATCAATAGCTTTTATTAGTTATTTGCATTTATTTTAGGGAAATTTCATTCGTATTTCCATTATACTTACATTAGTTTGAGTGAACCACCTAGATTTTGGTGCGGGATCTATCTCTTCCCTTTAGGTGAAAAACCCTAATTGAGCAAAAGAGTCATAGCATTTCCTAACACCTAAAAATCTATGGTTCACTTATTAAAGTTATTAGGGAGTATAACTTTGGCATGATTTGAGAAGGAAGTCTGACTAAGGCATGAATTTCTCCATAGCCACTTGCGTGTTTGTGTGAGTGCATACCAGCCATGAGTGTATGTTTCTCAACTTTTAGGACTTCTCACCTAGTGGATAGCCAGAATGTTTCGTTGCCTTAGAGTGAGCATGCATTTTTCAAAAAAAAAACCTAGATCTGATCCACATCAGGATGGAAAAATGGTCAAAGCTTGATGTGATTCTCTTTTATCTTTTACCTTTTTTTCTCTTTCATCTTTGATAGTGTATGTTTGTGCTTTGTTGTTGTTCTTTACATCATTCTAATTTGTGTTCTTTTGTGCCTATGTTGGTTTTCCCTGGGATCTTGATCCTGGTGGCTTGATCATCCCTCTTGATCATTGTCATCTCATCTTACTGGAATTGGTACATTTGAACCCATCTTAATGCGTGATTGTCTACTTTAGTGTGAGTTTGAAGCAAGTTCCTCCTCTCACTAAAGTGGGGGCTACATGTAGTGTAGAAAAATGTATACCTTTTCATTTTCACACTCATTTGGGCCCTCCTTGTGGATTCTAACTTAATGTTGACTTTATTTATTGTTGTAATGTGGATGAAACATTCACATTAGGTCTTGGTCCCTTGTGAACTAATGGATTTTAGGGTATGTGCATGATCATCATGGAAAAAATAGGCCCTTAATCGCAAAAAAGTTTAGAAAAATCAAAGTTAGGCAACTTGACGTAAAAAATTGAATAAGGGTATGTGTAGGATCATGATGGGTCAAAAAGTGGTGATATGATGGGTATGTGTAGAGTATGTGGTGGAAGCTTCTTTTTTATCCAAAATTGATGAAACGAAAAGGGTTTTTAAAGTAGATTCTCATCTTTCCACCAATATGAATTATGATTTACTTTGAATTTAATAAGTAATTATTATTCATTTTCTATTTGAATTACGACTAAAGTCCTAATTGGTAGGCTAGTTGAAAAACATCTATAGCTTTCAAATGGTATCACATTTTTTGAATCTAAAACATGTGTCACATTCTATGCTTTGCATACTATAGGATTAAAAAAAATTGAATTTCATGAAGTTTTGACCAAGTTAAGGTGGTCAAACATATGAGTTTTTATATTTTTTAAAAGTTGCAATAAAAAAATCATAATTAATTATTTACTTGGAAAAAAGTTACAAAAAAATATGCATCACATCAGGACATGATTCATCTACTCATATCTAAAATATTATAATTTTTTTTATCATTTTATTGTGGTTAGGGTGGTCAGATAAACACCTACTTCTTATTTTTTCCCTGAAATTTAAGTATTGTTGCATTGAATTTTCAAATTTTCACCAAATAGTTTTTTTTTTTTAAATAAACCTAGTAGTTTAGAAACTACATTCAATTTTATACATATTTTTGAAATAATATATGTAACTTATTCAAATTTTTATATCAAGTTGCCTAACTCAGATTTTTTAAAAATTTTCACCACTTAAAGGCATGTTTTTTCCATGATGATCTTGCACATACCCATAAGTTATCTATATTATTTCAAAAATATGTAAGAATAGAATTTGTGGAAAATTTAATGTAGTTTCTGAACTACTAGGTTTATTGAAAAAAATCTATTTGGTGAAAATTTGAAATTTCAATGTAGAGTACTTAAATTTTAGGGAAAAAATAAGTAGGTGTCGCTCTGACCACCCTAACCACAATAAAATGATAATATTTTATCATAATATTTTAGATATAAGTGTATGACTCATGTCTCGATGTGAAGCATATTTTTTGTAATTTTTTTTAAAGTAAATAATTAATTATGAATTTTTTATTACAACTTTTAAAAAATATTAAAAATCATATGTCTGGCCACCTTAACTTGGTCAAAACTTCATGAAATTCATTTTTTAATCTATAGTATGCAAAGCATAGATGTGATGCATGTTTCGGTTCAAAAAATGTGACACCATTTGAAAGTTATAGAATGTCTTTCAATCAGCCTATCAATCAGGACTTTAGTCATAATCAAATAGAAAATGAATAATAATTATTTATTAAATTAAAAGTAAAATAATTTATATTGGTGGAAGTTGAGAATCTCCTTAAAAAAATATTTTCATTTTATCAATTTTGGGTAGTACCCTACACATACCATCATATCACTACTTTTTGTCCCATCATGATCCTACACATACCCTTTAACCGTACCTTGCTAAAGTGTTGTAAGTTACTTTCACACTTTCCTAGGGTTTTATCGAATAATTAAACACAATAAACCTATTTTTAATAAAAATAAACTTTAGTCTTGCCTTATTTGGAGTGTTGTAAATTGTTGTAACATATTTTCACACTTTTCTAGGCTTTTCATTAGTAATTGGGATTTCTCATGCTTTAATTGGCCCTATTTTGCATCCACAAGCTTCATTTATTGCATCTTTTTGAGGATAATCCTAACACGAATCATTGACCAATCATAATTCAGGTGTTCCTAGCTTGTGTGGCCCAGACTTAGTGTCTGGGACTCATTTGCTACCTTGGGTGAATGGGTCCCACCTGGATCTTTTGGCCCCAAATTGAATTTCACACATTTGTAACAACTTTTAATTTTTGGTCCCATACATTAGTCTTGATGGGACTATTCACTACCTTGGGTGAATAAGTCCTATGTGGCCCAAAATCAAATTTAATTCAAATTTCTGGTAGGATTTTATTCTCCTAGTTCTAATGTTGGCTTGTAGTGTTGTAATTTTCAGAAATCTTGGATAATTGAGTATAAATACAAGGTTCTTTCACTCATATTCAACACCTAGCATTCAATAGAGTTCACAAGAGAATTTGAGCATTCATAAGAGCACTCAAGAGCATTTGAGGGAAAATTATCAAGCATTTTTAGAGTAGCATTCAAGTGTCAATCATCATGTCAAATATTTCATATATCATGTGTGTTACTGTTCTAACAATTGTGATGTAGGGTTTATGATTCACGTAAGTGTTTCAAGAAAGATAAACATAATTCAAGTAGGAGTCAAGAACCACATCCATTGCAGCCATTTCAAACATATTTGCAACACCTTATTGCTAGGGTTTGGTGAGTTACAACATTGTTTCTTGTTCATTCATCATTCTCCATTCATACTTACTTTCATGTTAAGGATTGATTTTCAACAAGGGGTTTGAATAAGGGAAACCCCTATCCACTAACCCAACAAAATTTTCTCCCTCTCATTTGTGTGTGATTTTTAGGTTTAGGTTGTATATTTCATAAGGAGCAAGATTGAAAAAAATGTCAAGTGATCAAAGTTGTTAAAGTTGTCATCAAGCCTTGGAGAACCTTGGAGATTATCTATAGGGTGCAAATAAGAGATCTGGATTTGGGAACTAGTCAAGAATAACAAAGTAGAAAAGGAACAACATAATCAACTGTGAAAGTTGCAAAAAGGCCCAAATGGAATGATTCACCGCTTCTAGTGAATGAATCCCAATTCTAGTGCATTTTTAGGATTTTGCAAATTTGGATACTCATTTGGAAAATTTCTATTCGTGCATAATTTCCTAGAAATTAGATTGATTTTCCCAGCTTGGTGAATGAGTCCCAGTTATCCTTGACAACATATTTTCCAGTGATTCAAACCTCCATTCATCCATCTCCAGTTTCCTAGGTGCACATTTTCTATTTTCATAGTTTTATGTTGCATTTCATCCATCTTTCTAGGTCATTTAGTGTTAGTTTGCATTCAATTAATGATTTTTTTACATCTTCCATTTCATTATCCTTTTCAAGTTTAAAATTGGTGGTGAACCCCTCATTAGATCATTCATCCCCTAGGACAGTCCCTTAGTAGATCTCCAGGTCTCCTTTGCATTGAGATCTCTAGGGCATCCTTGAATGTTAGTTGGAGAAAAGTGATGTTATATGTCCAAAACCATAAAGCATCCATTTTTCAACTAAACAACCAATTATAGTTTACTGGTAAAATCCCCTAAAATGTGAGGTATAAGCTTCCAAAATATCACTTCTCACATAAAATCTGGAGATAAATATTAATTTGACAACTAGATGGGAACATTTTATTTCCATTTGCAATATTTTTTTGTCAATTTGATGGTAATTTTGTTTTTTTATTTTCATAGGTTTATGTTTTAAATCCTTCCACAAATATTTTGTAATTAGATAATACTTAATTTCTATATAGAAAAAATATAGATTTGTCTAAATTTATTTCATTCCATTATTTAGCAGTTATTATTAATTGTTTAATCTAACCACATGTAGTGCATCCACACACAAACACATACTCTCTAACATATTAACATACATATAGTTTTCTATCGACATAATCCTTGAACCTTCTTTAGGTGCAAGTATTAGTATATGTACCTCTATATAGAATTATCTCCCCCTCTATCTCTCTTTCTTTTTCCTAATCTCTCCAAAGATTAATTAAACTATCATATTTTTTATATATTAATTTAATTTGATCCATATAAAAATATATTAATTATCAATTATAATAATTTCATATTTATATTTAATAATTTTTATTATAGAATATAATATATAATAATAATAATATAATCTACATACTACTATATATAATAATAAATATAATTATATTATATCTAATTTGCAACACTATGTATTACATAAAATCTATATAATATATTAATTATATTTTGTATTATATAAAAATTTATTAATTTTAATTATTAACTATATTAATTTTATATATGTCTTTAATAGTTTAATTAAAAAACTTAATAATAATAATAATAATAATAATAATAATAATAATAATAATAATAATAATAATAATAATAATAATAATAATAATAATAATAATAATATAGTATAATTATATTATTTATAATTTATTTTTTACTATAAAAAATATATATTATATATTAATTATACTAATATATACTTACCTATGTAGGGTAAAGGATTCCATAATATTAAAACCTAAATGTGGTCATTATTAGAATCTTGGCTATAATTTTCATTTTAATAAACATACTCTAAAACCCTCATCAATACCTTATTTTTTAGGCTACAACTCACCAAATTGGAGAAGTGAAAGGTCAATACCAATGAGGAAGAGTTTGGAGGAGAAAAAATGAATAGCAGCACGAAAGTGAACCATTGATTGTTGGCTCTTATGGATAACTCTTTCTCTTCTAGGGTTTTTCACCTAAAAGGACAGAGATAGGATCAAAAATGCTAATGGTTCATTCAAATAATCTTATGTGTGAATTTTTCTAACTAAATGAAGTTAACTAAATGAAATTGACTGATTTAAATGAATGAAAATGAAAGCCAAAAGTGAAATTAAAGCTATGTTTCAAAACACATTATGTAATGCAACAATGAACTAAATGGAGAAAATATGCAAAACATAAAGGAATAAGTTAAATCAAAGTGCACCTGGGAAAACTCTAATGAATCTAGAATGTTGTGGATGCTGACTAAAATCACTAATTTTCCATAGTGGGACTTACTCACCAAGGGTGGCGAATTAGTCCTCCTCCTAGTGAAAAATTGTCATAAGCAAGTTTTTGTCTATTGGGATCCAAAATCTGACAAAATTTAGATTTTCAGTCCTCAGGTGGGACTCATTCGCCATAGGTGGCTTATCAACCCTCTTTGAAATTTCTAAAAAATCAAGAGAAAACTCTGCAACACCAGATCTGGAAATCACTACTTGTCAGGTTGTCGAAGTCAATTCTACAAGAAACAAACAAAAAACCTTCTCCAAGCTTGAAAGAGACTTGAGTTGACTTGAAGCACCTAGTTGACTTGTAAAAAAATCTTCAACACCAAAAATCTTGTCAAATTTGCATACCTAGGTCTACAAACAAACATGCACTAGGGGAAAAATGATTTAAGGTCAGTGAATAGGGGTTTGCCTTGGTCAAACCCCACTTTTAGTAATCAAACCTTTAATAAAATAATGAAATGAAAAGGAATGATAAACTAACAACATGCAATTGCTATTAACTTACCAAACCCTTGATGATGCAAGTTTGAAGTAATGTTAATGGCTGCTTCAAAGTGCTTGAATAGTGTTTGAAAAGATGTTGTAAAATGCTTGGATGCTTGAGATTGAATGCTTGAATGAAATTAGATTGTAGGAGATGTAAAATGAGGTGAAAATTACTTATTTATACACACTTTTTCCTTAGTTACCTGTTCATACCTCATCACAGGCTGACATCAAGTGTTTTTGAATAAAATCAAAAAAAGAAATTTTAAATATTTTGAATTTGGGGCCAAGGAGGACTCATTCACCACCCATGGTGAATAGGTCACACCTAGGACCTAGAAATGTGTGTTGGGAAATATGTTGTATTTAATGTTGTTTGTTAGGATAATACTCAAAAATACATTTAATTAAGCATATCAGAGCATAAAGGGGTAAAATAAAGCATGAAAAGGGGATAAATAGTGAAGATGTACCTAGAAAAGCATGAAGGCTTGTTATAAGACTTTACAACTCTTCAAAATAGGACTTTTTGATGAATAAAAAGGTTATTTTTAGGTGAATTGTAATTAATAGAGTTTAGAATAATGTAGAAATGTCTTACAACACTTCACAACACCTTCACAAGATGTCACTCTTTGACTTTTAGTCCCTAAATAAGCATGTTCAATCTGTGAGAGGATGAACTTGCTTCAAACTCACACTAAAGTAGCCATGAACATTAGGAGGAGGGTTCAAATGTACTTACGTTACCAAGATGGAATGACAACAATCAAGAGGGATGATCAAGCCCCTAGGATGAAGATCCCATGGCATACTAAGCATAAGAAAAAAGGAATGCACAAGTGTTAAGATGAATTGGATGAAGGTTCGATCATCAATCCGACTAGTTGTGGACTGGATCTAGGCTGATTGTTTGAAAGAAAGAATGAGTACTCACTTTGGAGCCATAGAATTAGTTGTCCGTGGGGTGAGAAAGCCCAAATGTACTCACTCTAGGGCCATAGAACTAGTTTTCCACTGGGTGAGAAAACCCAAAAGGTAAGATACATACGCTAGTTGGTATGCACTCAGAAACACAAAAGTGGCTATGGGGAAAAGTCATGCCGCTAGGTTGGCTTCCGAATTAAATTGTTACCCTAACCTAATTAAACCTTAATTCTAACCATAATTCTAACATTAATTGAACTTTACTCCTATGCCTAACTATAATTGAACCCTAGAACCCTAATTGCATGCTAATTGAATCCTAACCCTAACCCTGATTGAACCATCATTAAATCCTAACTATATTTGAGCCTTAAAGCTAACCCTAAACCTTAATTGAACCTTAACCATAAAACTAATCGTCATCCTAATTCTCTTATTCTAATTGAACCCTAATCATAATCCTAATTAAATCATAACCTTGACATTGACCTTGATTGAAACCTAACCATAACCTTGACCCTTATTAAACCCTAATTCAAATTCACTCTAACAGAACCTAAACCATATCCTTGACCCTTATTAAACCCTAACCCAAATTCAACTCTAAATGACCCTAACTCGAACCCTAGTCGAATAATAGCCATAATTAGACTGTAGCCCTAATTTAACCCTAACCCTATTTATAACTCTAAGTGAACACTAACCCTAATTAAATGATAACCCTAACTGTAATATGACCTTAATGCCTACTATTAAATGTGAACCCTAACCCTAATCCTAATTCAACTATAATCATAATTTAATTGTAACCTTAATCATATTTAGGGTTATGTTTAGGGTTAGGATTACAACTAAAATTAAGGTCAGGGTTAGGTTTAGAGTTAAGATTAGGCTTAGGGTTAGGATCAGGGTTATGGTTATGGTATGACATAAAATTAGGGTTAGGATTATGGTTATGATTAGTGTTAGGTTTAAGGCTAAGTTAAGAGTTAGATTTAGGGTTAGGGTACAATTGAAGATAAAATTAGGGTTAGGTTTAGGGTTTAAACTATAGTTAGGTTTAAAGTTAGGGTTATGTTTTGTGTTATAATTAAACATAGAATTAAGTGAATTAGGGTTAAGGCTAGGGTTAGAGATAGAGTTACAATGAGTGTTAGAGTTAGGTTGTTTAGGGTTAGGGTTATAAATAGGGTTAGGATTAGGGTTACAATCAAAATTAGAGTCCATTTTATAATTAGTATTAGCTTTAGAGATAAAATTAGAGTTAGGGTTTGGGTAAAGATATCTCTCCACTTTTTTTTTAAGATTATTAACCTTATATATGTTAGTAGCAATTACAATTACAACATGTAAGACATTAATTGAAACCTAACTATATTTAAACTTAAAAAAAACCTCAACTAAACCCTAACTATACTTGGACTCTAATCCTAACCTTGGTTGAATTGTAATGCAAACCCTAATAATAACTTTAATTGAGCTAAGCCCTAACCTTAAATAAACAATAATTGAACCCTAACTCAAATACTAATTAAATCCTATCCCTAATCGAACCCTAAATAAATTCTAAAATAATCCTATTTGAATATTAACCTTATTTAAACCTTAACCTTAATATTGATAAACATGATTTACAAATGAATTTTTATGTTATACTTATTATTAAATTTATAAGTGAAATAAAAGTGCAATCACAACTTAATAATAACCATAATATAAATCCTAAATAAATTTATTGTTCTATAATGACTATGAATCATAATAATCTTCATGCAATAAGAATAACATTAAAAAATAATAGTAAGAAGATAACTATTATTATTATTATATAATATGATATTACTATATTATATTGTTATAATTTTATATTATAATAATATAATATTAAGGTTTAGATCATACACAAAATTAAATTATTAGTTAAGTTCTTTATAATAATCTTTATAAATTCTACTGACTACATGTGCCTTTGATCAAAATTTATATCTATCAATGAACTTAAATTCCTATTGGTTTTATGATGTATAATCATGTTAAAACATAATTTTTTATTTGATAAAACTTAATCCCTTATCCTCGTAGCTAAAACACAAGTCCCATCTAACTCTATTGTTTTCTAAAAGAATCAAGAAATGAGAAAATAGTTTTAAAGAATGATGAAGGAATTATGGTTAAAGAGGAGGCTCCAATACTGATTCACCCCGAGAAGAGAATGGAAAGGTGAAGTACATGGTATAAACAACGAAAAAGAGAGTTCAATTGAAAAACATATCCGTGAAAGACACAGTTCAATTAAAAAGCAAATGCATGAAAGTCATATATAACATTGAAATGGAAAAAAAATCAAAACAATGGCATGAATGTGAGTGGAAAGATTAGATTGCCATCTATGCATATTCCAAATGCACATATCTAATCATATTTTTAATCCAATGTCCTACTCTACTTTAAATATTTGGCAGCATAGAAAATGAGGCCTCATAATTTTTAAGCATATGTATGGTGCAAAGAATTAAAATTATTCAATGTCACAGTCACCAAAATATAAAAGATGACCAGCTGATGGAGAAATGTTGCAAAGCATGAAACACTTAGCATTTTCTAGTAGTTGCCAATAAATCTTACATGGGGTAGTCTAAAATATGATATTAAGTACTATAAGTGATTTTATTGCTAACATACAATTACATATCTTAATAAAGAGATTCAGAACAAACACTAACTAGTCCCCATAGAAATTTTTTTAATGCTTACTATCAATCATGGTTTGAAGAGAAATGTTGGCATTATAATAAACTCTAATAAAATTAGATGTTTCTTGATTCTAATAGATTTTTGTATTGAATTTTAAATTTCTAATATTTATCAAAATAATATCTAAATATCATTGCTATTGATGGTCATATTTTGATTTTAAAAAATTAACTTCTATGATTGATTACTTAATTAAAAATTATGAATGATTTTGTTGGTTTGGTAAGCATGCATGGAAAATTTGGAAGCATAGGTGATGCATGTAAATTGGTTAATAGAATGGATGCAAAGATAAGGATGGGTAAAGAAGGTAGAGGCTTTTGTATAGAGACCCAATGTTATAAATGTATATGCAAATTTGTATCATATTGAAGATATCACTTAATTTAAATCTTTAGATTAAAGATATCAATTTACAAAGGTAAAGTGCATGGTATATGCCTGTGTTAATTCATACATCTGTTATGGATAATGAAGAGTGTCTGCATAGACGTGAGAAAGAATTGGTATGAGATTTGCAAATAAAAGGGTGTTCCAATAGTTGAGCCATAGTCCATATCTTTTGTGCATCTTATGCAGGTAGAATAAGCTGTCTTGTTCAAGACACTCAGGCGTGGATCCTCGTACTCGATCACTTGGAGAATAAGCTATCCTGTTCAAGACACTCCATCCTGTATCTAATCTATATCTGCAGTAATATTCAATCCACTCTTAGGGCTCGGAAAGACACGACTTAGCTAAAAAATAATGGCAGGGGAAGAAACAATGGTTAGGAACATTTAAGCAAATAAAAGAAAGACTTACTTTCCCGTATTTAGCAAGGTTTAGTATTCAACATAAGATTACAGGAATATTATTCCAACACTTGAGGGTTCCAAAAAGGAGTTAAGAAGGCTCTATTGAAAGACATGAATCATAACTTGTGAATGCTACACATATAGACAAACAAATTCTACAATTTACTACAATATATAGCTACTCTCATCTATGTTTTTTTTTAATCCAGAACCAATACAATATCATTATCCTGTACTTTGTCTATGAGGTACATTTAAGGAAATTTCGACTCTTGATTTGTTTTCCCACAGATTCCATAAACATTGCAACATTTTCTATATGGAAACCATATCGACTGGATGTGACATACAGAGACTATCATGCACTTAAATTTAGATACAAGTTTTGTGATGGTGCTTGGCAGACAATCTGGCATTGAAGTGTCTCATTTACAACTTCATAATGGAAAAAAAATATTCATGAAATTCACCCACAGAAAGAAACGTTTAAAAAATGAAAAATTTGGAATAACAAAAAATAAACCAAGCTTCTGCAATCCAACAATTGCAAGAAATGACTTAAACCTATGTTAAAATGTACAAGAGCTGGTCATTCCCATAAAAGGATATGAAAATCACAGTAAAACCTTTCTTGGGAATTGGACATTCCAGCAGGTGACTAATATCTCTTTATGGATGTTCATTTACTTGTCAAACCAGGAAACGTATACTTTAAATGGCGCAGCACAATATATGCACTAAGAACTAGTTTCAGTCACAACTTAGTAGAAATAAACACTTGGAAGGAATTCTATCTACGCTACAGGAAAGTAATGCAAAGTTCTATTAACTCAATAATGATTTGACTGAAATAGAAACCGTAACAGCTACGATAGAAACACAAACTATGAACTGGCCTTATGCTGCCAGAACAGACACAAGGATGGATTCTTGATGCTACAGGAGCAATACAAGACTGAGTTTGTATGAAAACTTCAAAGATGAAAGCTAACTGATGATCAATAGAAAATAACAGCTAACTAACTAGCTACAGATACTTACTAAGTGTTGAACTCAGAACTTCATCAATCTTTATTGATGAAAATAGAATGGTATACATTGCTTTGTTGATATGGAAACTAACAATAAACTCTGTCTCTTGTCATACAGATTCTGCTTTTCATTATTATCATACTGACTCTTACATGATATCTGCTATCTCTCTATCACTATGCTTATATCTTACTCCTAACTATCATCTCCTTTTTCACTCGCACAAGAGGAGTACTTTATTTAAAATCAGGAGAACAACTAACTAACTAACCCTATCAAAGAAAGACGTGGAAGTAAAGTGTATCCCAGAATCAAGGAACGAACTTCATAAATGAATTTATCCATTCAACTCGATCCAGAGAGAATCTAGTGCTCCACTCTTTCTAGATTGACTGTCATTAAAAATACTTCCCAATGGTTTCAATCAAAGAGTCTTCGCCAGAGCTTGCTCGAAGTCGTGCAGGAAATGGACTTTACTGCAAGGCCTAGATCGGTTGCACTTGACTCGATCATACTTTCTTCAACAACCTACAAAACACAAGGTAACAGATGTGAAAGAAAAGGTGCATGGGACATACACAATATCTATTCATTAATCACACATTTAAATCTATTTCATCATTCAAAAACTTTATGCAATATAGCAGTCATTCAGGGAGTCGACGAGGTAATAAATGCAGTCAAGTCAACACAATAAGCTGCAGGAATATGAAAATATTTTGCTACAGGATATCCCAATAAAAGGTTTCAACAGAGTTTAAACAACCACGAATAACAAAAGTAAAGGTATTAAGAGTTCATCATAATATCCAAACTATGAGCACATTTTGGGCTCATCAAGAGCATGTGACATTTTCTTATCACACTCGATGAACCTGTCACCATCATCATGATGAATTGGGATACAAATTAGAGTTGCTTAGAGCTAACACTAATGGGAAAATGAGATGTAAAGACCCTGTTCGCTCTTCTGAGCTCTGCATTATAATCCAATTCATCATTCATCTCGAAGTCTGATCAAAATGTCAAGATTCTTATATATTTATAGGTAGCCTTTAGGAGTAATTTCTTGAAAATTTAAATTCATAATAAATGAAATTCTAGCTCTACAACCATCAATTAATTATTATTTTTTGAACAATGATAAACCCTTAATGCCCAAAATAGGGGGTAGACAAATATCATTTATGTTCCTCTAAAGTCATCTATACCAAGAAATTTTTTATCTATATAGCAAAAGAAACAACTGTGTTTCCTTACCTGTATAAATTTCAATGAAAAAAACAACATAGAAATAGTTTCTCGCCAATCAAAATCCTTTTTAGTTTTAAATTCCCAGACCCTAATTATCTCTCTTCCATCCGCATGGAAAAAACGCATGCTAGGAAATTCTTTCATTAAAAGGTCTCGAATCATATCAAACATAAGATTTTCATATACTTTTGGTTGGTGGAATCCCTATGAAGTGTGATTTCTATCCGTAAAAACACCAATGTTGGCCATAGGTATCTATCCAGTATACTGAATGGCCATTTGACCTCAAATAATAATAAACCATTAAAATGTGACAATCAAATAGAAATATGCATGTAACCCAGTTGATTGGAAAGGAAGTAATATTTTGGTTCTTACTTATAAAAAACCTTCGCTCAAACTTTATCAAGGTAGCCTTTCACAATTTGCTTCCTCTCTTCTTTTCGCTTTTCCTCTCTCTGAAGGTTGAGCAGACTTCAATACATGTAGCTTCGATGCTAAGACCACATACTCCAGATGTTTCAAACCCTAAAAATAATGAACTTCCATGAATGAGCAGATGGTGTGTTTATTGTCGTCGTGATGGCCTTCCTCCCTCTCTATATATTTCCTATGCCTTAGATGGACTCTCGTGCGTGCGCTACAGGTTGAAATTGGAGGACCTATGACAAACAGAGTTCCTATGGCTGAAGAAGGTTCTCTTGACTTTTGGAACCTCTATATTGTTGGGTGGACAGCTGACTGTGGGAGGAGTGCTATCCGCATTGGCCAATTCTCCATGAGCCTTTTAGGAATTATGAGAAACGCACTCGAAAAACCAAGCGTAGGGATCCATTTGAAAGTGATTTTGTAGCCATGATTTGAAACACCTACCTCTTTGACTTCCTCCTTCTTCATTACAATCTCCTGCACTTCTATTCCTATCTTGTGAGTTACAATATCCTCCACTTCCTATCGACTGCCAACAATGCACAACAATTTAAACCTAACTTGTTTTTGTAACTGCTATCAGTTCATAACAGTTTAGCTTTCTTTTTTATGTACTCAGGTTTTTTGATCCCCTGCTGTGACTTATAGAACGCCTCTCAGCACAACAAGTAAATTTCATTTCTATCCTATTAATTGTAGATGGTGTAATAATAGCCTAGAAGAAAATACATTCAATTCATTCTATTCGATGGATTAGCTTAATGGTAAAGGTACACAAGAAATTCCTATGATTTGGTTACTAGAGGTTCCTTATCAAAGTTTTGGAGTCCCATGGTTTCAATAATTGATGTATAGATTAGATATTTAGTTTTGTGTCCACTCCTCAATGTTCGATCATATTAAATGGATGCCCTCAAGGTTTCTTTGGAGCCTCCTGAAGTCTACATCAAGGTGACCTCATTTCTCAATTTCTCTTCATCTTGATTGTAAATTCTTTGGGGAGAACAATAAGTGATGTAGTGAGGATTAGTATGTGGGAAGATATAACAGTGACAATAAAATTTCCTTTGATATCTCCTTAGATATTTTTTGTTGATACAATGTTTTTTGGGTTTTCAAAGAGAAGGGATGAAAGGATTATGGAAGGAATCTGAAATGCATATTGAATGGACTCAACCTAGTTAGTAAATAAAAAAATAGAGGTATTTTTCTTCTTCACTACACCCAATAGGAAAATGGAATTATTAAAATCTTATACTTTAAAAAGGGAACTCTTCCACACACTTATTTAGGATTACCACTTTCTTGGGGTATAAAATATACAAAATTATGGAATCCTCTATTGGAAAGATGTAGTAAAATATATCTTCTTGGTAGGGACAATAATTATCTTAGGAAAGAAGGATAATAATGTTACAATAATTGATATCAACCATCCCTATTTTCCTTCATTATTGTCTTATAATTCTATTGCTATTTGATCAAAATATGAAATAGAATCTATGAGAAACTTCTTTCAGCAAGAAGCCTCGAAAGGAAAATAAATCCCCTTAATTTATTAGGACATAATTTTCAAACCTAAAGATGAAGGTGGTGTGGGACTGAGAAATCAATTCTCTCATAACAGAGTGCTTGGAGCCAATCTAGTATAGATCATGTATTCCAAACCCAATCTCAAATGGCTTTGAGTCCTATAAAATAAATGCCTAGAAAACCAAGAAAACTCAATAGTTCTTTCTATTTGCAATCCACCAAAGGGCATTGGATTGTTGAAATTTCTATTGTCTTGAAAAATTATAATTATAAACTACTTAAATTAGGATATAATAATATAGCAATCCACTATATTCTAGGATGTTTCCTCAAGTGGATACCTTATTATTGAGAAGTGTGATACCTTTACATAGGAAAAATAGATCATTTCTAGAAAATGGGGGACACATGTGGTTGACTATTCTTTTTTCACATTAATATAAACCCATTACTTCAAAAATTCATGCACACCTTGTCAATTTCCTATGTTTTCAAGCTCTTTGAAATTTATATTTTAAATTTTAAAATGCAAAAAATGGCTTGAATTTGATATCAACTATTTCTTAAAGGCACATAGGGTCTATTAGGTCACTGGGGAATTTTAGGCTTTACGTTTTTTCCTGCAAAAGTAAACCTCAAACATGGTAAATTATTATATAAGTAACTTATGTTTGTAAGAAATATTTTGTCATGGAATTAATTGAAATCTAGAGAAGAATATAATTAATACCCATGTTCCTCAATTTCATTAATGTTTCTAAATGTAAACACAAAATTCAAGTATATGCTTGGTATTATAGTCTTTATGGTTTGTGAGAAGCATCAAGGTCACATATATATGCAATTGAATTTATATACATGTAAGTATTATTACTTAGAAATTTAATAAAATCTCAAGTCTAGGATTCAATAAAATCAATGTTTCTCTATCTTGAATGTGGATTAGATGAGTAAATTGTTTTATATAGGTATTTTCTAGTCCATTTGAATCAAGGTTTACTAAATGATTGAAATTTTTTAGGTACTACACATGGTAAGGTGATAAAATTATTACAAGGAATATTTTGGACCTCTCAGAGAGAACTAAGCCAAAGTTAGTAAAAGAAAAACTTCAAGTAGGTTTAAAAAAAATCCCTAAGAAAACCAAGGATCACAATTCGAACCACCTTAAATAAACTATTTACAACATTGTTGTCCTTGAATGAGGAAAATAGATTCATCGATCGTTAAGAACTTATAGATGGATCCCTAGTTTAGAGAAAATTGGGGCATTTTAATCCTTTGACAACTATGCTATAAAGAGTTAGAATCATTTTCTATATTCATTATTACTTATTTAATAGAGGTGTTGACATATACATGTATATTTTTAAATTGTAAATAATTTTTTTAAAATTAATACTTAGAATTTCTTTATTTTTTTCATTTTTCCTTAACACAAGATTAACTTGTAATTCATAAATATATCCTAAATACATATAAATTTCATACTCTTTATGCACATAAATTATCAGTTGTGTAGTTTTAAGTGTTTTAGGTCTTCTATTTTAAAATTCTTTAATATATGGAGGTTTACAATAGTTTTATATTTTACCATTATAGGCTCACTTTGAATTATATTTTTAATTTTATTAGGTGTAAACAATGATTTTGGTTACCCAAGGGTTTCTCTAACTCTTCTAGGTTTTTCACGTAGGAGAGAAAATGGACCCAAAATGCTAGTTTTTTACACTCAAGATTAATGTAAAATGGATGAAATGTATCTAAATATAATGTACTATTGCAATAAACTAAAAAAAAAGGTGATTATTGATGCAAAACCTAAGAAATGTAAAGTGATGGAAAACGCGGTGATGTATGCAAGAACACCTAAAAATGCAAATAAATGATGAAATAATTAAACAAAACTAGAGAGTTGCACCTAGAATCTAGAATCTAATGTAGAGAGGCTATGGAATCCTATAGAGTTGATTGTAAATGTTGACTGGGACACTTATGCCAAGATGAGCAACTTAGTCTAATTTTAGAGAAAATCTATCAGAACGGGAATATGCCAAATGGGTGTCTAGAAATGTGAAAATATTTGTTTAGGCCTAGAAGTGGGACTAATTCGCAACAAATGAAGACTTAGTTCACGTAGAGATTTCTAGAATTTTGGAATAGGATTTTGTAGCTTTCAGTCATCACTTCTTTTTATGACAGGTGTTTGATCTTGATTCTGTGGAAAACAGGTTGAAAGAGGTCTCCAAGCTTCAATTAGGGTTCTGTTGACTTTGATGGATTTTTTACCACTTTATGACACCAAACTCTTTGAAAAATTTGCATACAAAGTCTAAAAACACACATGCAAAGAGGGGGAAGAAGTGTTAAAGGTTAGAATATAGGGGTTTGCCTTGTCAACCCCCACTTTGGTAATCAAACCCTATGAAATGAAATGAAATTAGAAGAGAATGATAAATAAACATAATGCAATGTCATAAACTCAGCAAACCCTCCATGTAGAAATATGAAAATATGCAATTAAGTTCTCCAATGGATTACTAGATTATGCTTATAGTGCTTGAATGCTTGAGAATGATTAAGTGAATGAATGCTTGAATGCTTGATGAAATAGGAGATGTAAAATGAGGGGAAAAACCCTTACTTATACTTGATTTTCCCAAATTTATCTAAAATAACACATCACAGGCCAACCTCAAGGGTAAGAGAATAAAATCCCACTAAGAAATTAAAATTATTTTAATTTTTGTGCCTAGTACAACTAAGTCGCTCCAGATGGTGACTTGGTCCCACCAGGACAATTTCACTAGGTTTTAGAGATTAAAGTGCATTAAATTTTGTTGAATGGGAATATCCTAAAAAATATACTTAAGTATGATCGGAAAGTGCATTAATGGGTCATTTAAACATGAGAAATGGTTGAATTAGTGATGAAAAGTCTAGAAAAGCATGAGTGTTTGTTACAACTATTTACAACACTTTGAAATAAGACTTGTTAAGTAATCAAAAGGAGATATTTAAGTGAATTATGATGAAAGGGTCCTAGAAAAGTGTGAAAGTGGGTTACAACACTTCACAACACTTTTACATGACATCCTAGAAGTCTTAATGATTCACAAGGGTCCAAGATCTAATGTGAACATGATGACCACATTACAACATTAAATCTAGGAAAAATCAAGCCAAAGTCCAATAGGAGGGTTACTTTTTTTGTGTCCACAATTATCCCCCACTTTAGTGAGAGGATGAACTTGCTTCAAATTCACACTAAAGAAGTCGATGATGCACCCAAGAGGGGTCTGAATACACTAATTCTTGGTAAGATGGGACAAAAATAGTCAAGAGGGATGATCAAGCCCCTAGGATCACAATCCCATGGAAAATAAAACATAAATGCAAAGGAAAACACATGAAAATGATGAAAAGGAAGGAAAGAAAGCTTCGATCATTTTTCTAGACCATTCTGGATCAGATCTAGGTTGTTTGTTTGAAAATGTGTACTCACTCTAGGGCGACGAAACTTATGGTTGTCTATCAGGTGACAAGGCCCGAATATACTCACTTGGGGCCATAGGACTTCTAGTTTTTTGTGGGGTGAGAAATCCACAACATACTCACTTTGGGGCCATAGAACTTCTAGTTGTCCATGAGGTGAGAAATTTTTAAAGGTGGCTATGGGGAAAGTCATGCCTTGGAATGGGCTTCCCACTCAACCATATCAAGGTTATACCTCCTAATAACCTTAATAAGGTGCCACAAAGACAAAGTCATTTCGTGATTCATGAGACAAGCAAAGATTCATATGCTTAGAACTCCTAAATAAATGCAATGGCACCACATGAATGTAAGTTGTGATATAGAAGGTGGCCATGTAAATGAAAAATGAAACATGTAAAAGAGTGTTCAAATGAGTCTTGCTAAGTTCATGCAAGGTCTATAACTTATGGAACATTGTGTCCAATGTCTCCAAGAGAGGACTAGTCAAAAAAGAGAAAATTCACAACTTAGGGGATGGACTGCATTGCATCAGGCTACTAAGAGGAATGTAATATGCTAAGATCACACTCACGAAGGACATTACATCCAATTTCATCCACAAAGTGACAAAAAGATCATATAATGCAACAAGGCTACACTAAGAACCAGGAAAAAAGAAAAATGCAAATGAATTATGCCAACGTATGCCCCCACTTTAAAGGAATTGCTACATACTGTTTTGTGAGAAATTACTTTAAAGTAGAAAAATAAAAAATAAAAAAATAAACAAGACATGAGAGCCAACTTGGAAAGCCCCTACGCCAAGTCATACATTTCTGAGTTAGGCTGTATCATGCAAAAGAAAGAAAAACAAAAAAAGTGGTTTCCCCCAAAAAGGAATACGCCAAACACATAAGGGGTCTATGGATTTGGGTCAGTTTGTTTGTTGCTACAATGTTTTTATGAAAGAGCTCAAAACTGTCATCATTCCTCAAATATACATAGAACTAGAAGAATGACACAAAGAGAGAAAAAATAAAAGAAAAATAAAATCCATTTTGGGTCAACATGGAAGAGACATTGTGGTCTTAATGCTTTTCATCATCCCCAAAAGGAAAACACAAGCAAAAAGATAATGAAAAGGTGAAAGAAAAGGAAAATGTTTTTGGTCAACATGAAAGAGACATTGCGGTCTCAATGCCTTGTGTCATCCCCAAAAGGAAAATGCAAAAAAAAAATCGAAAAAGAAAATAAAAGGACCATTTGGGTCAACATGGAAGAGACATAGGTAATCTCTACACTTTGCATCACCCCGAAAAGGAAAACACAAAACAAAAGCGAAGAAGAAAATAAAAGGACCATTTGGGTCAACATGGAAGAGACATAGGGTGTCTCTATGCTTTGCATCATCCCCAAAAGGAAAAAAACAAGCAAAAGTGAAAAAGACAAAAGTGATATATGACATAGAGAAGAATGAAGGTACAAAGAGAAGAATGTCACAAAGAGAGGAAAACATCAAATGACACGTTATGAGGGAACAAAATACACACATATAAGCTCAAAATAAAAGAAAAATGTAAAAGGCTAGCAAGGAAAATGCAATTCAACCATCTAACAAGTCATCTTCCTCCCAATCATGTTCAATGTATTGTGAGGGTGGTTGACTATCCAAAGGGATGATTGCAAATGTCAAACTAGGGGAAGTACTAGGTTCTACACTTGTTGTAGGATATTTTTCATTTAAGCTCATGGAAGAGGAAAATAATGTATTCAGATCGTTATGCACCTCTTCCTCCTTTTAGTGATCTCATCATCATCATCCAGATTAATCATGACTAGAGGAAAAATGACAATGTCCAATGATGGGTGTATTATGAGTTGTGGTTGTTGTATTGGATCATTTTGTTAGGACTGGGGAGGTGGATCATCATGCATTGCTTTTGTCACATGCAGTGTTTGATTTTCTTTTTTTTCTTTATTTTGTAACTAATGAGCAAGGAGACAACATTGACGCCTATACTCCCTAGAACCTCAATTTATTTTAATTCTATTTTAAAGTTGTGTTGGTTTAAGAGTGCATTGATCCACCATAGGCTCCTTTTCTTCTTAAAGGGGAGGAACAATAGGAACCATGGGAGGGGGTTTAATAACTTTCTCTTTTACTTTATAAACTTATTTTATGTGAGGGGGCATGATGGGATTGGTTTCATTATCTCTTGGGCGTTTGGATGATGATGGTGAAGTACTTATTGTTGGTTGATCTATATTTGCGGGTGCAGGTTTAGGTTAAAGCATTCTCTCATCTAGGATAGGAGTGTCGAAGGTGGACGGGGATTAGTTGCAAAGGGAAAATTCAACAATTTTATTTTCTTTAAAATTTTGATAAGCAATGAAAAATCAATATTTGCGAGGTGTTATGGGTTCCATGGGCTCGTTCAAAAAGGCTTCCAAGGAAAAGTTTCCTTTAGAAGATAAAGGGTTAAAGCCACTATGGTGAATAGTGAATATGTCATTTTCATGCATAAATTTTAAACATTTGTGTATGACTAAAGGGATAGTTTCATCGAGCAAAGCTATGGATGGCATAGCAGCAGATGAAACTGATCTAACTGATGAATGATAGAGAATGTAACATCCAGTGTCTTAGGTCCTATTTGTAATGGAAGAATGATCAATCCTATCATAGGGCACACAAAAACATTATGTGTTTTGATCCATGATCTTGGTTTGTCATAGTTATCCTGATAAAGATTATGTAATATGAAAAATTCCTCAATGATCACATTCTCGCCACATGCATGATCTATGAGTATCCCATTAGTGCATTTATCATAAATACAGTCATCTATGTAGAGAGGACCATCAGGAAGATTCAGAAGAATATCCTTAGAATAGAAAGTAATATCAAGATTTTTCTTAGGTTGGCCCTTATGAGGGATAACGTTTATCGCTCCTACCAAGTCATCCATAGTTTTTAATAGAAGTGGTATGTGGAATAGGATTAGGATGCTCAATAGCTTTATGAACAGTCATCACATTATTGTTTTGAGTTTCACTGGCTTTGACGAATGAAACATTATGTTTAGGAATTGAATTGGTAAAAATTTGCAAATTTTGGTTTGGTAGGGAAATAGACATATTTCCTTTAACATTAACATTTGAAATGGATAGACAGCTATAATCAATGAGGTCTTGCACTATGTGTTTAAGAGTCTTACACTATTCTATGTCTTGTCTATTTTTTCTATGATAATGGAAATAAGCGTTAGGTTGAAAGGTTGGAGGAAAAGGTTTAGTTGGATCCAATGGTTTAATAGTAGGTAAATAAATCATTTTTTGTTGCATAAGTTGGGTCATTATGTTATGAAGAGTGTTTGGTAATGGTGTAAACTGTTGTTTTTTATTTCCATAACTATAAGGTATTATGTATTTTACAGTTGCTACCTGGTTGTTTACAGGTTGAGGTGGTTGTTGAGGAGGATTGAACTATAATAACCCTTTGTTTGGTTTTTGACATGGTTGTGAATTGTTTGAAGTGCTAGGTTTAGATTTTTTAGTTTAGTTGGAAGTGGTCTTGGCATCATCACTACTGACCGAATTATGATAATCGCAAAGGGTTGTGCAAAAGTGCATGAAAGAGGGATATTTCATCATGGTCAATCTATCTTGTATTTGACTTTGCAAATTTTCAATGAGTGTCTTTTTGAGATGTGGATTAGGAATCTTAACATCAAGTTGGGCATAAAGTGACTGATAGTGTTAGATGAAATTGATTACCTTTTCATCCAAATTTTGTTTAGATCTCATTAAATCAGCCAATGTATTCTTTGGAGCCATATGTAGTTGAAAATGACTTATGAAAGCATCAAATATTTCATTGAATGAATAGACTGAATTATTGGGTAAGGATGAAAAACATTGTAAGGTAGTGTCTTTTAAAGTCCTAGGAAATAGTTTTTCCAACAGTTTATCATCAAGGACAAAGTAACTACACAATGTTGTGTAAGCATTAACATGATTAGTAGGATCACCCTTTCCTCCATACTTCTCAAATCTAGGCATTTCTATTCCTTGTGGCATCGGTGTTTGGAGGATTTCCAAAGATAGTGGGTCGCTTTAGACATAATAGGTGGGTGGGCCATTCTATTTTTGGTTAATGGTGGATTTTTTTTTGCATGGAGGAGATGGTTTGGAAAAGTTTTGTTATGAGAGGGTCAGTGTAAGTGGTATGAGGTGGAAGGGAAAGTGGTGATGGAATGTATGTAGTTATAGGGAAAGTGAAGGGAATGCTAATGGATGGTATGGTGGAAGAGTAGAAAATATTTGATGCCATATAAGAATTAGAGATGCTAGTAGGAATAGTCAAGGAAGGAATCACATTGCTAACCTATTGCATTGTGGTTGTGACTTGCTGAGTAGTGTAGGTAGGTATGGATGCCACTATGGAAGGAGGAGGAGTGTTAAGTCCTCCTTGACTAACCATAGTGTTTGTTGGTTGGGATGTAGAAGGAGCATGTTTGTTGTATATCTCAACAATGTGTTTCATAATGTTTAAGCCTTCATCACTTTCAATCAGGCAATGGATATTTTCTATTGTAGGAATCATAGTGTTGAAATGTTTTCAAGACACAAGTTTTGTTGGAAATGTGCTAAATTCTCATGAATGTTAATGACTTTGTCTTGCAAAATGTGATCATTTTGTGTGTCAATTTGCATATTATTGGAAGGCACAATATTTCTACAAGTAGGTTCCATGCCTAATGCACTATTTTCAATACCAAGAGTAGTAGCTTGGGAAAACCCAAGGTCCACAACGACTGTATTATTGTAGGATTCCATGAGTAGTGAACTTCTTTGCACTAAAGTATTATCAATAGGGCACCAAACACTCATACAAAGGCTACTAAAGACGATGTGGAATGTAAACTGGGATTAATAAAATGCTAATAACATAAATTTTGGAAACTATAATAGAGATGCAATAACAAAAAAAATAAAATGTAGAAAATGTCCAAAAGATGCTAGAAATTATAGTGCAAAATGTGTAGAAGGACTAAGTCACTAAGTGTGGAGAATTAGGCCAAGTGAGTATTTTTTTGAGATTTTTTAGAAATTTTGAATGCAACTACAATATGAAAATTTTGAATTTTTGTTCTTTTCAATAAAAGATGATGCAAAAATGCAAGCTATATGAGCTTTTCACTAATGCAATTTAGAAAACCCTAAGATGAAAATAAAACAACGCAACACCTAATGCAATATTGATGCAAGGTAAACCTAGGATGCACTTGAAATCAAAAGAAAATATGTTCAAAAGTCAGGTTCACGAAAATGTAAATAATGATTTTGGTTACCCAAGGGTTTCTCTAACTCTTCTAGGTTTTTCACCTACAAGGAGAGAAAATGGGCCCAAAATGCTAATGTCTACACTCAATATTAATGTAAAAGGGATGTAATGTATCTAAATATGATGTCCTAATGCAATAAATTGAAAAAGAAAGGTGATTATTGATGTAAAACCTAAAATGCAAAGTGGTGGAAAACATAGTGATGTAGGCAAAAACACCTAAGAATACAAATAAATGATGAAATAATTAAACAAAACTAGAGAGGTGCACCTGGAATCTAGAATCTGATGCAGAGATGCTTTGGAATCCTAAAGAGTTGATTGGAAATTTTGACTTGGGCGCTTACACCAAGTTGGGCGACTTAGTCCAGTTTCGAAGAAAATCTACTAGAATAGGAATCTACCAAATGGGTGTCTAGAAATGTGAAAATTGATTTTTAGACTTAGCAGTGGGACTAATTCGCCATAGATATCGACTTAGTCTACCTGGAGATTTATGGAATTTCATAATAGGATTTTGTAGCTTTTGGTTTGCACTTACTTTTCTGATAGGTGTCTGATCCTGATTTTGCAAAAAATGGGTTGAAATAGGTTGCCAAGCTTTGATTAGGGTTATGTTGACTTTTATGGATTGTTGACCACTTTTTGACACCAAACTCTTTGACAAATCTACATACAAAGTCTACAAACACACATACAAAGAGGGGAGAAAAAGGTTAAGGGTTAGAGTATAGGGGTTTGCGTTGGTCAAACCCCACTTTGTTAATCAAACCCTATGAAATGAAAAGAAATGAAATGAAATGAGAAGAGATTGTTAAATAAACAAGCAATGTCACAAACTTACCAAACCCTTGATGTAGAAATCTAAAGATATGCAATGAAGTGCTTTAATGGATGACTTGATTATGCTTAGAGTGCTTGAATGCTTAATGAATTAAGAGATGTAAAAGGGTGATCCCATAATAATGGTTTACAATTTTTGGCCAAACTGGACATTGAAATTATTATTTTTAACAAAATCTTCACATTCGGGCACCTCTAGCAGCTAAAATGTGAGGAATTTGAAGATGGTGCAAACTAGAGTCTCATCAAATTTTTTCTGTAGATTCTAAAAATATTTTTTTCAAAATTTTGGAATCAAATTGCACTTCTTTTCCATCTCCCATGAAAATAGATTTTTTAAAACAACATTTTAAAAAAGTGACGCCCGTAAGGCATAACTTTTTTCCGAAGGATGTAAATTCTAATTCTTTCAAATTTAGATTTGTAACTCTAATATCTAGTGCTTCCACTTGGTTAGATATTTTTGATTGAATATTTTCCTTAATCGTTTCAAATTCAAATGAATTACAATTCAGACATAGCATGACTGTATAACACAACCTTTTTTGTATATGTCAAAATTTAATTTAATTTTTTTTGTTGGATCAAGGACTTCAATGTCTGGTGCACTCATATTTTTCAATTTTTTTTTGATAATCTTCTATTTTTCTACATGTGAAGAACAAAAAAATTCATTTTCAATGAAAAAACTATGTTAAATAAAACTTAAAAAACAAATACATAACAAAACCAAAACATATTAAAATTATATTCATTGGATAGCTTATTCTGAGGAATACCATAATAATTTGAAATAAATTTTAAATGAATTCATTTGATCCCCCAAAATCTAAATCAAAAGTGATTTTTTATCAGCATTTTGATAGGTGTAAAGGAGACGATTTATAGGTATGGTTTAAAACTAGCGAGGTTCTATCCAAGGGGGTTTGATCTAAGGTGATTTGATCAAACCCTCTTCAATTGGAATCCTTAAAATGGAACTTTTAAAGGCTTAAATCATTATATTTTCTAAAAATATGTGATTTCAGCTAAAATTTGTTCCTCTTAGGAATTGTAAACCACTATTATGACAGCACCCAAAATGAGGGTAAAAACCCTTATTTATACTTGATTTTCCTAAATTTCCTGAAAATAACACATCACAGGATGACCTCAAGGGTAAGAGAATAAAATCCCACCAAGAAATTAAAATTATTTTGATTTTTTTGCCTAGTGGGACTATGTTTCCCCAAGTGGCAACTTCGTCCCACCAGGGTAGTTTCACTGGGTTTCATAAATTAAAGTGCATTAAATCTTGTTTAACGAGAATATCCTAAAAAATACACTTAAGTATGACCAGAAAGTGCATTAAGGGGTCATTTAAACATGAGAAGGTGTTGAATTAGTGATGAAAATTCTAGAAAAGCATGAGAGATTGCTACAACTCTTTACAACACTTTGAAATAAGACTTGTTAAGTAATAAAAAGGAGCTATTTAAGAGAATTTATGATGAAAGGGTCCTAGAAAAGTGTGAAAGTGGGTTACAACACTTTTACAAGACATCCTAGAAGTCTTAATGATTCACAAAGGTCCAAGACCTAATGTGAACATGTTGACCACATTACAACATTAAATCTAGGCAAAATCAAGCCAAATTCCACTAGGAGGGCCTGAACATGAGAAAAAGTAGAAGGGTTACTTTTTATGTGTCCACAGAAGGATAAATATGTGACTTGTGTTATGTTAATCCAAATTAAATGTAGTGAAACATATATTTAAAAATAATTCCAAGTGCATATTACTAGACTAATTTAGTGAAAATCACAGATAATTGTTTCCTATCATATTGAGTTTGAGATGGAAAATAAAAAATTGGCAAGCTAGCTTTTAAAAATTGACATAGATGGATTAGGGTTACCTAGCTCTTGTTGGAAATAGGATTTCATTTAATTGCAATCCTAAACATTATTTATTTCATGTGTCTCCCAAGTCCCTAGAAAGTGTTCTCAAACACTAAGATTAGAGAGAGATTATTTTTTAATGAAATTATCATGTTAATTGATATTTGTAATTAATTCCAAATGTTAGGAGCATGTGAGTTCATCCAATATGAGTTCCTAAATAATAGGGGCACATGGGGCACTCACATGGTAGGTGACACTCACCTTGAGTTAAGTTAAGTGTTTGGAGTAAAAGATAACACTTCTGAATGCATGTAAAGATCCTAGGAGTTAGGGTTTGATGTTTACATGCATGAAGTTCAGTTTAGTTCAGTCCAAATCAATTCATTTTAGTTTAGTTAAGTTTAGTTTAGAATTAGTTTAGTTCAGTTCAGTTAAGTTCAGTATAGTTCAGTTCAGTTTAGTTATGGTTCAGTTCTCTTAAGTTAGTTTTACTTTAATACTAGTTGACTTTAGCTAACTTGGAATGCATGAGTAATGAATTGTGTTGCATGACAGATAACAAGGGCTACCTATTGGTTATTTTTTTAGAACCAAACATAATCTCAGTCCTAACCTATGAGCTTGGCACAACATAATTATCAGCTAGGGTGAGGATTGGCCAACACTTAAGTAGAGTAACTACTACTCTACTTCTTCTCTTCAGGATCTGTGAGACCCAGGGATGGTAATCCCCTATATACTTATAATTTTTCACACTTGGTTAAGAGTATTTCCTTACACAGATGCATAGTTTTGTGAAAATCACTATATCAAAGGCTTGGAAACCCTCAAATAGGAGCGTTATTTATTTTCAAGAAGTTCTCCTTCATACTTAGGGTTGGGAAATTGTAATTTAAAGTATGTTAAATAATTCTTCATCTTAAATCCTAGGCCCAATTCAACATTTAATCAATTCATTGAATTGAAGCACAAAACAAATTCATACATTCTATGCAAATGATAAAAGAAAAATGAAATTTTCATTAGCAATATTCATTCATAACTTAGGAGAAAACACAGAGGAGAGTAAAATTTTGAAAAGCTAAAATTCGTCTTCATTTTTGAAATTTCATTGTAAAACATATTCAATATGTATACACAGTATAATTTTCATCTTATATTTGCTTCTAATATATCTACCAGAATACTTATTAACATTCTATTCTACTACTAGAACTAAGTATCTATTGTGACCCTATTCTGGATTGAAAAATATGAACTCTCTCACTTTCAGCCATGAAATCCCCTTTATATAACAGGGGAGCAACAAGCACTGAACTGAATTACAATTTCAATTTCATTTTGAGTTAATTTCAAAAACCTAATTCCAACTAACATCTTGAAGGACTCCCCAAGCAGTTTCATACATGATCATTTCAAAATATGGGAGGTAAAAAAACAAGTGTAAAATGTTAGACATCACTATCACAATACTTGTTATTGGGAACAAAATGGATTTGGTTCATTTTGTCTAGAAATTCTCCACATCAACAAGGGAAAGAATAAGAAAAACCATTGAGGCATAAAAAAAAATACCTCCTATGTAACGACCATGGTGTCATCAAAAACAAAAATAGAAGGTGACCCTTATTCAGAGTCATCAGCATCCAAAAATACCAAACTACTTCTAGTCCTTGTTACAATTGGAGGTACTACAAGCTAATCATCATCAGAGCTATCATATGGCACCAAGGAATAGAGATATTGGCCATAATCCGAGTCTATCTTAGCTTTGACATCTGAAGGAGTGTTAGAGAGCACAATAAGAGAATTATGCTTCTCTTGATCAGTCTGATAGAACTTTCCCTTCTTCTTGGCCTTCGTCATTAGCAATGCCAGTTCCTTGCCTTTGGGCTCAATCGCTTCCCCTAGAAGGGTCCTATTTCGTAAGCAATAAGTCCTTTACACAATTATCTTCTTTTTATGGCCTCTATCCCTCCTTTTTCCCCATACAATCTCATGGGACACCATGGTTTCCTGCTCAGTTGCCTCGTCATGGCATGTGGACATGCTTAACTGACTAGGCCTCCTAACAGGCGGGGTTTCCTCACTAGTTTTTAACATCTTGTCAGAGTTTACAAAATGATAATTTAAAAGGTCTTTTGATTTAACACCCACAAGAAGAATACCCCAATCCCAATTATAATGACTAATTCAAGCGGTAAAAGTCCTAAATAGACTAGAGTACTCAATTTCATACCAACCCAACCAGGACAAGAAAATTTTACTACAAATAAACCAACATCCCCTCACACTTAGCCTAACACACACTGCAGACTAAAAATATAATGAGAATAATCATCAATCATCCTGCATTAAATAGAAATTTCGAGCATGCAGAATTAATGATGCAGAACTCCTTGCGCAAGAGAACAGGTAGCATATCATTTTGGATTTGAATCTAGACCGTTCATTTAAGAGTAATTAAGATTTCATCTAAGGTGGCCATGAGCATCATTTTTTGACTATTATGAACTTGCTTCTTGAAAATAGTGATGCTATCTCAAATATTGACACATTATTCCTTAACCCTGATTCAATCATATATGTCCTGACAATTTGGCATGTATCGCCAACCTAATCCATGCTCTTCATTTATATCAGGGAAATACATAAGGTCAATTTGGAGAGAAACCTTCCTTGCACTCCTCCTCACTTCATGACCAATCCTTACCTAATCTTGAGGTGCTCATTAGTGATGAACTCACTCATGTGATGGCTTTTTGTTCATTGGATAATCTTGCTTTAAAATTTTATCAAAGGTCATCTAGTTCTTTCGTTGATCCCCTTCTTGCTTTGTGCAAGACGCCTGGATGCTACCACATTTCTCCTTTCATTAATGGTTATCACCTATCATTGATTTATTTCATCCTCACTCCTCTCTATCAACAATGAAAATATTTTTTTGATGGCCTTTATCAATTGATTTGATGGCCTAACTTCTAGTCACATCTGTCCCTTCATCGTGCTCTCGCCAATTCACACTTTATCCCTAGGATCACATCAACGATGAGAAACACTATGAAAACACCAGATCTTAGACATGTGCACCTGCATAGAACAAATGGAGCCAAAAATATTTCCCATAAAATCATATCCAAATTAGCAAAAGGAAAAACCCTTTTAGAAGGCATTGATTGCTTGTCACTGATTTTCAACCTAAGTTCAAAAATAAATTTGTGATGAACAATAAGGCCTTTGTTCATTGCTAATTCTCCTCATATATTGTGCAAGGAATCAGTGATGAACTGTTTACATTATTTATAGGGTTCATCGCACATCGCTAATGTGAGAACATTTTTTTACAACATATCCACAATCATATGGTATGGCAATATATCCCTCATTGCTATTACAAAGTTGAAGGATCATATGCCATTAGTGATTAGCGATATCAAAGGAAAGTACCACTCATTGCTCATCGCTAATTGGTATTGTAAACCTATGAATAAATTAGCGAGGAGTGATATAGTTACAAGGGTCATCGAGACTTAAGTGAAAAATTCATGCACGTGCTTACAAGTTGTTCTAAAAAAGGGAAAACTTCTCTAGAGTGACATGAGAATGATAAGCTCACAACTTTGAAATCATGTGGAACAAAGGACCTCATGATCAAAAGATTATTCCCCTAGACTATAAAAAGGATGATTTAGACCTACCTAGGAGAAAAAACTATCATAGGATGACAGTCACATGATGATGTAAATATGAGGATTTCCTCACTCTCCCTAACTGATAGTAGACACTTTATATCCAACAGCAAAAATAAAACCCTAAACCTCATATAAGAACCCTATAGTAGATGTGACAAATATATTTAGGTCAAAATTCCTAGGGTTTTCACATGAGCAAAGAGAAAATCTAGATCAAGTGCCTACTCCGTTGGGCAACAAAGTCAAAAAGTTATCTTTGCCCCTAAATGCTCTGTTTTGACACGTCAAACCAAATTTGATGGTCCAAGGCCACCGAGAACTGTAGTCTTCTTTTTACCTCTGTCATAGACAAAGTTCCCATCACATTTCACTGAAACCAATTTGAAAATATCACTGCAATATTCCTGATTCAATGTGCTACTATCTCTCAACAATCCATCATATACAATGTTATCAAAAAATTTATAATTACCACGCATCTACAAATCAGGTACACCCTTAAAATATTGATTTTCATGTGGCAACAACTTATGACGTTTATTATATAAATCATTGTCTAGTTGAAAACAACATTCTTCAATGCTTTGCATGTTACCACATTGTAAGGAAACTTCATCCAATTGAAAAAAAATAGAACTAATATTTTGCCATGTGGTTGGTGCTATCAAGCTCAATCTGATTAGTAGTTTGCATGTCAAAGGTGAAAAACTCATAGGAATTAATCAAAAGATTATACAGACCATGCAAACTACGTCTGAGTGTATGTAAAGGTATACACTCATATATTGGCACACATTGTTTTTGTGCCTCAACATGTTGGTGTAGAGAATCATCAAGAATCTCTAACCTATCCTTATTCGTGCTGACTTTGATATCCTCTGAACACAACATATCAACATCTTTAGAATCCAAAGGTTGTTCAAAGGTCAGCAATTTTGGTTCAAGAAATTAATCTATTTTTTCTTTTAAATTAGCATCTATCTCCACATGAAAAGACTCTTAACTAGGCTTATCTAAATCAGGAAATAGATACTTATCCAAATCTGCATTACAATTTTCAAAGTCTTTCTTATTAGATATACAAACATCAAGGTTACTTGTTGTTTTTAGCTCATAAAAAAAAGTTTATAAACTTACATCAGCTTGCATACTTTCATGCTCATCACACAGTGCATCATAAAAATCAAATGGTTGTTTGTCATTTCCCACATTATCACCATGCTAACGAATCTGAAAACTCAATGGAGTGGGTGTCATAACAACAATCCTTATCTTTTTGTATATCAATATTGGGCTAGGTGTCATCATTGAGTTGCTCATCCTCTTGAGGATGGACACAAACTTGTTCACTGTCATGATCATCAATGGTAGACATTGTATCATTTATAACTTCTTCCTTTTCAAGGATGCACTTGTATGTATTTGAAACTAGAGATATTTTATCACTTGTATCCTCACAGTTGTTGGTATCATCAACATGTTTATCCATAATTGAAGACAACAGACCTTGCACACATTCATTCCTCATCTTTTCCATATTATCTAAACATGTGTAGGACATCTACATACTCAATATTCTGAAATACTTCAACAATGCACCAGATCCCTCCTCAAAAGCTTCAAAATACATATGAATGCAATCTAATTTACTAGGTCTAAAAATTTTAGGGAATAATGCAAGAGCAACAACAAATTTGTGATTGAAAACAATGCTTGACTCTTCCTCTTGTTTCTTGAGTTGTTTTAACTTTATGAGAAGATTAAAAGGCTCTTTTGCAAATTATTTCCTAAAATCACCCACCAATTTATCCTAGTAGGAAAAGGACTTCTCAGGAAATCCTAAGTACCAATCCCTAGCTTTAGCTTCAAGAGATCTGACAAAAAATCTCATCCACATATCCTAATCTTCAAATGAATGTTTCTCCATGGAATCATAAGAACTTTGGACATTTACATCTCCTTCACATATATTGTATCCATTGAATCTAGGCATCTGCTTATAGACTTGAGATGGCATAGTTTTAACCTTATAATCAATCCTTGACAAGTCTAATTGGTCATACAATGAGTCAAATGAATTGACAAAAGGTGCACCAACTTGGCTAGCAGATCTAGTATGATTATCTCTTAACTAAGCTTGTATATCCATTAGGTTCCTTTCATTCAACTCTCTAATTCCCCTTTTGAGTACAACTTTCCATTCTATCCTTATCCTAGGCTTGTTCACACTTGATTTTATGCACTTTTTGTTATCAAAAGTCTGAGGATTTTCAGACTTATGAAGCTTTTTGAAAATATGCATTCAAGTTTCTAATGGCATGGTTATTTCTCTTTGATAATCCATGGATGTATGCAAATCTAGGGTTTAACTAATTATGCACAATCACAACTATGACAATATGAAGGATGATGGTAACTTGGGCATTTAACATGTGATAATGCAAATGGATTGTAGTTCTTGAGATATACAACTTCATTCTAACCATCCATATTAACTAGTTAGTGAATTCTTAGACAAACACTTTGAATGGAACTATAATAACATTCAATATGACAGGTTCAGCAAACAAAAGTAGGTAGAGAACCATGTACCTTAACACCTCTAGTGGCTACAACTTTGAATAGAGCACTTTCATGTTACAATAAAAATTAGAAGCCCTTCATGTGCACAAATTATAGAGCAGAGTTGCCACCTCTTCAACAAGAGGAAAACCTTTGAAGCAAGGATATCTTTCTCTAAGTTCTTCTAGCAGAGTCACTTACAATATTTTGAATTTGGGGCTGCTACAAATCAATATATATATTTGGAACTTCTTCTACTTTTGAACCAGTGATTTATTCTTTTTGACTCTTTCCAAATGGACTTCAACAAATTTGCACCGGAGATTCAAAGTTCTCCCCAACAAAGTCACTATTTCTATTGGTTATTTTTTTAGAACCAAACTTAATCTCAGTCCTAACCTATGAGCTTTCCAAGACCTAGTTATCTATTAGGGTGATGATTGGCCAACACTTAAGTAGATTAATTACTACTCTACTTCTTCTCTTCGGGCTCTATGAGACCCAAGAAGGGTAATCCCCTATATACTCATAATGTATCACACTTGGTTAAGAGTATTTCCTTACACAAATGCACAATTTTGTGAAAATCACTCTATCAAAGGCTCAACAAACCTCAAATAGGATCATTATTTATTTCCAAGAACTGCTCCTTCATACTTAGGGTTGGGACATTATAATTTAAAGTATGTTAAATTTTTCTTCATCTTAAATCCTAGGCCCAATTCAATATTGGCTCAACTGATCATAGGATAAACTAACCAGATAATTGTTTCCTTATCTAAGGCAGAAAAGGAATTATAACTAGTAATGAACCTATAATACAATCTTAATTGAAATACAAAAATTAGTGGACTATTAGAGTGTTACTTTTTAACATCTAACTCAAAACTTTTTCAAAATACCACTTCATTACTAAATCCTATATGCTTTCCTCACAAACCAATAATTTCATTTCAATGTTTAATCAATTCATTGAATTGAAGCACAAAATAAATTCATACATTATGTGCAAATGACAAAAGAAAAATGAAGCCACCATTAATAATATTCATTCATAACATGGGAGAAAATGCAGAGGAGAGTAAAATTCTGAAAAGCTAAAATTCTTCATTTATGATATTTCATTGTAAAACATATTCAAGATTTATACACAGTATAATTTTCATCTTAGATTTGCTTCTGCTACTAGAGCTAAGTATCTACTATGACCCTATTTTAGACTCGAAAAATTGAACTATCTCATTTTCATCCATGAAATCCCCTTTATATAACATGGGAGCAACAAGCACATGACTGAATTACAATTTCAATTTTATTTTGAGTTCATTTTAGAAACCTAATTCCAACTAATATCTCAAAGGACTCCCCAGGTGGTTTCATACGTAATCATTTCATAACAGGGGAGACAAAAAGCATGTGTAAAATGTTAGCCGCCACTATCATAGTATTTGTTGTTGGGAACAAAAAGGATTTGGTTTACTTTGTTTGGAAATTCTCCACATCAACAAGGGAAAGAAAAAGACAAACCATGGACGCATAAAAATAAATACCTCCTATGTAACGACCATGGTGTCATAAAAACCTAAAATAGAAGGTGACCCTTATTCAGGGTCATCGACATCCAAAAATGCCGAAACACTTCTAGTCCTTGTTACAATTGGAGGTAGTACAAGCACGTCATCATTAGAGCTATCATATGGCACTAGGGAACATAGATATTGGCGATAATCTGAGTCTGTCTTAGCTTCAACATCTGAAGGAGTGTCAGAGAGCACAATAAGAGAATTTTGCTTCTCCTGATCAATCTGATAGCTCTTTCCCTTCTTCTTGGCTTTCTTCACTGGCAACGCCAGTTCCTTGCCTTTGGGCTCAACCACTTGCCCTAGAAGGGTCCTATTTCTCAAGCAATAAGTACTTTTCTCAATTGTCTTCCTTTTATGGCCTCTAGCCCTCATTTTTCCCTTTGCAATCTCATGCAAAACCATGGTTTCCTACTCAGTTGTGTCGCATTGGCATTTGGACATGCTCAACCGACTAGACCTCCTAACAGGTCGGGCTGCCTCACCAGTTTTTCCCATCTTGTCAAAGTTTACAGAATGATAATTTAAAAAGTCTTTTGATTAACACCTGCAAGAAGAATATCCCAATCCCAATGATAACGACTAATTAAAGTAGTAAAAATCCTAAATAGACTAGAGAACTCAATTTCATACCAACCCAACAGGATAAGAAAATTATACTACATATAAACCGACAACCCCTCACACTTAGCCTAACACACACTCCAAACTAAAAAGATAATGAGAATAATCATCGATCATCCTGCATTAAATAGATATTTCAAGCATGCAAAATAAATGATGCAGAACTCCTTGCACAAGAAAACTAATAGCATATTAGTTTGGCTTTGAATCTAGACTATTCATCTGAGAGCAATTAAGATTTCATCTAAGGTGGCCATGAGAATTGTTTTTTGACTATTATCAACTTGCTTCCTAAAAACAACGATACTATCTCAAATATTAACATGTTATTCCTTAACCCTAATTTAATCATATATGTCCTAAAAATTTGGCATGTATCACCAACCTAATATGTGCTCTTCATTTACATCGATGAAGTACATAAGGTTAGTTTGGAGAGAAACTTTCCTTCCACTTCTCACTTCATCACTAACCCTTACCCAATCCTTAGGTGCTCATTAGCGATGAACTTACTCATGTGATGGCTTTTTGTTTGTTGGACATCCTTTTTTAAAATTTTATCAACGGTTGTCTAGTTCTTTTGTTGATCCCCTTCTTGCTTTGCGTGAGACCCCCAAATGCTGCCACATTGCTCCTTTCATTCATGGTTATCATGTATTGTTGATTTATTTCATCCTCACTCATCTCTATCAATGATGAAAATATTTATGTGATGGCCTTTATCCCTTGATTTAATGACCCAACTCCCAGTCACATCTGTCCCTTCATCGTGCTCTCGCTAATTCACACTTTATCCTTAGGATCAGATCAGTGATGAGAGACACTGTGAAAAAACTAGATCTTAGATACGTGCACCTCCATAGAAAAAATGGTGCCAAAAATATCTCCCATAAGATCATATAAAAATTAGCAAAATAAAAAACCCTTTTAGAAGGCATTGATCGCTTATTGTTGATTTTGGACCTAAGTTCAGAAATAAATCTGCGATGAGCGATAAGGCCTTTGTTCATGACTAATTCTCTTCTTATATTGTGTGATCAATTAGTGATGAATAGTTTACATTACTTATAGGGTTCATCGCACATCACTAATATGAGAACAAATTCTTACAACATATCCATGATCATATGGTGTGGCAAGATATCGCTCATCGCTATTACAAATTTGGAGGATCGGATGCCATTAGCAATGAGTGATATCGAAGGAAAGTACCACTCATCGCTCATTACTATTTGGTATTGTAAACCTATGAATAAATAAGTGATGAGCGATATAGTTACAAGGGTCATCGAGACTTAAGTGAAAACTTTATGCACGTGCTTACAAGTTTTTCTAAAAAAGGGGGAACTTCTCTAGAGCGACATGAGAACAGTAAGCTCACAACTTTGAAATCATGTGAAACAAATGATGTAACGATGAAAATATTATTCCCCTAGCCTATAAAAAGGATGATTTAGATCTACGTAGGATAAAAACTGGTCATAGGATGACAGTCACATGATGTAAATATGAGGATTTCCTCCCTCTCCCTAATTGACATTAGACACTTTATAGCCTACAACAAAAATAAAACCCTAAATATCATATAAGAACCCTATAGTAGATGTGACAAAGATATTTAGGTTAAAATTCCTAGGGTTTTCACATGAGCACACCAAAATTTACATTTTTTTTGAAAGTGCTATCACTACCTTCAGTTAATAGGGGATGACTATTCTTGCATGAATGGTGGAGAGAAATTTTTTAGTTAACAAGAAATGACTTGGAACCAACTTGGACACCCAATTTTGCTTCTTGGAATTAACTCCTTTGCATGCTAAGATATTTCAGAAGGCTGAGTTAAGTGGGCCCACTCTTGGGTGCCTACTGTGAGGATGAAGCCTTGAAAGTATTTGTAGAATAAAGGTTAAGTTTGTACTTTAGTTTGGGATTTCCAAATGGATGAAGATGAAGATTCGACATTGTTCTTAATGGCATAAATTTATTTGCAAGAGATAGGTGTACCTTTTAGGGATAGGGGTTGAGCATTGTAATTGTAACTCAATTGGAGTTTACAAATTTGATTAATGCCTATTTATCTCAAGCAAGTTGAAGAGAGTTTGTATCAGTTTTATTATAGATTCTGAAGTAGATTTGGTGAAGGCAAATGAAGCATTCTCGAGCAAGAATTGGAGTTATTGTAATCTACTTCAGAGATTAAATAATACATTGATTCTTGGTGGCGTTTTCTCCCGAAAGGGTTTCTCCATGATATATGTTGTGTATCTTCTAATATTTTGTCTAATTCTTCTACAACCTTTTGTCTTCATTCTACAAATGATGAAATGAATTAATCAGATAATCACCCACAAAAAATTTCTAACAAATAATACATATTTAGATCAGCCAGTATAATAGTTTTACAAAGTATTAAGCTAAGAAAACACCTCAATTTTTAGCTTTTGGTATCAGAGCTGAGGTTGGGTAGAGTATTGGGATGCCTTTCTCTTAAAAGATTGGAGGGCTTTTGGTTGTAGTGGGAGCTTTTACAATTTTTTTTATTGTTGATTTTAGAAAATAAGTTTGTTACAAGAGGTATATATTCTTTCTATAGAGGATGTTTATCATGTGTCATTAAGAGCTTGGATTAATAGGTTTGGTGTGAGCTTATGATAGAAATGTTGTTTTGATTGTGTGCATCATGATGCCATAGGATTGCTCAGTATCACGGTTCAGTGGGAGCATTTGGTAATGAAATGGATTCTTGGTTGTAGGATGGTTATGTTATTATGTCATGGTATACTCTTGATTAGTAGTTTAGAGTTGTGGCACGATACATGTTATGATAATTTTGATCATGAGGAAATATCTGAAATTCCATATGTTTTTGACAATGATGGTTTGATGTTTATCTTATTGCCATGTATAGCTCATTATCACAGCTTAGTGGGAGCTTTGGTAGGATACAGTGATCTTCATGAAGAGTATGGTAGTCATGATGCCATGTGTGACTTGGTATCACGATTTAGTGGGAGTTGTTGGCAGTGACGTGGATGCATCATTGGTAAGGTTATCTTTAGGTGATTGGGGATATGTTTTATTGGTTTAGAGTGGTTCTTATTATGTCATGGTTTAGTCTTGTTGCATTTAGAGTTTAGCATGGTTCTCTTGAGACTAGGATGTTTAAGTATGTTATGGTGCATTAGATCTCCTAGGAGGAGATGGTTAGATCATGGATGCCATGTTTATGTTCAAGATTGGAGCTTTAACATTGATCTTTTGTAGTTCTCTTAAGTATTGGGTACAATAATCATTTTCTTGATTACTTCATGACAGTGTTGTGTTGCATTTGGAGTTTGGCATAAATTGGTTGGTTATAGGTCCTCATGGATACTTGGAGAAATAGGTGAGGCTTCAGTTTTTTTATGGTAAGAGATATATGTTGGAATAATTACTAGCAAGAAAATCTATTTTCAATAGAAAATACCGAGGAGCCTATACCTTGGTTGAACGTGAGTTCAACACACTCGATGGTTTTCCATGCCTCCAAAGAGGCAGTATGGATAAAGAGACTTGGGAAAGGGATTATTTTTAATTGTAGGTAAGTTAAAGTTGAATGTGATAGTCAAAGTGCTATGTGTTTAGCCAAAAATCCTATGTATCATGCTCATACTAAGCATGTTGATGTTAAGTATCACCTTGTGTGAGAAATGGTTGAGAGTAGGAAGGTATTAATTGATAAAGGTAACACTTTAATTAATGTTACAAGTTATCTTATGAAACCAGTTCCTTCAGATAAGTTCTCTTGGAATTAATCATTTGCTTGGAGCTTCATGATTATGCAAGTTGCATTTGAAGTTGGCATGGATTGATTAGTTGGTGTAGGAAGGCCATTGGCCTTAAGTTAGAAATGTACTTGATTTATAATTATTCCTTGTTTAGAATAATTGAAATGTATAATGTCCAGTGGGAGAATGTTGCAAATATTAATTGCGATAATAAACATTATTTATTTCATGTGTCTCGCAAGTCCTTGGAAAGTGTTCTCAAACATCAGGATTAGAGATAGATTATTTTTGAATGAAATCATGCTAATTGACATTTGTAGTTAATTCTAAATGTTAGGAGCATGTGAGGGAATCCAATATGAGTTCCTAAATAATAGGGGTACATGGGGCCACACATGGTAGGTGACACTCACCTTGAGTTAAGTTAACTATTTAGAGTAAAATATAACACTTCTGAATGCATGTAAAGATCCTAGGATTTAGGGTTTGATGTTTACATGCATGAAGTTTAGTTCAGTTTAGAGAAATTTAGTTTAGTTTAGTTTAGTTTAGTTCAGTTGAATTCATAATCAATTTAGTCCAGTTTAGTTCAATTCAGTTTAGTTTAGTTTAGTTATGGTTCAATTATCTTCAATTAGTTTTAGTT
>VDFB02086081.1:47358477-47532227 GCA_007258455.2 Sequoia sempervirens | reverse complement strand
ATGGTGAACGATTCAAACTTTTCTAATAGTCTCATTATAATATCCTTGTATTTTGATAATTTCTCATGTTTAGTTTGATATGTACCATTGATTTGTTTGATGACCAATTACGAGTCACCAAAGATCTTGATATGTTTAGCATTTATTGATAAAGCAACTTGCAAACCTATGATCAATGCCTCATACTCAGTTGTATTATTTGTCCATACAATATCGAAACTTGCAACTTGCAAACCTATGATCAATGCCTCATACTCAGTTGTATGAAATTTAATTGATAGGATAAGGGAATAGGATTATCGTAGGGTGGAATTAGTACCACTCCAACATCGAAACCTATTCTACACTTAGATCCATCATAAAATAACTCCCATGGTTAATGTCAGTAGTTAAGACATGATCACTAGGAAAGGAATCATGAGTAGGTAAAGCAAAAGGAGAAGGATTGTGAACTAAGTGATTGGTTAAGGCTTGGCTTTTGATTTCTTTTTGTGAAACAAATGTAAGGTTAAACTTAGTTAACAACATCACCCACTTAGCTAAGCCTCCTGAGAGATTTGTTTTTTTGAAAATATGTTTAAGAGGATCAAATTTTGTGATGACTTGTATTTCAGCATTTAGTAAATAATGTCACAACTTACTATTAACGAATACAAGAGCCAAACATTGTTTTTCAGTTGGTGAATATCGTGTTCCATAATCAATTAAGGTTTGACTAATGTAATAAACAGGGTGTTCTTTACTATGATCATCATGTTGATGTAACAATGTTCCAATAGCATGGGTAGATGCAGTGATATACAAAATAAATGGTCTATTTGGTACAGCAAGTTGTAAAACAGGTGGAGTGGCTAGATATTCTTTTAAACTCTCAAAAGCCTATTTACAATCCTCATCCCAATTAAAAGGTACACCCTTTTCAAGGAGATGTGTGAAAGGTAATGTGTGATTGGCTAAAGATACAATGAAATGACGAATAGCTTGAATTCAACCTTGTAACATGTGTAACTGAGAAATATTCCAAGGAGGTGGCATGCTAATGATTGCATCAATTATCTTTGTGTCCACCTCAATGCCTCTATGAGATATGACAAAACCCAAAAAATTTCCACTATCTATGCCAAAGACACTTTTTTGGATTCAATCACATATTGTATTTTCGTATTCATTCTAATATTTTGCGAAGGACATTTACATTATCTTGTTGTGTTCAAAATTTAGTGAGCATATCATCGACATAATCATCCAAGATTTTGTGAATGTAATCGTGAAATATTAATGTCATTCCACGTTGATAAGTTTTGTGGGCATTCTTTAGACTGTAGGGCATCACAACCCAACAAAATGTTCTCCAAACAATTGTAAAGATAGTTTTGTATTGATCTTGAGGGTTAATAAGGATTTGATTATAACCAGAAAATCCATCCATGAATGAAAAAAAAGCTTGTTCGACAGTTGAATCCCTAATCATATCTATATTAGGAAGCAAAAAAAATTCTTTTAAAAAGGCTTTATTCAAGTCTCAAAAATCCATGCATATCCTAATACGATTATCAGGTTTTGCAATTGCAACAATGTTTGAGATCCAAGGAGAATAATCAATAGGTCTAATAAAGCTTGCATCAAGGAATTTTTCAATCTCGTCTTTAACATGCAAGGCTATGTTAAGATGCATTTTTCTTATCTTTTGACAAACATGTTTAGCATTTTCAACAAGGAAAATGTTATGCATCACAATTTTTGGGTCAATTCCTGGCATATTAGAATATTTCTAAGAATTTTTTTTAGGAAAATCATGAAGTAAAGCGGTAGTGCCTTCCTGTTCTTCATCATCAAGGAACTTTCTAATTTTAATAACTTTATCATTATCATTAATTTCCATTGGCAAATCAATTGTATCTCCTAACGGGGGTGCATTGGATTTAGGACCTTCAAATTCATAAAGCTCTTCAATGATATCACTTTCTATTTTCTTGGTAACAGTCATGGCATGAGGAATGTTTTTCATGGAAGTAAGTGAGGACACATTATCATAAACACCTAACATTTGTTTCAAAGCCTCATTGCTATTGGCATACTTGCATGCAGGTGGTAAGGTTATATTGAGCAATTCAGGATGTTTGATTGTGAATTTTTGTTTTGGTTGACATGTTATACCATTAATGTTCAAATATGGTCATTGAGAAGCTTTGGTCATTTTAGAAATAGAATATCCCAATCTGATTTTTGTTTCTTGCGTATTAGGTTCTATAGGGACATGAATACCTTACTCATTTTTTCCACACCCTTTTCCAGTATAGCTTAATTGTTTTAAAAATTCATATCCTTTTCAATAAAGTCTTTCCATTTTGTATGGAGTAGACGAGGATTGATAATCTATCTCATAAAAAAGATTTGTGTATGTTGCATTGTCATCCAAATTATATGAGATAGATGTTTGGGACGATTGTTCAGAATTTTGAGTAGACAAGATTCTTGGTTGTTCTTGTTTCTCATATTTCTACTATGTGAGTATGTATTTTCCCATGAACAAGGGTGTGAATTCTAAGGAACCCCGATTGTCTCCAAATAATTTAGAGACCGATTCCTTATCATGTTGTTCAATTTCAAGAGGATCTATACTGAATGTTGGAATTAATGTTTTCAAAGGACTTGTAACCCCTTTTTCAAGTTGCAAGCAAATTTTAGGCTGGAGGTCTATTTCAACTTGATAGTTATGATTATTATGGAAATATTTCATGATACGATGAAGGGTCAAAGGCACTGCATTCATCTCATGAATCCATGGTCAGCCTAAAAGAAGATTATACGAGAGATCATAAGGCATGACATGGATAGGAGTTTGCAAAGTAGCCACCCCAACCGTAATAGGCAAAGTAATTATCCCAAGCGGTTGCTTTATTGTATTTTCAAATCCTCGAATGGAGATAGAATCAAGTATTATTTTTGAGTTGTCAACAACTAATCGATCAAGGAGAGTCACACTACACACATTAAGGGTAGAATCATTATCAATGAGAGTGTGTTTGATAGCTACATGATTGAATTGAGCAATTATCATAGAGGTGTCATTTTGTTTACACAAATCTAACGAAGGGAGCTCATGTTGATGAAAATTAATGTCAAGATTTTTTTTTGGATGAGAGCTTCCACATCACTCAGAGTGGTACCATGAGGAACTATGATTTTTTTTAAAGCTATTTTAAGACTGTTGTGATAATTTGGTGTGTTTTGAAGAAAATCCCAAAGGGAAATTTTGGCACGAGTATTCATTAATTGTTCAACAAGATCATAATCCTTTACATGTGGGCTACAGTGAGGAGCACTTGGTGGATTAGATAAGGGTAAAGAGGGTGGGGTTGGTTGTGGCGGTTGTAGGTTGTTTCAAGTGTTATATGTATGAACAACAGTGTCATCACTAGATTGTTGCAACACATTGGTTTTAGGGGGGTAGAGGGTGTATCGGGGTCAGTTAGAGGGGTGAAGTTTATGAGAGGGTGGGTAAAGGATAATTTGAGGTTGGATTACATTAACGTCCTTAGTTTTAGATGTCTCACAACAAACTAGAGCGGATGATTCAGGTGAGATGAAGTTCTGAAGTGACTTATCTATCAAGTGTAAATCATCACGACTAAAATTTTTGAGGGATAAATTATCGTCAATTAGTTTAAGGTGTTCAAGAGAAGCATTAGAGGGGTATGTGCAAGATCATCATGGAAAAAATAGGCCCTTAAGTGGTGAAAAAGTCAAAAAAATCAAAGTTAGGAAACTTGACATAAAAATTTGAATAAGTTATCTATATTATTTTAAAAATATGTAACAATAGAATTTGTAGAAAATTGAATGTAGTTTTTAAACTACTAGGTTTATTTTATTTTTTAAAATCTACGGCCAAAAATTTGAAATTAACATAGTAGCACTAAGTTTATGAAAATACATAGGAAAATCAGTTCTAAGCACCCCATCCCACAATAAAATGATAATATTTTTTTTTTATATTATTTCAGATATAAGTAGAGATTCATGTCCCATGTGATGCATTTTTGTAATTTTTTCCGCAAATAATTAATTATGATTTTTTAGCTACAACTTTGGAAAAATATAAAAAATTTTTCGTATGTCTAACTACCTTTTAACTTGATTCTAAAACCTCATGAAATCTATTTTTCTTTTTTTTAATCCTATATATGTAAAGCATAGAATGTGATGCATGTTTCAATTAAAAATGTGATACCATTTGAAAGTTATAGATGTTTTTCAATCAGCCTATCAATCAAGACTTTAGCTGTAATTCAAATAGAAAATGAATAATAATTATTTATTAAATTCAAAGTAAAACATAATTTATATTGGTGGAAAGTTGAGAATCTCTATTAAAAACCCTTTTCGTTTCATCGTTTTTTTGTAAAAAAAGAGTTGTCAGCCACATACCCATCATATCACCACTTTTTGGCCCATCATGGTCCTGCACATACCCAAAGGTGTTAATGTTTGTTATCGTAAGGTTGTCACAACAAACCTTAGTGGATGTCTTATGCGAGATGAATTCTTGGAGGGATTCATCTAACAGATCAATGTCATCACAAGCAAAAGGGTTGAGGGGGGATTTATCATTAAGGCATTTAGGTTTCTCATTGCAAGTATTAGAGGATGAAGTGAGTGAGAGAAAGTTCTAAAGAACATCATCTAACTTGTCAACATCATCAGTACTAAGAGGCTTGGATGAGATGTTGTTTCTAAGTTGAATCATTTGTTTGAAGGGATGGTTTGATGTTTCAGTTTTGGATTCTTTATGTATCAAGGAATCTGATCTAAAAGAACCAGGAATGAAAATGGAAAAGGAAGTTTTCAAAGATCTAAAACTATCCATGAATGCCATGAAAAGAAGTAAAAGTTACGCTAAGAAAACAAAAACAACTGAACTATAACAAAAAGGTAGTTACAAAAATTAGAAAGATGCAATGTAGGAAACTAAAATCTGGAAATGTTGATACAGAAATTGTAGTGGGACCAATTCGCCCTAGGTGGCTAATGAGTCCTAGGAGATGAATTTTTTTAAATGTTTTTCAATTTTATTTTATTTTTCTAGAGATTTTCAAGTTTGTACAATGCAGAGATAAAATGCAAATGTAGGATTTTGGATTGATTCAATGAAACAAGATGCAATAATGAACTCTAAATGATGCTTTCACTAATGCAATGCTTTGAAAAATGCAAAAACACAACAATACCCTAATGGAATGTTGTTGCAAATGAAGTCTAATATGTAAGATGCAATTGGAAAAAGAAAGCTAATATCTCCAAAATGTAGGTTCACCAAAATGAACTGTAAATTTTTGGCTCCAATGCACTTCTCTAGCTCTTCTAGGGTTTTCTACCTAAAAGGAGAGAGGTAGGGCCAAATGCTAAGGGGTTCATTTAAATTATGTTATGTTTGATGTTATATGAACTAAACGAAGTGATCTAAATGAAAGTAAGTGATTTATATGACTGAATTTGAATGCAAAACTAAGATTTATGCTATGTTTAAAAACACAGTGTTGTTTGCAAAAATCTTGAAAGAATGAACAAAAATGAAAATTAAACTAAACAAAAAGTTATTTTTCAGAATGTGTGCACTTGGGAAACAGGAGAAAACTGGAAAAAAATCTCGAAAACTGATGAAATTTCAATTTGAGCTAATTGGGACTCATTCACCACCTTGGGAAAATCAATCCCAGTTATGGTTTTTTCTGCATAGAAACTATTTTCTGTCAACTAGGAAGCAAGATCTTCATCTGACTCAAATCTACACCTCAGGAGGGACTCATTTGCCATGCATGGAAAATTAGTCCACTTTCAAATTTTTGCAACTTCAAAGTTCTATCATGCACCTTGACACCTGCACAATAATTTATAATGGAAACCCAATTGGGGATCTCAAAAAATTCCTACAAAATAGCTTAAAATTGTTTGTCTAATGGGGGGATTTCCTTGGTCAAACCCCTAGTTGGGTAATTAAACCTTGGATGGAGAAAAATCTGCATAAACCCTAGCCTTAGATGTGTTAAAGACTAGGAAAAACTGAAATAAGACAAAAGTCCTATTTTATTGCTCTAGAATAAGAAATGCAAAGAAGATTTATATGATGCAAGATCTCAACCCTAGAAACCTTACAACACATGAAGAATGGGAATGAAATGACATGCAAATGATAAACAAAAAAAATGCAAACCTTAATTTGAAGATAGAGTGAAAATGGAAGATGGAATCAATATGAAATCAAGTCCTTAGGTGTGATTTGGTGTCTAGTTGCACCTCTTCACCCTAGATTTCTTCATGATTCACCAAAGGAATCCATTGTCAACCCTTTGCAATGTTGGATCTTGACAAGAAGAGTGAACTTCAAGACCTACAAAAACCCTAGTTTGTTGCCCTAAAACTTCAACTTTTGCTAATGAGACTTGTTGTGGAAGACTTGGCTCTAAGAATTGCTCTTGAAAATGACAAAAAGACGTGTGAAATGACTTAAAATGAGTATTTATAAGTAACAACACCTTATTTTCCCATTATTTAGACCTAAGAGGCTGACATTCACCTAAAATTCAAGTTAAATTAATCAAATTCCTGCTCAAAATTGAGCTTTCCCTCAAAGGGGACTCATTCGCCCAAGGTGGTGAATGGGTCCCACTATTGATTTTTGAAGGTGGGATTTTGGGGTATGAGATAATTAAATGTTGTTTGTTGGGTTTATGTGATTTCTCAAGTAAAACAAGCCTCTAGATAAAAAAAATAATGGGTCTTAGGTGCCTATAAATGTTTTATTGAAGGGTAAATGATGTGAAGGAACTCAAAACTAGGTCCAATAATGCGTGAAATTGTCTCTTTTTCTCAAGATGGTCCAATTTCATATGGCACACAAATGATATGCTACCTTGAGCATAACTCCCCAAGGATGCATGCCATCCTTGGATTGTTGGCATGAGACAACCAATCAAAAGATAGTTTCACTTTTTTGTCTCTCTTTTCCTTTGTATCTCTTATATTTCTCTCTCATGCTCTATATTTGTCTATTCCTCCATCTTTCAATCTCTCTATCTATCTATGTATATCTATCTATCTATATATATATCTAAATATGTATATTTCTCTCATTCTCCATCTTTTGAGTTTCTCTCTTTATTAGCCAATAGGCTATGCATAGTGTAAGATTTCAGTGTGAAACATGTCTTCCACCTACAAACCACTATTGAGTCATTGGAAAAAAAGTTTCAACTATCATTTAATGGTAAACCAGGTGCAGTTTAATGGTAAAATCCTCAAAAATATTAGGTAAAACATCCAAATTCTCACTTATCACATAAAAGCAAGATAAATATTAATGTGACAATTGGATGGGTACATTCTATTTCTATTTGCAATTTTTTTTTCCAATTTGATCACAATTTTATCTTTTCATTTGCATTGGTGTATGTTTTAAATCTTTATGCAAATATTTCATAATTAGATAATTTACTTAATTTTTGTAAAGAAAAAATGTAGATTTGTCTAAATTTATTTCATTCGATTATGTAGCAATTATTATTAATTGTTTAATCTAACAACATGTAGTGCATCCATGCACAAACACATACTCTCTAACATATTAACATACACATAGTTTTCTATTGGCATAATCCTTGAACCTCCTTTAGGTGCAAGTATTAGTATATATACCTCTCTCTATATAGAATTCTCCCCCCTCTATCTCTCTTTCTTTTTCTTAATCTCTCCAAAGATCAATTAAACTATCATATTTTTTATATATTAATTCAATTTGATCTATATAAAAATATATTAGTTATTAATTATAATAATTTCACATTTATATCAATTTAATTTGATCTATATAACAATATATTAATTATGGATTATAATAATTTCATATTTATATTTAATAATTTTTATTTTAGAATATAATATATAATGATAAATATAATTATATTATATCTAATTTAATGTGTATTATAGAAAATCTATATAATATAATAATTAATAATTAATAATTATATTAATTTTAGATATGTATTTAATAGTTTTATTAAAAAATTAATATATAATAATAAATAGTATAATTATATTATTTATAATTTATTTTTTATTATATAAAATATGCATTATATTAATTATACTAATATATACTTAACTACCTAGGGTAATGATGTTGTAATGTTAAAACCTAAATGTGGTCACTATTAGAATCTTGGCCGTAATTTTCATTGTAATATACATACTCTAAAACCCTCATCAAAACCTTATTTTTAGGTTGTAGCTCACCAAATTGGAGAAGTGAAAGGTAAATACCAATTTGGAAGAGTTTGGAGGAGTGGAAGCTAATAGCAGTAAGAAAGTAGTAAAAAATAACCAAAAACAGTAATAAAAAAAGCAAAAACTGATGAACAATTGAGATTCATTTAACCATCTTGCATATTCTATGCAAAAATTACCACTGTTCAGGGACAAAAGATCATTGTGAACTTCAAAGTGAATCAACAATTTTGTGGTTGGATTCTATAGGCTTCTCTTACACTCTTAGGATCTTCCACCTAAAAGGAGAGAGATAGAATAACCTACAAAATTGAAGTGGTTCATTCAAATAGAGGTTTGTCTGATGTGAGTATGACTAAATGAAATGTTGTAAATGCCACTAACTAATGAAATTGATTGACTATTGATGAAAAACCTATGAAATATGCAATGTTTAAAAACATAGTGAGATATGCAAGAATGAACTAAAACATGAATGAATGCAAAACATAATTGACAGAAGGATGAACATAGTGCACCTGGGCAATGAATGTTGAATATGGGATGATCTAAATTTTGTAAAAAATTAGTGAGAATCACCAGTGGAACTCATTCACCACTGATGGTGAATCAGTCCTGCTACTATCAAAAACACCTGAAACAAGTTTCTGACTATCAAGAACTAGAATTTGACAAAGTTTTCTTTTTCATCCTTAAGGTGGGACTCATTCGCCACTAATGGCGAATCAGTCCTCTCCCAAAATTTTGTGAAATCAAAGGTAAATTTTGTAGCTCTGGATCTATACTTGTCTTCTTGTCAAATTAACAAAGTCAAATATGCAGAAAACAAACTATAGGTTGTCTCCCAGCTTGAAATAGGGTTGATTTGACTTGAAACACTTTCTTGACTTGTTGACCACCTTTCAACACCTAAAATTGTTTGACAAATCTGCATACAAAAGTCTACAAACACACATGCAAGAGGGGGAAAATGGTTACGGGCTAGAGTATAGGGATTTTCCTTGGCCAAATCCCACTTTGTTAATCAAAACCTTAATGAAGAAATAGAATGAAATGAACAAGGAAAGATGAATAAACAACATGCAAATGTCCTAAACTCACCACCATCTTGTTGAAGAAATCTGAAGATATATCAATGGTTGCTCCAAGATGCTTGATATTTGCTTGATTGAATGATGCTTGAATATAATTAGTTAATGAGTGAACTTGATGAATGCTTGAATGAATTAGGTGAATGGGGGTTGAAATGGGAAGAAAAGCACTTATTTATACACACTTATGCCCTAATAATCCAGTGATACATCATCGTTGGCTAACATAAGGCAATTTTGAATAAAAACTCAAAAGAAAATTTGAATTATTTTGATTTTGGCGCCAAGAGGGACTCATTCGCCACCCATGGAAAATGGGTCCCACCTTGGGCTTGAAAGTGGGTGTCAGGAATTAAGTCAAATTTAATGTTATTTTTAGGCTTACATTAAAAAATACACTTAATTAAGTCTCATGAGTGCATAAAGGGGTCAAATAAAGAATAAGAAAGGTGTAAATAGTGAAATTAAGCCTATAAAAGCGTGAAATCTTGTTACAAAACTTTACAATACTTCAAAATAGGACTTGATAAGTGATGAAAAGGTGATTTTTAGGTGAATTGTAATGAAAAGAGTCTAGAAAAGTGTAGAAATGTGTTACAACACTTCACAACACCTTCATAAGATGTCATAATTTAAATATTTAGGACCTAATGTGAATGCATAAGTTACATTGCAACATTAAATCAAAGAAAAATAGACCAAGCATCATGAGAGAAGGACCTAAAATACCATGAAAATGTCAATGATCCATTTTTCTATGGTACACAAATAAGGAAATTCCTTCAGTGTAATTAAGGGGACAAATCCATACTAGAAATGCTAGAGGGTAGAAAAACAAAAGTAGTAGATTATTTATGCAACCTTCTAATGGTTGGAATGGATCACACTTGAGATACTAAGATCAATTCTTAAGGGGAATTTCAAATTTGGTAAAAGAGAACCATTATTATTTTCTTATGGGGGCTTACTTAGAGTAAGAAATCAAAGAACCAGCTATGTAATTGCACCATAAAAATGCCCCTGGTTTGGAGGGATTTTTGGAAAATTATGTTCACAATGCTATTGAGGAATATAGGAGAAAATGAAAGTTATTGAAAACTCTAAACAACACTTTTATAGCCCTCATCCCAAAGAAGGAGCAAGATTAATTTTGGCCCATTTTCCTTTGCAACATTGTTGATAAGGATTTATCAAAGGCAATGGAAAATAGATTGAAAGTGGTTCTCCTTGATATCGTTGCAGAGTAAAAAGGAAATTTCATTCCTAGCCTATCAATCTTAGATGGTGTAATAATAGCTTAGGAGTAAATATAATCAATTCATTCTATTGGATGGAGTAGCTTAATTTGGTAAAGGTATACATAAGAAATTCCTATGATTAGGTTACTAGAGGTTCCTTATCAATGTTTTGGAGTCCCATGGTTTCAATAATTGATGGATAGATTAGATATTTAGTTTTGTATCCAATCCTTAATATTTGATAATATTAAATGGATTCCCTCAAGGTTTCTTTGGAACCTCCTGAGGTCTACATCAAGATGATCTCATTTCTCAATTCTCTTCATCTTGATTATAAATTCTTTGGGGAGAGCAATAAGTGATGTAGTGATGACTAGTATGTGGGAAGATATAATAGTGACAATAAATTTTCCTTTGATATATCATTATCAATTTTTTGTTGACACAATGTTGTTTAGGTCTTCCAAGAGAAAGGAGGCAAAGGTTATGGAAGGAATCTTAAACTCATATTCAATGGACTCGACCTAGTTAGTAAATAAAAAATAGAGGTATTTTTCTTCTTCACTAAACCCCACAGGAAAATGGAAATTCTTAAAATCTTATACTTTAAAAAGGGAACTCTTCTATAAACTTATTTAGGATTTCCAATTTCTTGAGGTCTAAAAGATATAAAATTATCGAATCCTCTATTCAAAAGATGCAGAAAAAAATATATCCTCTTAGAAGGGACAATAACTATTTTAGGAAAGAAGGATAATAATGTTAAAATTAGTCATATTAACCATCCTTTTTTCCTTCTTTATTGTCTTAGAATTTCATTGTTGGTTAATAAAAAATTTAACTAGAATTTATGAGAAACTTCTTTTGGCAAGCAACCTCGAAAGGAAAATAAATTCCCTTAATTTATTAGGACAAAATATGAAAACCAAAAGATTAAGGTGGTGTGGGGTTGAGAAATCAATTCTCTCATAAGAGAGCGCTTGGAGCCAATCTAGTATAGGTTGAATGTATTCCAAGCCCAATCTCAAATGGGTTCGATTCCTAAAAAATAAATACCTAGAAAACCAAGAAAACTCAATAATTATTTCTATTTACAATCCACCAAAGGGCATTGGATTGTTGAATTTTATATTATCTTGAAAAACAATAATTATAGACTGTTTAAATTATGAGATAATACAAGAGAAATCCAATCTATTATAGGAGGTTTCCTTGAATGGATACCTTATTATTGAGAAGTGTGATACCTTTACATAGGAAAAATGAATCCTTTCCACAAAATGGGGAACACATGTGGTTGACTATTCTTTTGTCACATCAATACAAACCAATTACTTAAAAAATTCATGTGTAACTTGTCATTTTTTTATATTCACAAGATCTTTGAAATTTAGATTTTAAATTTTAAAATACAAAAAATGGCTTGACTTTGATATCAACTATTTCTTAAAGGAACATAGTGTCTATTAGATCCTTGGGGAATTCTAGGCTTTACATTTATTCCTGTAGAAGTAAACCTCAAACGTGATAAATTATTACATAAGTAACTTATATTTGTAAGAAATATTTTGTCATGGAAATAATTGAAATCTAGAGAAAAATGTAATTAATACTCATGTTCCTCAATTTCATTAATGTTTCAAAATGTAAATACAAAATTCAAGTATATGCTTTATATTATGCTCTTTATGGTTTGCAAGAAACATCAATGTCCCATATATATGTGTAATTGAATTTCTATACATGTTAGTATGATTACTTAGACATTTAATAAAATTTCAAGTCTAGAATACAATAAATTCAATGTTTGTCTATCTTGAATGTGGATTAGATTAGTAATTTTTCTTACATAGGTGTTTTCTAGTCCATTTGGATCAAGGTTTTCCAAATGGTTAAAACTTTTTAGGTACTACATAGGGTAAGATGATAAAATTCTTACAAGGAATATTTTGGGTCCGAGAGAGAACTAAACCAAAGTTTGTAAAAGAAAAACTTCAAGTAGGTAGATATTTTTAAAAAAATTAAGAAAACCAAGGATCACAATTTGAAACACCTTAAATAAACTATTTACAACATTGTGGTCCTTGAAGAAGGAAAATGGATTCATCAATCATTAAGAACTTCTAGAGAGCTCCCTAGTTTAGAGAAAAATGGGGTGTTGTAATCCTTTGACAACTATGCTATAAAGAGGTAGAAGCATTTTCTATATTCATTATTACTTATACATTAGATGTGTTGACATATATGTATATCTTTAAATTGTAAATACTTTTCTAGAATTAATGCTTATATTTTCCTTAATTTTTTCATTTTTCCTTAACATAAGATTAACTTATAATTCATAAATATCTCCTAAATACATATAAATTTCATACTTTTTATGCACATAAATTATCAATTGTATAGTTTGAAGTTTTTTAGGTCTTTTATTTTAAAATTATTTAAAATAGGGATGTTCATAATAGTTTTATATTTTACTATTGTAGGCTGACTTTGAATTATATATTATTTATTTTGTTAGGGTCAAATATGTATAACTTGTGTTACGTTAATCAAAATGAAATGTAGTAAAACACATATTTTAAAAATATTCCAAATGTATATTACTATACTAATCAAATGAAAATGATAGATATTTTTTCCCTATCATATTGAGTTTGAGATGGAAAATAGGAAATTGACAAGTTAACTTTTAAAAACTGACATAGATGGATTAGGGCTACCTAGCTCTAGGTGGTTTAATGATGTTAAATTATGAACTACCACTTAATAATCCAAAATGATTCTTTGGTTTTATTTTTGGCTTTATATTATTTTTGGGGACAAAACATGAAATTAAATTAATCCAGTTGAATTTTACATTGCAAAATTGAACTTTGTGAACCTAATCAACTTGATCTACACAACTAATTTGGGATGCCTTGCAATCTTCAAACTATTTTTCCCCACCTTTGGATACTTGGAATTGTAGTAAGGAATTGATATGGTTTATAAACACCTTTGAAGAGATTGCTAAGAGAGATTCATGTTATCCACAATCAAACACTTAGGTGGACTGATTCAATATCTTATAGATAAATAACAAAAACAAACCATGTAATTTTCACAACTATTGCTAAGCATGCAAATGCTAATGTAATTGTAAATTCTTAGATGTGGTCCTTGAATAATGATATAACTTGTAAATGAAAGATCTTAATTCTCAGTGATCCATAGATATGCTAAATTTTATTGGCATGTATTTGCATAGGTGAAGCCATGATTATTTCCATGTACATGCTACTACTAGGGTTTAACATTGCTCCTCAATAATTTTGAAGGTGCATGATACCCTTTCATTTATTTGCTAGTTTTAACATATTTTTTATTTTTAAATATGTGTCTTTTTTTTTATATAAGATAAGTGCTATCAAGGGGATAGCTCCCAAATACAAAAAGATAGAAATAAAATCGGGCAACTCCAAGACCCTAGACCAACCACTAACAAAGAGAAGCCAACAACTCTTCACTACAAGAACAACTCCAACCGAAAAAGAGCATCCTCAACGCTTGAGAGAGCTTGAAACCAAGCGCCTCCTACAAACCTTGCATCAAAGGAGAAAATAGAACAAGACACCAGAGAAAAACCAAAAGGAACTGGACACACAGGTAGAGGAAGCACCAAAACGCCAAACAAAGCAAAGCCTGCCTCATTATTCCCCCCGAAGACATAAAACAACCATGCATCTGTATTAGGAAAATGATTTCATTTTTTCTTTGTCTTGAACCACTATTTCCATTAGAACTTCCCACATTTCTAACTTAGAGTCGATGATCTGCCTGTCCTTCTGCCAAATGCCCACATTTTCCAGGTAGTTAGCAGCCTTATTAGCTTCTCTGTACACATGTCCAATCTTGTAATTGTCCAATTTGTCAAGTAATTATTTAAACTGAGCAACCCAATAATCAATTTTCCAACTTGGGGACTGACCATTAATTATTGCTTGAATGCAAACCAAGGAGTCACCTTCAATCTCCATTGATTTGATCCATTTGCTGATACATATCTGAAGGCCCATCATCAATGCCTCCAGCTCTACAATATTGTTAGTGCAAACGCCTAAATTTTTAGAGGCAGCCCAAATGCACTGACCCGCTTGATCTCTGATAAGGAAACCAACCCCAGAAATTCCTGGATTTCCCTTGGCCGCCTCGTCGAAGTTCAACTTCCATGAAATTTCCTTAGGGACCTTCCAGAGAACTGCCTTCCTATCTATCTTACAATTCACGGGTGGACCCACCTTTGGCCGTTTCAACTTTCTCCACTCTTTTTGGATCAATTCATCCCATTTAGTGAATCTCAATTTTGAGCTAAGCTTAATCCTGTTGTTGGCCACTTCAATGATTTCCTCCTTTATCCATTCTATTAAACTATTGCTATCAAGGTCCTCGCCTTTGAAAATCCTCCTATTCATTTCTTTCCATAGGTGCCAAACCACCAGCGAAGGTGCCAAAATCCACAACCCCTGCCAATACCCATTTTTGTTGCCTAACTTCCAAGCATTCAAGAATTCTCCTAGTTTCTCCTGTTGTGGACCGTGAACTTGGAATGACATTTGAAGCCAATCCCAACAAACCTCAAAAATTGGGCAGGATAGCAATAGGTGATCTGCCCCCTCCTCGACATGTTCACACATTACACAAAGAGAAGGGCCAACCATCCCTAGCCTTTTCAACCTTTCCATCGTGAGGCAGCGCTGATGAATAGCCACCTAAAGAAATGCCCTAGCCTTGGGAAGCACCATTTGGTTCCAACACAGTTTATCCATCCAATCTATCCTTGCGTCAATCTCCACTTGAATTTGGTATTCGAGTTTGGTTGTGTATTCCCCGAATTTTTCCCCACACCAAATAATGGTGTCATCCTCTTTAGACAAACACACCACCTGATTGTTTAACTCCTCTGATATTGCCTTCACTAACTCCTAATCAAGGTGCACATGCTCCAAATTCTTCCACTTCGCTCTCCCACCTCCACCATTTTCTTCCAAGCATATATACTTGACAACTTCTTTCCCACATTCATCTTCTAATTGACCGATTTCCTAGCCAAGATCGAATTTCTCTACTAAACTCCTAAAGCCATTCCAAGAATCAGACAAGAACCTAGCCTTTTGACCATTACCAATTTTCCATGTGATGTGACTTGTGATTAGAGGATGAAATTTTCTCATGAATCTCTAGATGGCCAATCCACCTTGAATATTTTCTATTTTTAGAATCCTAGAAGGGGAACTGCTATCTAAATATTTATTCTGAACAATATGACACCACAACCTCTCTGGGTGTCTATACACTTTCCAAATCAACGTAGCCCCCAATGCAGTATTTTGCAACCCGACTCTCCTTAAACTCGCACCACCTTCGAATTTGGGCTTACAACTGATTTCCCATCCAATTAATGGTATTTTCCTTTCCTCCTTAGATCCTTCCCATAAGAATCTCTTTAGAATCTTCTCTAGTCCTTCTTCAATCTTCCTTGGAGCTTCATAGCACGCCATCATGAAAATTGGTATGGTGGAAAGGACAGCCTTGGAAATAGTGATCCTATCAGCCAGAGTCAACCAATTATTTTTCCAGGACAAAGCTTTATTTCTGCACTTGTTCAACACCTCCTCCTAGTGCTTGGATTTACAGGCACCATTGAAAATATGAACCCCAAGAAATATGACCGGAAGCTTGTCAATCTGGTAACCTAAAAGAGTAGAGATGGGTCTTTGAACAACCTCCTTAGTATTGAAAAAATAAATTCTAGATTTCTCCTTATTCATTTTTTGACCCGACTGATGTTCATACTCTACAAGAGTCACCTTGATGCAACTAGCCTCCCTAATGCTTGCTTCTCCAAACAAAGAGGTATCATCTGCAAACTGGGAATGGGTTATTGGTTCCACATTCAGAGCCACATAAATACCAATCCATTCAACCTATTGTCTTCATCGTTTAATTGCACAACTCAAGGCCTCCACCAAAATAAGAAACAACAATGGCGATAATGGATCCCCTTGTCGCATACCGTTAGTGGCTTCAAAAAATCCATTGAGAGATCTGTTGATAAGGATAGAGAATCTCACTGTGGATATGCACTATTTAATTATTGAGCACCAGTGCTCGTAGAAGCCCAAGCGATCCATGACTTTGAGTAGAAAGTCCCATGAGACTTTATCGTAAGCCTTGCAAACGTCCAACTTAATAATCATGCCAGCCTAATGATTTGTCTTTAACCAATGAACCACCTCATTAATGAGCACTATGTTGTTTGTGATCTCTCTCCCAGGAATTAAACCATTCTGTTTAGGTGAGATAATTTTTCCGAGGATCTTCTTCAGTCTATTTGCTAATACCTTTGCAATAACTTTGTACACTGTGTTGCAAAGGAAGATAGGCCTATAGTCACCGAAAGACTTGCATTCCTCCTTCTTGGGAATCAACGCTATAACATAATTGTTGAGTTCCTTGATGAATCTCTTTTTCTTTCTGAAGTCCTCCACCACTAACCAACGATCTCTCTCAAGAAAGTCCCAACAGGTTTGAAAAAATATTACTGGGAATTCATCTGGCCCCAAGGCCTTGTCGGGGTGCAACTGAAAAAGGGCAGTCTTTACTTCCTCCATCGAGACGGATTCACCAAGCATAGCATTATCTTCACTTCCCACCTTTCTAACAATAGCATCTAATATGCCTCCCTCATTGTATCCTCCCACAAATTCACCTAAGATTCTTTTTTAAAAGGCTACCGCCTCAAGGCCAACTTCCAAGCTTCCAAGCTTAACAACGCCATCTTGGGACTGAATCGATTCAATTTTATTCATCTCCCTTCAAGCAAGAACTAAAGTATGGAAAAATTTGGAATTAGAATCGCCTTCCCTGAGCCAGACTTCTCTTGGTTTGTCTCTCTAGTATAATTCCTCTCTTTAGAAGTTTTGAGAGTTCCAATTTTAATTCCTTTTCTCTCAGGAATTCTTCATTCTACATACCATCCCTAATCACCTTCTCATTGAGAGCCTACAATTCGTACTCAACCCTGGCCTTCTCTAAGAAGATATTCATGAATTTTTCCTTGTTCCAAACTTTAAGTTTTTGTTTCAAGTATTGGAGCTTTTTTGCAAATTTAAAGCTGAAAGATCCCCCACCCGATACTCCTTCCACCATCCTTCTAGCAAGTTCAGGAGCCCAATATCATGCCACCACATGTTCATAAACCTAAAAGGTGACTTTGCTAAATTCATACCTCCACTAAGATGGAGCTCCATAGGAAAGTGATCCGATATGGAGACTGGCAAGATGTGAGCTTCAATGATGGAGCAACGGTTTCACCACACTAGAGAAATCAAGAACCTATCTAGCCTCTCAGAGATAGTCATGAAGTCCTTGCACCTGTTGGTCTAGGTGAACACTTCATTCAAGGTTGGGAAATCCTCTAATCCAGAGTTCGCCACGAACCATCTGAAATCAAACAAAGATTGGGATTCAGACCTTAAACCCCCACTTTTCTCTAACAAATCCAGCAAAGCATTGAAGTCACCTCCAATGATGAAGCAAGATCCCTCATGACTCTTAATAAAGTCCAAAACCTCTGACCAAAGCATGGCCTTCTCTTTTGTTCCAATCAGGCCATAGATGTTGAGGAGAAAGAATGAGAAATTCAGACTCATACTGAAGACTTTCAGCCAACCAATTCAAATGTGAACACTACACCTTCATCGAAACTTCAGATTCCTTCCAGATCAACCCAATAGCCCCACCCGCACCCACCAAACCTTGAAAGTGACCATTCCAAGTCTTGATGTATTGTAAAAACGTGCACGCCTCTATTTGTGAAAGCTTGGTTTCTTGAAAAAGGATAATGTCACTAGCACATGATTGAAGGTGATGCCTAACCATGCGTCTCTTATCAGGGGCCATTAGGCCCCTGACGTTCCAAGTTGATAGTTTCATTACTTCCCAAGGGAGGCCTTCCCTCCCTTAGTACTTAAAAACTTCTTGATGCTGGGATAGTTCCTTGCGGCTCCCTCCTCCTTTCTCAATGTCTTGAAGGATTTCTGCCCTCTAGACTTACCCTATTTTCCAAGTTTACCCATACCCAAATGCAAAGCCACAGTTTGGGTGATGCATCTTTCTTCAAAAATGTCAAGCTCATCCCTAGGTTCCAATTCTGAATCTAAATCTGTTAAGGGGGCTAGCTCATCCATCTTGGAATCCTCCAGATAGACCGATTTGGAAACACTTTCTATGGGCATGACCATCGAGGCCACCCTGGTTTCGTCTAGATTTGCTTGTGGCCCCTCTAGTGCTCTTGCCATTGACTCCTTTGAATCTGAGGCTACTGGTCCAGGAACAAATGGAACAATTTGCAATTCAGGGGCCACCTTTATCCTTTCCATCTCCACTTTCCTATGCTCCTCCTTCCCTTGAGCACTTTTACACTCCACCTAATTGTGCGTCCAAGAGCCACAATAAAGGAAATACCTTTTGTCCTCTTCCACCTCAACTTCCTAAATCTAGCTTTCTCCTTCCACCAGTAACTTGATTGCCCTTGGAACAACGTTGATTGCCACAATCCTCAATCTAGCGTATTTACAGAGGTAACCATCTATGATCTCCATGTCTATATCAAGGAGAGTCCCTAATGATCATCCAATCTTTTCCAAACATTCTCCATTCCAGTATTCAAACGGAAGGTTATATAGGCGAATCCAGATTGATTGAGCATACGGCTGAATTCTAGTTGGATCAAAATTTTGAGTCCAGGGTTGCATGTAAAGCAGAAGATTGCCCATGTGCCACACACCACCCTCCATGATTCTCATTTTAGTTTCTTCATCTACGAAAACATTTTTTGGAAGGAATCTGAGAAGCACCTCCATCTACCAATTTTTTGTGACCCATTTTCTGATCATAGCCCTATTAGGGGACCCCCCAATGAAGTGGAAAATGAGAGCAAATTCCTTCAAAAAATTTGCATCACTTTTTTTTTCCTACGCCACATCGATCAACAAAATGTCCTTCGCCTCCAATGCACTAGGTTTAAGTCCTTGGTATGAATTGGATTTCGGCTTCTGTTGATTATTCCACCTACTGGGGTTGCTGAATCTATCTAAATTTCTGATCGTTGAAGCCCTCTAATTCTTGGAAGGTCACCGCCATGGAGGTCTATCACTCCAAACACTGGCATCATGCAGATTTTCCCTTGTTGCATCTGAAGGCATGTTGTGTCAAACACGACCGGGGTGAAGATCCTTCTGATGATCAGAAGGTTGATGACAATACTGTGGCTGGTAGCGGTCGACCCATTCTCCCTTGGAAAACACCCATTGAGGAAAATGACCGCCGATCAGAGATAGCGACTTGACAGGCACCTCGTGAATCACTTCATCTGCCCAACTTCTCTGGCCTCACCCTTCTGCCCTGGCACCTTCTCGCCACCCTTTGTCACCTTTCCATTCTTCGCTCCATCTCTGCCCTTTGAATTCACACTTCTCTGCTCGTTTTGTGCCATTGTATGCTAGTTATTTGTTAGCTAAATAGGTGTCCTTGTGTAAATACTAGCACTTGTAGCCGGGGAGCTGGAAGGAATACACCGATACTTTTTTATAATTTGCTAAACATTATTGATCATGTGTTTGCAGTTGTTTTTTTTTTGGGAGAACTAAAATTGTTATTTTTAGTTAGTGATCCTGTGTTTGCAGTTGAACATACAAAGAAGCAGCTGGAATGCAGCAATTGAAAATTATGGATGGGGATCATTATTCATTATCTTCTCAAATCAATTGGACAAGAACTTGGGAAACCAAAATTGACAAAGGCAATGTAGTCCCAACTCATTCTTCTTTTCAATTCTAGTGCACACCCACTTGACAAGATCCTTGTTTTCTCCAAATGCAGGGTCTATTGGTCACCCTCCAAAACTGTAGATGCCGCTTTTCTCGTTCACCTTGAGAGTGTAGGCATACTCTGCATAAACAAATACACCATATTCTTTTTCAATAAAGAATTGGAAAATAAATTATTTAACAAATGAACTAATCTAGTATTTTTAACTGTGTAAATCAAACAAACATATTGTAAATGAGGCAAAATGATGATAAACCATGAAACTTGCTTCAAATTTACATTAAATACCTATACAAAATAGAGATGAACTTATAATTTCAAAGTAAAAGTATCATTTTCTATACAACTTACACATTTATAAAATCAATTAATACATTATAAATATTATAAACTATAATATGGTTTTTTTATAGACTTGGATGAGATTTGTAGGTTCATGGAGAAGATGAAATGGGATGAAAAAGTGAGTCTGCTGGAGAAAGAAATGCAGGAAGTCAAGACCATTTATTATTCATTTTTCTATCAGTACAACTAATATATGAAAATGTGCCACTAGTATAAGGATGCTCTAGGAATACCTTAGATCTTAGACCTTGAGTGGACAGGTCGGCTCTAGTGCTAGGATTCGTGGTTGAAGAATCAAGGAGAAGAAGGTCCAAGAGGTGGATGGCACATAATTTGCTGAAAAACATCTTGAATTTTTGAAAGAGGAATGGGAGAATGTTGTGGCCTTTCTTCTCTTCTGTGTGCTTGCTGTCTAATTTGGTGCTACATTTTGGGCCTCGTGGCCTTGGTTGTGGCCTTCTCTCTGGGGGTCTATTTTTCTAGTGCTTTACTGGTGCAATGTTATTGTTTTTCTACTTGTTTCTTTGTCTCGTGGTTTTGATCTTGTAAAAGGGATAGGTCTTCTTTCAAAATCCTTCTATACCATTAATAAAAACAAAAGTAGTCTTTTGTAGATGATATAGTTGTTGGTTGTATAGGGGCCCACATCTATAGGAAAAAAATGATTACAAAAGGGATATAAGTCTAAATTTACGATATAAAAGATGACACACTATTATAGATCTCAGATATAGATATTGGACAAGCAAAAACCAAGCAGAAGAACTAGAAAAGAGTAGGGACCAATGCAACATCAACTTTGCCCACTATCATCATATCAGTTTGTATAAAAATCCCTATGACTGCTCTTACTACAACATCATGAGAAATTGAGGGGAGCATGAACAAGATCAATAACTCTAGATTTACATTTCTAAGAATTACCCTTAGGTTATCAACTAGTAGATGGAAACCCAATTAGTAGATTGGTTGAAACACTTGCCTAAGAATTAGAGCCAGTAACCTTCAGACTATGAATTTATTTTTACCATTCCCCTAAAACAAATGTGGAAGCATAGATGTAACAATCTCAAGCAAGATTTCAATTCCAAGCATAAACAATTTACGGAAATGAAATAACTCAATACAGAAGGAAGCATCCACTAGTCATGATAGTCAACAGATTTAAAGAGTCGGCCTCATTTGCTTTTCATTCTTTTTCATCTTGCTCTCTACTCTGGAACGTCACCATGAAGGGTTTTGACTGGTAAGTTTCCTTCATCATTTCAAGTTGCTGGCTCATCTCTGGTAATGGTATAAGAGTGAAAAGATTGTTATTTTCTTCATTCCACATGCTTTTACTATGAATGAAAAAGGTAAAGAATCTATTTTTCTCTACAGGCTCTGACCTTGACTATCAACAAAATAATGAAAAAGGTTATTTTTCATATAAAATGTTTCAACATCCACCAATTTTTTTTCATAAGGAACCAGAGAATTTTTCATTTAAGCTACCATGAGATACCGAATGCTTCATCTCATGAACAGATAGCTAGACAACATTGTCTGAGCTCTCATCTACAAAATTCACTTTAGAGGAAGTATACACAGTTTGGACGATCTGCTACACTTCAAGTTTGGATCCAAAGTCTACAACAATGGAAACTTTGGAGCACAAAATCTTTGTATTCTCAAGCTTGTCAATACCCAACACATCCTTCAAAAAGCCTAAGATAACATAATTATTGATGTTGAATGTACACTTTAGATGCTAGTTCCAAGCATCCCTGTACACATTGTTGTGCCCATAATTACCTCTTGAAATACTGTAGAGCATTGGGGACCATACAAATTACCCCTAAATAGCACCACTTTCCTTACAAATCACCCTGAAGAGCACCCCAAACCTTACAATTTGTCAAGCTATGCCAAAACACTATATAACACCCAAGATATATAGAGTCGATTGCATATTTTGCCTAAAATTGTAGTCTCTATATTATAATGAATTTGCATGCTAAAATACTCCCATTAATGTGATGGGGATGAGAAATTGGGGGAGATGGCCAAAAACTTAGAAGTTTTAACATTCAATAATATCACTAATCTGCCAGGCTTTGAATCAATGCAAGCCTTCACAGAGAAGGGAAATTGAACAATTTTGACATTTGCCAATCTATCTTCTATCCTATTGCTCTCTCTGAAATAACAATTAAAATGAATATCTTGAAAACCCCCCTGGAGCCTAACTTCTTCAATGTTACTTTTGAGATTTTTATCTCTAAGATAATCACTGATGCACCCAGTAATTATAACTTGAGAGACGTGGGTTCCTAGCTTCTTCCTATGATATGCCAACCTAGCCCCTTCAGTCTATGACATACACTAAGCATTCTAAGATCCTTCTTTGGCCATTTAGTGGGGATAGAGGATGATGCTTTTGATTATTTTTTTCTAAGTTTTATTATAGATGGTCTACTGCTTGATTATCATTAGGTTCACTGTTCTTTTAGTGTCTCTTCCCTTGTAAGGATATTTTTATGCCACCATATCTTCCTGTGGATTTAACTACTTTAGGCTTACCTTTTTCTTGTTTTATTCATTTTTGTTTTGTACATTTTTTTATTTGGTTTTCATCCTGAGTGCCCCAATAGTCTTAATTTGACACTTTTTGGGTCCCATTGACCTAGTTTGGTTAGTCTTGGATACTTAAATAATTTCTCTTTCTTTAACTCAAATGAGAAGCCACTATCAAAGCTACAAAAGAGTCAAATCTTTCACATAATATGAAGTTCTAAAGAATTCTAAAAAAATTAGTTTTATTATTACATTCAAATCTGGAGTTCAGTAGATTTGTCAGAGCATGTGTGTATATGGATCTCTCAAGCACAATTCCCCACTATCTGAACTTCCAATCCTCCCTTGGCTCTTCGTTACCATAAGTGGATTTTGAAGGATTTCCTTTGAGATCCTTTGGCTGCAATCAGATTGGTCATAAAAGACCCGACTGCTCTTCTCCTCAGCAGGTTCCTCAGAGAAATAAGGTTTTATTGCAGAAATGGGTTCCTAAACAAGGGACACCCAATGAGGATTTTATTTGGAGGAATCATGGATATTTTCTATCTAGTTGATATGAAGTTTCATCTGGTTTCCATCTTAGCAGCCAGAGGTTTGATTGGTAAAGGAAACTCCTCCTATTTTAGATGGAAATCTCTATCTGGATTCTTTGACGGATCAACTCTAGGCATCATATATGAATTAGGGTTTTAGCTCAGTTGGAAAAAGATTATTTGCTTAAGGATTTCTCGTCGAAACATATTGTGATGGATTGCTTATGGGGCATCACGTCAACAGGGAATTTGTTGCCAGCTAGCTCTTCTAAGACAAGGAGGGGTCACAAGATAGACACTGATAACTTTAGTTGGAGGCTCATGAGAGATTTGTGATGAAGGAGCATCCAATGATATGACAAAAATAATTTGTCTTTATTTTATAATGAGTACACCACTATTTAGTTCCCAATTTTTTGGTGACTTTTTCTGCTTAAAACCTTCTGCAGTCCTTAATTTGTTCCCTGAATTCACCTACCTGCAGTCACTTGATTTGACAAAGTTCAGCTGTTTTGCATTTCAAAACAGGATTTCAAAGGTCACAATTTGAGGGTTTTCTCAAAATGGCCATTCAAATACACAGAGCCTCAAACAGGTCTAATTCAGCAAGAATGACATGAGGGATTCAAATCGGAATTTGACTGGGAGACATTACATGACCTCAAACGAGAACAAAATCTTACCGAATTTCATTCAAACAGGGTCGTTGAATTTATGTGAGCCTACGTAGGATTTCGATTTTTGCACATTCGAAAGAAATTGTGGAGAATATGGGTCTCTCTCAATAATATCGGACAGTACGCTCTCTGATAGGTCATTTCCCTGCAATTGACGGATATTTTCCGGGTAGGGTACGCGGTCTGACGGGTCATTTCCTGGCAATTGACGGATATTTGTCGGGTTCGGTGTGCGGATAGAAACATTCAGTAAAACTCTCTCTGTCCAACGAGGGCGAAGTTTCATGGAAGTTATTTTTACTTTTTTCCTTTGACAGGTGACAGAGGTAATTATTGCTGGAAACATCCAAAGACAAAAGCTCCTCCAGCTTAGATATCTCTTGTGGAATGAAACATATGCAGTGTATATCTGGGGAAACGGGCAGAGTTTGCAGAAAAAACTATTACGAAACCCTACAAAAGCAGATTTTTTTTTAAATGAGACGAACCGAAACCAATCTCCCTACAACTACTATTTCAATCTATTCACAGTAAACGAAACCCAAAATGTTACCTCCAGATTCTGCACGAATTGCGTCGTGCTATGAACGATGGCCGTGAGCGGGAATGGGCAGAGTTTTCTTTCAGGCGTGGGGCGATGGATGATCACCGTCTGAAGCAGATTTATAACAAATATTGGCTGTTTTGAAGCAGCTCTGTAGCACATTCACCGTGCATGAGGTGGGTTTACAGATACCCGACACCGAGGTAAAAAATAGGATTAAAAATCATTATTTTTAACCTCGTCGATGGTCCTGTTTTCTGGCCATTTTTCCCGGCGCGAGACAACTTCACGGCGGCAATCTCACGCTAGGTATATATAGCCTATCGGCTAAAAAATATATACCATTCATTAGTCAAAGGTTCAAAAATATATGTCTCGTTATTTATAAACAATTGATATATAAGCTCTCTTTTATTATCAAAAAAATAGAAAAAGACACTTGAAGATTTGAAACTCAGATATTCATCAAAGTTGTAAGTTTTAATAGAATAAGTGTATATTTATGGGTGTGTCAAATTTAAAAGTGAAGCTTTTCTATTCAAAGTTTTCATTTTAATTTTAAGGAACACTTTATACTCACAAAATATATTTTTCTTTGTAATGTTGTATTGTCAAAATGAGAATCGCAGTAGTGAGTAAATCATTAATTATTAATAATGATGTGATTATTTAGTAACACGTCTTTGTAGATTGAATACTTTTTATTGTAAATGAGAATTGCAGTATGATTAAAAAAAGTTTTAGAATTATATTAACTCGGTGCAACATGTTTTAGATTTGCAATCGCTTGACCACATTGCATGTAAGTCTTACTAGTGATTCAATTGTTGAAATTGTACATTTGAAGGAAAAATTAAAAGGCACTAAATAGCACAAATAGCACAATATTATAATAATTGTGCATCACTATTCTAGATAATTAAATTATTCTTAATCATTATGTACAAAAGAAATCAAGCAAAATTAGATAATAATAACACATTATTCTAATATAATATTATTTTAATATAATATAATAAAAAAGAAATGATGTTCACACAACTTTTAGAAAAAATAAACATAAATTACATTCATAATAACATATGCATCGACTCATATAATTTGTAATTAAAAATATAATAAAAATCTAATATTAACACACCAAAAACAAATTTTAGATATTTACTTAAAAATAAATAAAAATGAAAACTCAATATACACTTCCCCTACTTTATTTTTTTGACCATTCAAAAGTATGATTTACATAAAATATCTTCAATCAAAGATATTTTGGAAGAACAATTCCTCCGATTGACCACCGTGGGGAAACATTGACCACAGCGACAGGCCGTCGTAACATTATCCAAATCCAAAATTTCCCCTAACGTCAGTTTCCTAATTTTTTACGCCGTAAGGCGTACCACTGCAGCGGCATTTCCGTGTACATAAAAACAGCTATCGGAAAACGATTTTTCCGTGTACGTCAAAAGCAGAGAGCAGCTAATGAGTTGGAATCGGAATATAAAATTGTGATATCCCCTGCTCTATCTTTGCAGACTCAAGGCATCAAAAAATACGAGGAACACAGTCGAGAAAAGCAAACGATATACTCACAAGGATTGTTCTCTGAATAGACTTGAGGCGCTTTTTGGATCTCAAAAGCAATATTGAGTACTTTATTGCTAGAAAATCCTCCTCTATCTGGTTATGAGATAGGGTCAGACTGATTTTTGGCCAAACAGAGGTCTCCAAGTTGAAGGCCTTGTTGACTTGCATTTTGTTCGCTTCGCCTGTGTTATTCCTTCTCCTGGTGCACATAAGATGATCCACTGGAGGGTGGGATCTGGTGATTCGTTTCTGACGAGGCGGTGAGGAATGAATGTTGTTGTTGTTGCAAGGCAGTCTGATCTTTTTTTCAAGAACGGATTTAACTTGATGGCCTCGTTGCTTTTGATGGGGGGTTATTTTTACAGCAGGAGCAGACGCTTCTTTATCAGCTCTAACAACACGCCTGTCCACATGAATGGTGGACGTCTTGGTTGCCTACGGCTTGCCATATACCATAAGCTTGCGGATTCCCCATTGAACAAAATCTGTAGAAGAAATTAGATTCTGTAGCGCTGCTGCAGCCTCCATTTTAAAGGAATACTACAATTTTTTCAATTTGTGTCCCAGACTACAAAGAAAGAGTTCTAAAATCCTTAGATTCGAAGTGGAAACACAGAAATTTATCGTAAAAGTCTTCAATCCTTGGATTTGAGGAGATGTCCTTAAATTTTCATAGCTTACACAAAGAAGTCCTTAATTCTTAAGGCTTAAAGTAAAAGGACTCCAAAAGACCCCCTAAATCCTCCATAGGAAACATACTCGTACTCAAGAGCCCAAAATAAAAATTTAGTGGCTATAAATTGCAAATTTTCTGTCAAATTTTCAAAATAATCTTATAAAATCGATTCATTGCCACCAATTCACTATGGAAAAATTCACCGCTATGACAAATTCACTGTGAAGTAAACTTCACCGTCAACAATTTTTCGCGGTGGAAAATTAATGGCATTTATATTAATTTTTTTTTGAAATTGATGGTTGTTTAGGACGTGTCTTAGTCCGAAACAGGAAGAGATTGAGAAGACAATGTGTGATTTGACTAATGAAGGTTCTTGCCTCGGTGAGCTTTTTGAAAGGTTAGGTCTACCTGTCCAAAAGAGTACGGTTTGGCCTTAAGTTCCCCCACTACAACCAAAAGTACAAAAAGATATCTTACGACGTTAATTATATAAATTTTATATAAAGATAGATAAACTAATATTTTAATCAATCTAAAAGTGCGTAGTACATCTGGCAAGCCTGTAATGTACAATACAAATATTGCATATATAATAAAAAATCGGAAAAAAGAAACAAGAACTACCTAAACTGAATAAATTTTGTGGCAACTAAGTAATATAACTCGTATATTTCTTCCCATTACTTTCCCGATGAGCACCCTATTACAGTGCACCTGCTACTTATTTATTCACAGCCCACTTGCAGACTGTTTTCAAATTTTCGTTGCCAGCTAAGGTAAGACGTCAACTGTAGTTTCTGCGTGTTTTGACATATGTATTAGAAAATTAAATCTAATTTGATTAACGATTATAAAGTCGGTGGGTTTGGCACGGCATCCCGAGTAGCTAAATTGAGGAAAAACTCGGATTGGTCATACGGCTGCACCACAACTTGCGAATCCAGTTGAAGCGGAGCCATTTGAACGCTCTCCTCAAATAGTACATGTTCTGGAGATTCTAAAATATATTTGGCCTCATTCTCCTCTTCCTCTGTCACTTGATCCGTTTGATCTTTTACTGCTTCTCTGGATTGAATCGAAACTTCGATCGGTGCTGCTTCTTCAACGCTCACACCCGCCGCTGTGGAAGGCCCCGCTTCCTCACCATCGCCCCGAGGAATCTTGTCGTAGGCAGAGCCAACGGCAATGGCGGCGGCCCGAATAATGTGGGATGAAGGATTGGTGTGTTCTGTTGCCACCACCATCGCAGTTGAATTGAAGCGCGAGTCTGGGAAATTGAAAGACGTTGCGTTGGGTCCTCGCAGGCAGAAAAGCGCAGTGTCATAAGCTCGAGCTGCAGCATAAGCAGTGGAGTATGAGCCCAGCGATATGCGCGATCTTTTGCGTGACCGAATTTCGGCCACATATTTTCCCCATTTCCTCTTTCGCACGCCTCGGAATCTGATTTCTTCTCCGTCAATCGCCATATTGCAAAAAGAATTAGACTTGATATCAATTATAAGGATATATACTTCTCTCTTCCAAGATAAGATGGTATAATTTGTATCTAAAACTCGAAGGATCCAAGGTGCTGATGAGCAGAGAAATTTATCCTCGGGCATTCCTTTTAAAGTCCCATGTTGATAGAGGTCGGCGGGAGTGTGGACGGCAGTTCTACTCGGTTTACAGTTTGCAAATCAATCAAATCGTTTCTGTTTCCATTAAAATTGATTTGATGGGACTTCAAAAATTTGGCGATTTCAATTCCTTTTTATCAAGTCAATGCGTTAAAGTCAAGAACCGTTGCGTAACAGCTTTTTATGGATTGACATGATTAGACTACTACACGAGGAGGCCTCGAATTTGGTCTGTCGACCGTATTTTTTCTTTTTAAGAGTGCTTGAGAGATACCCATATAATGAAACACAGTTCTAATCTGCACATTATCATCATGGAAACAATAGTTTTTCTAGAAGGAATTCTTGACTATTCGTGAAACATGAGTCAGTAAGTTTGACTCAGAAAAATCCTGATAGTAAGATACATGTACTTTTAAAAGTTATTTGTCTAAACCGAACTATGGAATATTTTTTGGTCGCAATATCTAAACAACAAAGCGTGAAAGTTGTTTACACTAAAGCGATTTACTGTTCTTTGCGCTTGACTGTCACAGTTTGTGTTTACGCCGTGCACTCCACGGAACACTGAGAGAATGGCAGATTTTTAGCCGATAGGCTATTATATGTGGGGGAACCCCACCGGCATTTCCAGCAGTCTGACGCCGAGAAACATGTCGGGAAAAATAACTGTCGCCGGTTTTAATTTTGAACGGAGTTTGTTTGGTCTCGCCACCGTGGATACCACATCGACTACCCTGCAATGGACAATGGCAAACTTGGTGAAAGATGAAGCCATCCAGAGCACAGTGTACCAAGAAATAGTGAAGGTTGTGGGTAAGGAAAGAGCGGTGGAAGAGGAGGATGTGCACAAAATGGTGTATCTGGAGGCCGTGGTGAAGGAGATGCTGCGACGCCACCCGCCAGGGCAATTCGTTTTGACACACGCGGTTACAGAGGCGTGCACTGTTGGTGGATATGATGTACCGGCGGATGCATTGATCAATTTTTCCGTTTGGGGAATGGGTAATGATCCCCAAGTGTGGGAAAATCCTAACGAATTCAGGCCAGATCGGTTTCTGTGTGATGAAATGGATATGACGGGAAGTAAAGAAATAAAGTTGATGCCGTTTGGTGTGGGGAGGAGGATTTGTCCGACAATAGTGCTGACTATGCTGCATGTTCAGCTTGTGGTGGCTCGATTGGTGCAGGAATTTGTGTGGGAGAGCAAACCGGGGGAGCCCGTTGATCTATCATTTTTTTAAAAATTTATTGGAAGATGAGGACAAGGCAGTAGATGGCATTTCCAGCCTTGACAGCCCTTGTTCTGAATCAAATTTGGGCAAACTTGGCAGCAGTGATGATCTTGATACAGATTTCATGTCTATCATTTTGAACAGTGATGCATATGGGGCGGAGGGGGGGCTTGGGGTTCTTTTATATACAAGATTTTTGGAACATGATGCTTACTGTATGTATGATGCATTATTAAGTGAAGGAGGTGGGGCAGTTGCTATGGAAAACTATTTCACCAACACCCCTGCAGCCAGCTCTGTAGCAGGGTTGCCTCCTGTTATTGAAGCATCTGGTAATTTATATAAGTTACTTGCCATTGCTGACATTTCCTCGTACAGTCATTTAGTAGACCTTGGTGTTGAACCCCAATATTTTGCTTTGCGTTGGCTGCGTGTACTGTTTGGTCGAGAGTTTGTGCTTGAGAATCTGTTACATGTTTGGGATGCTACATTTGAAGCATCTAATACTCCCTATCATCTTATGGAGATGATGTCCATGGAAATAGTATTCCATACTCTCCTCGCAGTGCATTCATTTCAGTTGTAACAGTTTCATTGCTTTTGCACCTGCGATCCTCACTGCTTGGCACAACAAATGCAACAACTTGCTTCCAAAAGTTACTTAATTTTCCAAAGGATGCAGATGTAAGAAGAAGTTAATTAATAAGGCAAAGTTGCTTCAAGCTCTGGCTCTGGATACAAATGACAGTAGTCCGCCTCCCACAGGGAAAATGGGCCAAATTTTTGAAAATGGGGGGATAAGTAAGCTTGTTAGGAGCACAAGTGCTTCTCCTTCATGTCAGGCACCCAAATTGCCTCACAAAGCTTCAATTTTGCATCACCAAAAATCAACTTCATGTTCCCCAAATAAATTGAAAGTTTCAGTGCCAGAGAGCTATTGGGAGCAGAAATGGAGTAGTTCTATGCTACAAAAAGTGGTGCCTGAAGATTCATTCGGTTAAGACGGTGAATGTCTTGGCAAGGCTTTACCTGGGCAAATAGGTATCTGCAAGAATTCCGCTGATGCTTCATGTCAGGAACATCTTGTTTCCAACTCTGTTGATAGTTTGGAGTCACAGGAAATACGAAATGAGAACAGGTCTGTTCCATCAATTGCTGACCAAGAGTTGTTCTCAAATGTCATTGGTACCAAACATGAAAGTGGTACTTCCTCTATCAGATCAGCTAGAAGAAAATTGCTAGATGATAAGTTTGAGAGCTTGGATTTGCAGGTGGCATCGAAAGTGAACAGATTGTGCACGATTGAGGGAAATGACACCAGTAGGGGAGATAAAAATGTATGTAGTGGAAATCATTTTGATCAGCATAATGAACAGCACTTGGTGGATGGCATAGATGACAAAGGCATAGATATTTTTAAATATAGTGATTCTTTAAAAGATTTTAACTCTAACACTCCTCCAGTCCAACAAAGTGAGTCAGAGCAAATTTTGCTTTGATAAAGAAGAGAACCAGGAGACTAATGCCTTGACAACCGATTTGGAAGTACGACAGCTAAAGAAGAATTCTCAGAAGTTTCCACCAGTGGTGGACATATTCCTGCAATAATTTATAATTATTTTATAACTTACTTATTTTTAAAATTGATTGAGTATTAATCAATAGACTTTCCCAAATGTTTTCGCTTTTAAATATTGATTAAGGTGCAATGCATACACGGATACGCTGAGCCCACATTATTTTCAGCAACAAAGCATCTGTCCCGTACGATACGATTTACAGGGGATTCAAGTCACTTTATGTAATTCTAAAATGAATTACAGTGCGAATGAGTCCAATCGAAGTTTGGTGGAATGAAAATTCAAATTATAATAATGTTATGAAATAATATAATAAATTTTTAATAAAAATAAAATAATTTATATACTAAATAAAATAAAATGATTCTTTAAATAAAATAAATAACTTATATACAATAAAATAACTTTTTGTAAAATAAAATTTATACAATAAATAAAATAACCATTTAACCACAAAATAACTGTATATATACTCTTAAATAAATAAATAAAATAAAACAAATAAAAAAATAAATTAAATAAAAAATGATTCTTTAATAAAATAATATAATAAATTTTAATAAAAGTAAATTTATATAATAAATAAAATAACTATTTTAATCATAAATAACTTATATATACTAAATAAATAAATAAATAAAATAAATAAAACAAAGTTAAAAATAAATAAAATAATTTATATAATAATTAAAATAAATAATAATTTATATAATAAAATAAAATAAAATGATTTTCAACAAATAATATAATAATAAATTGAAAATAAAAAATTGTTTTGTAGTTATAAATCCAAAAAGCACAAATAAATAGAAAATGAAAACCAAAGTTGTACAGGGAAGTGTTGTTTTTGGAATGAACTGAGAGGAGGGGTATAGAGAGGGAAGGATAGAGAAAGAGAGAGAGAGGAAAAGGAGAGAGAGAGGGAGAGAGAGAGAGAGAGAGGAAAGAAGTAGAGAGGGAAGATAGGAAAAGAGAGGAGGGGTAAAAGGACTAAGGGAGGTAGAGAGGATAAGTGAGATAGAGATAGGAGGGAGAGAGAGGGAGAAGTAGAGAAGGAAAGAGAGAGCTAGAGAGAGAGGGAGCGAGGGAGGGAGTGAGGAAAGGAGAGGTAGAGAGGGATAGGGGAGATATAGAGAATTAGAGGGAGAAAAAGAGAGGTAAAGAGGAATAAGTGAGAGAGGGAGAGAAGTAGAGATGTAAGGAGAGAGTGAGAAGAAATAGGTCTTATGGAGGGAGGGATAGGCAGAGAGGGATATGCGATATAGAGAGAAATAAAGAGGGAAGGAGAGAGCAAGAGGGAGAGAGAAGGGGGAGGGATGGAGGGAGAGGTAGAGAGGGATAGGTGAGATAGATCAATGCTTTCTTCATGTCGTCCACTACTTTTCATGGCCATAAATAATGTGGGCTTAGCCTATCGGCGTAAGTATTGCACCTTATTGGGGTGCAAGTGCTAGTATATTGATCATTTATCTTGTGTGGCGGATGGAGATGGGAAGTACACACCACACGTTCCCTCTGTCCACGTTGCATGTGGTCTGCAATAAGACATTAATGAATCTCACGTAACGGCTGATGCCATCACCAGAAGCCTCTACCTGTTAATCTCAATGGAAACAACAAAAATGCGGTCCCCTTAATCACATATCGACTGACGCCATCACCACCATTAACAACAAAAATGCGGTCCCCTTAATCACGTATCGACTGACGCCATCACCATTAACAACAAAAATGCGGTCCCCTTAATCACATCGACTGACGCCATCACCAGGTCCACACGATCCTCTACCTGTTAATTCTTTTGTTTAGTTGGTTTTTTTTTTTTTTTGGTTTGAAAAGTGCAGTCAATATTTATATATTTTTATGTAACTTTTTAATAATTTCATTTGTTTGTTCTTAATATTTATTTTGTTATGACAAATTATTGAGTGTTTGTAAAGTAGACATATCATTTCCACTTCAGTTCTTGCTAGTATTAATGTTATAGTGAATAATTTTGTTGATTATATTATTAACTTCTACTTTATTAAAATTAGATAATTTTAGGATATAGTCATGAGATATTTTGGCTTAAACAACACACCCTAAACTTTGACTTGCTTAGGTCGATCATTTGAAATGACACTAATAAGTGGCCTCTACTAGGGAAGCTAGTGTGATTTCAAATGAATTACCTTAGAAAGTTAAAACTTATAGTGTGTTGTTTAAGTTGCTTGTCATGAGAGTGACACAATAGAGATGCCATAAAATGTAATATTAATATGCAAGAGCAATAGACAACATATCACGTTACGATGTAATATGTTAGCATGTAAAATTGTAGGTATAATGCATGATGTATGAAGATGTATATGTGTCTCCAAAGGTGAGAGAAATTATTACTTTTATTAAGAAAATCCTAGTAGATTCCCTAAAATGGGTTATAAAGCAATGTGAATTGTGCTTTGATCGAAGTTTTGGAAGTGTAAAAGTAAAGAGGTAAAAAAGGGTGAATGTGAAATAGGATGGGTAGAAAAAATAAGGCATAAGTAAAATGCCAAGAAAATCATACAAAATGATAGAAATTTAATGAAAATAAGGAGTACAACAATCACAAATCAATTAGAAAGGTCAAAACACAAAAAAGAAAGCAAAGAAAATTTTGGACAATGTAGAGCTTTGCTCTCCATTTTTCGTTTTAGGATATGATATTTTGATCACTTTAGTTTGAGAATTCAACAACATGTATGTTTCATAGGATCTGCATTCTATTCATCAAGTCAAAAAAACTATTAGTACTTTTGTAGGTGCATTTTTTTGGTTGAGACGTCAACACTTTAGACACCACCATTGATTATTTTGTAGCTCAATAGATAGTACACCTAGCGGGAATTTCCAATCTGACTTATTCTTTTTGTCGCAGCATTGGTAAAAATTTGACATATCAATTCAATTGGGCCCCAAATCACTGAGTTACAAAGAGAATTTCATAAGAAATCTTAGCCATTGATTGCACATAAAAGAGATCTTAATAATTGGAACATGTTCTTGAAGGTTTAAATTTGATGTCTTGAACCTATTGTGATATTAGGTAAAGTTCATTAAGCTAGTGAGCGGTGGGCCCAATATTATTTCTAAGATTTTACTTAGACTAAAGGAGAAAGATAAATATATTTATACTTTTATTTACATGTCACTTTGGTGTAATTTGAAGCAATGATAGACTCTAGCACAAATTTTTAATAGCACCATTCACTATGAGATGACATGGTGGACAATTCATGTACTAATTTTGACAAAGATAGTGGATAAGAATTCACATCACAAAGCTATAGAAGCATTGATTTTCCTTCTAACATGTCATAACCCAATTTTATTGCATATTTATCATAATATGGTAAATTGAATTATCAAAGAAATTCAATTAAATATTAAAATGGAGATTCTAAATTATTCAAAATTGAATGAAAGAAATTGACTGATGTTGACTTTGCAAACTTTTGAAAACTTATTTTATATGTTACCAAGAATTGAACCTTATTGATCAATTTGCAAGTGCAAATGTGTTTAGTTGTCGGGTGATAGGTTGAAGGATGAGAATACAATTGAAGTAGGATTGTTTTTTTCTGGATCGAATAGTAAGCTAGTTGGAATCTGGGTGCACACACCACAAATGGCATGATGACTTGCATTTGACTGATTTGCACATATAAGATAACATAATTTCTTAAGTTTAACTATTTCAGTGTTTGAAAATGAATAGTTGTAGATTAAATGGTCTATTCTAAACTTTATGATTTGAAGGAATGAAAGTGAGCATTGTAAAGAAAATTATTTTCTTTAGTATATATATATATATAGATACTCGAAATGAAAATTCAAGTTCCTTACCTTAAATGATAGTGTATGGAATTTACAAGAAATTTATATAAGAATGCATATATAAATATAAATATATCTATATATACATACATGTATGTAAACCAAACACACACACACACACACATATATACATACATTACATATTCAAATTTGAATTGAAATTAAGTTGATAACTGATGCATTATGAGTCATGCATAAATGTCTAAAGTTTCCATTTGGCAATGACATCTTCACTATGCATAATAGCAGATTTCATCCTACCTCAGCAAAAAGGAATTTTTCACTAGATTACTTTTGGCTTGAGCCTATGGAACCTATCAAGTTGTGTGAATATTTCTTTTTCAAATCATATCAAAAATTTGACACAAAGAAAATAGCGGAACTATCCCTTTGAAACATGCCTCAACCTCTAACCAAACCAACCATCCTTGACGAGACAATGATTGGACCAAAAACACGTTTAGTAATACAAGAACAACCTTCTATAATTTCCCACAAGAGACCATGAGATAGTAAAAAACAATCCTATTGTCCCTCCTAGAGTCAAAAAAGTTTACAAAGTCAAAGAGAAAGTGGTTGTGCAACCTCTTGTTGTTTCTTCTAGTCCTCCCAAGGAAGAGAAGGAAACTATGATTGAAAAATATGCTCTTACACAAAAACAAATTGATAATAAATTGAAAAGAAATCAAAGTGACAGAGAGCATAGATGTAGATGTCATACTATTTCTCATACATTGCAAACTCAAGAAAACAACAATAACATAGAAAATCAAAACCCAAACCTACCTGAAGCAATTCATGATGACTCTCAGCCCACGCCACAACATAAACAATAGCATTACATGGACATTGATATTCAACCTCCTGTTATGATTAAATTAGATGATGACATTGATATTGCAAAACTTGACGAACAAGTGCATGATGAGTTGAATACATTGTTCTTTTCCATTAGCTTAAATGACAAACCTCCTAAAAAGAATGTTGAACTTTGTGCATGTCCTAGTTTGGCAATTGATTTTGTCCCTTTGGCTCATTTTCCACCTTGCATTTATACCGACCAAGATTGGGAGGCAAACAACTTGCTTTAGTTTGCTTGCCTGTGCCTCACTAGTCTTTTACTTTTTCATTTTTCTTTTTGGGATTGCATGTGTGTAATGTTATCCCCTGTGATGTTTTGTTTGACGTTCCTCTCTCTTTTGTGCATTCTTCTATATGCACCTTCATTCTTCTCTATGTCATAATCATTTTTCATTTCTCTTGTGTTTTCCTTTTGGGAATGACACAAGGCATCGAGACATTTAGGTCTCTTCCTTGACCCAAAATCTTTTTATTTATCTTTTTCATTTGTCTTGTGTTTTCCTTGTGGGGATGACACAAAGTGTCGAGACATTCATGTTTCTTCCATGTTTAACCAAAATGTTTTCTTCTTTGTTTCCACTTTCTTTGTGTCATTCTTCTAGTTCTATGAGTATTTGGGGAATGATGACAATTATGTGCTCTATGACAACATTGTAGCATAGACATAGTGACCCCAAATCCATAGTTCCCTTACGTGTTTATGGGGGAAACCCTTCCTTCCTATTTCATGACATTCAACTTGATTTGGAAACATATGACTTGGCATAGGGTTTTTTGAGGAAAGCTCTCATGTCTTAGGAAAAAAAATTGGCTACTTTAAAGCAATTTCTCACAATGATGGTATAGTAGCTGCTTTAAAGTGGGGGCATACAACAATGACATCTTTTGGAAAATTTCATGGTGTGATTTTCCTTTTTCTTGTGATGTGTCCTCTTCTTGGTGGTTTCATTAGGTTTGATGTTGTCCAAGAGTGTATGATCTACTGTCATGGCATGATGTGAATGAGGCATCCCATGAGTGATGATTTGACACTTTTGACTTGTCCTCTCTTGGATACATTAGGCACAATGCTCCCTAAGAGGAATACCATTACATGAACAAAGTAAAATCCCCTTTAGCAAAATTTTTACATGACATTCAAAATAATTTACATTGTGGTGCCTTATCGAAGTTGTTAGGAGGATAACTTTGGTATGGTATGAAAGGCTAATATAATTAATCTCTCATTTTCCACCTCATTGGGATAACTCACCTAATGGATAGACTAAGGTTCCACTACCCTAGAGTGAGCACACATATTTTGGGATAACTCACCTAGTGGATAGATTGATGTTCCACTAACCTAGAGTGAGTATCACATGTTATGGACAAACAACCACCGCCTCACATCATGTTGAATCAATTGTGCTTGATCCTTTGTTTTTGTTTATTTTTCTTGGCATTTGACAGGCGATGATCATTTGTCTTTGTTATTGTTGCATATTTAAGTGTCTTGTCCATTCTACTTTAGTGTGACTTTAACATGGGGTCATCCTCTCACTAAAGTGGTGAAGAAGTGTACTGTCAAAAAGAGTAATAATTTTTCACACTTGATTTGGATAATTGACATAAAATGGACTTAATTGCATCTTGGAGTGGTGTTGTGATGTGTTGTACACATTCACACTATTCTTGGACCTTTATTTGACTAAAATATGCCTTAATTGATCCTTTGCAGAGGTGTTGTAAAGTTTTGTAACACACTTTCACACTTTTCTAGGATGTATTTGCTCAGTTAAGCCTAATGGGCCCATTTCTAAATAAAATTTACACAATGTGTACCTTGTTTAAGTGTTCTAAAATGTTTTAAGGAACTTTCACACTTATCTAGGTGGTCTTAATTAATTGGAGTTATTAGCCCCCTTTTAATTCAAATTTAGGCCTTAATTTTGACACCTCTTGAAGATCTATCCCACCAATCATAATTAAATTAATAAATTATTTCATTAGGAAAATTTTGGTCCTAATAAGCTGAGTGATGGTGAATGGGTCCTCCCTTAACATGTCCCCCCTTTCTCAAGTGATCTGGAATGAGTTTTTAGCCTTCTTTTAGTTCCTTGAAGCTTGGTTCTAGAAACTTAGCCAAGATCCATTCTCCCAAGATAGAGACTGGGTCCTCCCTTAATGAGCCCCCCCTTTTTGAATTTCATTCGAGCAGGAATTTATTTATCTTTCTTTCCAAATCTAGTGTCGGCCTTAATTCTTTGAATTTTGGGGTTAATCTCCTAATTTAGTATAAATAAGGGGTTAAATCACATTGTTTCTCCTAGCAAGTTTATGAAGCATTCAAGCATTCATGTGATCAAGCATACTAATACTTTACAAGAACATTCATAAGCCATTTCAAGGTAGATTTCAAGAGTTTATTGTAGCAATTCAAGATCATATCATCATTTCAAGTGTTTGATGCATGCATTCATGTTGTTGAGCTAAGAGGTGGATGTATCATTGAAGATCTACTTGCAACTGTTGCTCACATCGTTTCCAAGGACCTTAGATCTACTTTCTTCATGGCCACTACATGATAGTTTGCAGATTTATTTCACAAGACATCATCCAAGGTGATATCATTTACATATTTCGTGTTTCATGCTTCATTTCGTTCATTTCATCATTTGGTTTAATTACCTACAAGGGGTTTGAATGAGGAAAACTCCCATTCAATAAAAAATCAACAATATTTTCTACCCTTAAGTGTGTGATTACAAATTTAAAGGTTAAAGATCAAGTTGACAAAGATTTGGTGCAATTTTGTCAAAGTTACAAAAATTGTCATTCAAAGTGAAAGATAACGGAAAGAGCTCAAAAAAATTATCCATAGACTTATAGAACTTGATGACAAGGGTTTAGGAGTCCTGAAATAAAGGAATAGGACCTTCAAATTAGTTTTCTAAAACCCTAAAAGGACCCATTCACCACTGAAGGTGAATGAGTCCTCTATAGCTCAAAAATAACAACTTTTTGGCTAGGTACACAATTTTTTATGCTCTAAAACATCCCCCATAGTTTCTATAATAGTTAGGGTTAGTTTTTGATTTTTATTGCTGAACCACAAATTTTTGTAGGGGCTTCTCTCTTGCACTTCGAGGAGTTTTCACCTAAAAGGAGAAAGGTATCCCACAAAAACTTGGGGATTCACTAAAAACTAATGCTAATATGATTAAAATATGTCTAAATATAATTCTCTAAATACAAATAGCTACTAAGGGAAGTGAATTATTAATGCAAAACTTCAAAAATGCACGTTGTTTGAAAACACATTGTGATATGTAGAAATGACCTAAGAATGCAAATAAATGATGATAGAAATGAAAGAGACTAGAGAGGTGCACCTGTAAACTTGAATGTGATGTTGGGAGGCTCTAGAATCTTGCAAAGTTTTTTGTTGAAGCCAACTGGGACACTTATGCCAAGCTAGGTGAGTGAGTCCTATTTCGGGGAGGTTCTACTAGAACACGTTTTAGCCAAATGGGTATCCAGAAATTCAAAAATCACTTTTTCAGGCCTAGCAGTGGGACTAATTCACCATAGATGGTGGTGTATTACACCTTCAACTTTCACTTGGTTTGCACTCCTCTTCTTGACATGTATCTGGTTCTGATTCTATAGAAATCAGGCTGAAAAGGATCTCCAAGCTTTACTTAGGGCTTTTGTTGACTTGAATGACTTTGATGGAATGACAACACCTTTTAACACCTTTCTCTTTGACAAATATACATACCATACCTACAAAATACACATGCAAAGAGGGGAGAAAGGGTTAAGGGTTAGTGAATAGGGGTTTGCCTTGGTTAAACCCCGATTTGGTAATCAAACCCTTGAAAATGAAATGAAATAAAGAGAGAATGATGAATGAACAACATGCAATGCTACAAGTCACCAAACCCTTGATGTAGAAATTTTAAGATATGCAAGTAGAAGTTGTAATGTAGCCTTGACAATACCTAGAATGCTTGTGAATTATGAATGTATGTATGCTAATGTATGAATGAATTAATGGGGGTCAAAATGAGAGGAAAACCCTTTATTTATACTTGATTTTATAATTTTTCTTGAAAATAACACATCATAGGTCAACCCTAAGGTTAAGAGAATAATATCTCGCCAAAAATTTAAAATAATTTTGATTTTCATGCCCAGTGGGACTTAGTTGCCCGAGGTGGTGACTTGGTGCCACAAGGGAAATTTTACTAGGTGTTAAGAATTAAAGTGTATTTAATGATGTTCAATAGGATTATTCTCAAAAATACAATTAAGTAGGGATGGAAAGTGTATTAAGGGGTCATTTAAACATAAGAAAGGGTCAAATTAGTGATGACAAGCCCAAAAAAGCATGAAAGTTTTTTACAACTCTTTAATAAATTTTACAATAAGACTTGGTAAGTGATAAAATGAGGTTATTTGGTTGAACTACAATGAAAAGGTCCTAGAAAAGTGTGAAAATGAGTTACAACACTTCACAACACTTTTACAAGACATCCTAGAATTCTTAATGATTCACAAAGGTCCAAGATGTAATGTGAATGTGTTGACCACACCACATCACTAAATCTAGGAAAAATCGAGCCAAAATCCATAAGAAAGACTCAAATGAGCATAAAAATGTCTAAGTATACATTTTTTTGCAACACATTTAGCCCCCACTTTAGTGAGAGGATGAACTTGCTTCAAACTCACACTAAAGTAGCCTAACATTCATAGCAAGAGGGATCCAAATTCACCCATGCTTGCAAGATAAGACAACAAAAATCAAGAGGGGTGATCAAGCCACCAAGAACAAGATCCCATGGAAAACCAAACATTAGTACATAGTAACACACATGAAAATGATGAAAAAGAATGAAAGAGAGAAAAGGGAGAAGGGAAAGAGAGTCAGATCAAGCTTCAATCATTTTTCCATCCCATTGTGGATAAAATCTAGGCTATTTATCCAGAGAAAGAAATGTATACTCACTCTGAGGTGATGAAACTTATGGCTATCTACCAGGTGAGAAGGCCCAAAAGGTGAGAAACATACACTCATGGTTGGTATAAACTCACACACACACACAGATGGCTATGGGTAAATTCATGCCTTGTAATGGGCTTCCCGCTCAACCATACCAAAGTTATACCTCTTGATAACTTTAATAAGGATCCATAAAAGAAAATGACTTTTTGAGCTTCACGTGACAAGTGAAACCTTATATGCTTGGAGCTAAAGAACAAATGTGATGGCACCATGCAAGCATGAAAGTTGTGTTATACAAGGTGGCCATATAGAAAATGCAAAATGCAACATGAAAAATGTGTTAAAAGGAGTCTTGCTTAGTTCATGCGAGGTCTATAACTTAGGGAACATTGTGCCTAATGTCTCCAAGAGAGGACCAATCAAAGAATAGAAAATTTTCAACTTAGGGGATGTACTGTGTCACATCAAGCCAACAAGAGGAATGCAATATGCTAAGATAGATCATGCTCATGAAGGACACCAACCAATGTCATCCACAAAGTGACAAATGCATCGTATGAAATAAAAAGGCTGCACTAAGAACCAAGAAAAAGGAAAATGAAAAATAATAATTGCAATGTATTCCCTCACTTTAAAGGAATTTCTAAACACAATGCTATAAGCAATTACTTTAAAGTAGCGAATGAAAAATGAAAATAATAAAGAAGACATGAGAGTGAACTTGGAAAGCCCTATGCCAAGAGTAAGGCTATGTCATACAAGAGAAAAATAAAAGGGAGGGGTTTCCCCTAAAATGAAAACACCAAAAATATAAGGGATTTATGGGTTTGGGGCCAACATGTTCTTTATTGCAATATTTTTTATAGAGTTCAGAATTGTCATCATCCCCCAAATACATAGAACTAAAAGAATGACACAAGGAGAGAGAAAACAAAGGAAAAGAAAGATCCATTTGGTTTAACATAAAAGAGGCATAGGATGTATCAATGCTTTGTGTCATCCCAAAAAGAAAAACACAAGCCAACATGAAAAAGAAAAGGAAAACAAAAATGAAAAAGCTTTTGGGTCAACATGAGAGAAATTATGATCTCAATGCCTTGTGTTATCCCCAAAAGGAAGATAGAAGAAAAGACAAAAGAAAAAGGAGAAGAAAAAGAAAAGGGGCCTTTTCAGTCAACATGAAAGAGACTTTCAATCTCAATCCCTTGTGTCATCCCAAAAGGAAAATACAAAAAAGCGACAAAAGATAAAGACAAAAGCGATGTGCAACATATAAAAGAATGAAGGTACAAATAGAAGAATGTGAAAAAGAGAGAGAACATGAAACAACACATCACATGGGAGCACGTTATGTACATGAAAACACACAAAGGAAAAATCAAATGAAAGTGCAAATGACTAGTAAGGAAAATGCGAGTCAACTGTCCAGTAGGTCATCCACCTACCAGTCATGTTCATGATATGTTGAGGGTGGAAACTAGCCAATAGGACAAGAGAAATTTTTGAACTAGGGGAAGCTCCAGGTTCTACACTCTTTGTAGGAGATTTATGATTTAAGCTCATGGAAGAGGAAAATAATGTATTCAAATCATTATGCACCTCTTCATCTATTTTAGTGATCTTGTCATTGCCATCAAGATTAATCACAATAGAAGGATGAATGATAATTTCCAATGAACTTGGGTGTACCTATTTGTTGTGGTTGTTGTATTGGATTTTTTTGTTGTGATTGGGGAGGAGGGTCATCATGCATTGCTTATGTCAAGTACAGATTTATATTTTCTTTATTTTCTTTCTCTTGTAACTTGTGAGCAAGGGCACAATGTCTACACCTACGCTCCCTAGCTCCTCTATTTCTTTTGGTTTTATTGTTGCGTTGCATTTGTGAAGGAGTGGGTTGATCAACCATAGGTCACTTTTCTTCCCCAGGGGAAGGAACATAAGGAATCATGGAAGGTTGTCCATCCACTTTCTCTTTTGTTTTGTAAAGCTTTTTTATGCAAGGAGGCATGACAAAGTTGTTATCATTATCTCATGGTCTCTTAGACGATGTCAGGGATGTTTCAAGTGTTGAATGAGCTTGGTTGGTTTATTTTTGTTCAGGTTGAAGCATTGTTTCATCTAAGATAGGAGTGTCAGAAGTGGATGGGGACATGTTGCAAACAAACAATTATGTTGTTTTCTTTGCTTCAAATTTTTGATAAGCTATGAAAAACAAGTCTTTGTGAGGTAGTACAAGTTCCATGGGCTCGAGCCAAAAGGATTCTAAGGAAAAGTTTCCTTTGAAAGACAAATGATTAAATCCACTAAGGTGAACAACAAATATTTCATTGTCAAGGGTAAACTTTAAACATTTGTGTATGATGGAAGGTACAACTTTCATTGAGCGAAGCCGTGGATTTCCTAGCCACAAACAAAATTGGTCTGACTGTGAAAAGATGGAGAATGTAACATCCAATGTTTTTGGTCCTATTTGTAATGGAAGGATGATCGATCCTATCATAGGGAGAGAAAAACCATTGTGTGTTTTGATCCATGTTTTCAGTTTATCATAATCATCTTGATAAAGATCATGTAATACCAAAAATTCCTCAGTGATCACGTTCTCTCCATAGGCGAGATCTATGAGTATCCCATTAGTCGACTAATCATAAATACAATTGGCTATGTAAAGAGGAATATCGGGGAGATTTTGAAGTATGTCCTTAGGCAAGAAAGTAATATCAAGAGATTTCTTAGGTTGGCCTTTACGAGGGATAATGTCTATCATACCTACCATTTCATCCATAGGATTAATAGTGTTAATATGTGGAATGGGAGGAGGATGTTCTATATGAATATTCATCACATCATTCTTTGGTGTTTAACTAGCTTTGAAAAATGAAACATTATTTTTGGGCATTGGATCAGTGAATATTTGTAAGTTTTGATTTGGAGGGGCAACAAAATTATTCCCTTGATCATTAACACCTGTAATGGATAGACAACCAGAATCAATTAGGTCTTGCACAAGATGTTTAAGATACTTACAATTTTTTGTTTCATGTCCATTTTGTCTATGATAATGGAAATCAACACTGGATTTAAAGTTTGGAGGTAAAGGCTTAGTAAGATTAGGTGGTTTGACGGTAGCTAAGGTAATAATTTTTTGTTGCAAAAATTAGGACATTGTGTTATGAAGGGTGTCTAGTAAAGGTGTAGACTATCTTTTTAGATCTCCATAACTATAAGGTATCATAGTTTTAATAGCTGCCACTTGGTTGTTGACAAGTTTAGTTGGCTGTTGAGGGGGATTGAACTATAAGAACCCTTTGTTTTTCTTTCTAAATGGTTGTGAATTGTTTGCGTTGACATGTTCAAACTTCTCAGCTCGACTAGAAGTGGACTTTGCATCATGACTACTAACAAAATTGTGATAATCACAAAGGGCGGCACACAAGTGCATAAAGGAGGAAAATTTCATCATGGTGAGTTTGTCCTAAGTTTAGTTTGCAAGTTTTCTATCACTAGTTTAATTTGGAAAATAAATGACTACGTGACTAAAATTTTTAGTCGTGTGTGACTAAAAATGACTAAATTCTACTTTTTTTGTAATTCACAAGTATAAATGACTAAATAAATGACTAATTTGGTCATTGGATAAAATCACAACTAAATAATTGGTTAGAAAAATAAAAATGACTAAATAAATGACTATTACTCCTCTATTCTTGTTGTATATGAGTAAATTTGCACTCCTTATGCAAATTCCCCCTTTTTCCTTTCTCCACTTTAGAAAACAAAATTCAGGGGATAAATTACACATAAGCCCGCTACCTTCATTCCATTTGGTGCCTATTTTTAGCATCAATGGGGGAATTTCTATCAGGAACACCCATGTAGCACACAAATTTTTGGGGTACGCTTACGTCCCTGGTATATTCCTACAACTAGAGCCTATAGAGGCCTTGCACTTCTCATTAGTAGTTGACTTGTAATGCCATCTTCATCCACCTGACCTAAACTTGGTTGTTTTCTTCATCTCTCCTTCAAATTCCCTCCTTCCACATGCTTCATAACTTATTTTGCATACCTTCAAGCAATATTCAACCATTCTAGTCTCCATTCCAGCATTCTAGCAACACTTTTACACTCCATAGCAACAATTACTTCACTCCATCACTTTAATAGAGCAAGTTTGGGAAAATGCCATTGCAACAGAGCTTCAAGTACTCTCATTCTCTCCTCCATTAGCCTTAAGTTCTCTTAGTGGAGGTGGTAAGCTTCCCATTCCTCTCCTCTATTACTTGGTTGAGTAAGCACATTTACTATTTTGTATTGTTTTAGTGTTCTTTGTTACATTACTTTCTTTATCATACTCACTTTCTTGGTTGTCCATGGAGGTGGAAACACATAAATGAGGGTCTGAATAAGGAGGGCCCCTATATAGCCACCCAAAAAATTTCCTCCTCTTTGTGTGTAGGTGAATGTGCTTCTGGGAGCTAGCTAGTGAACGAATTCCTCTATGAGATCATTCTTGTCACCCTAACTCTTTTATTTTACTTTATAATATTAGAGAATACCTTGTTTACTTCATAGCACTATTTTTGCCCTTAAGTAGTAGCTAGGTGGGCCATTATATTATTTTACAAAGTTCAACCTTGTCTCATTAGTTTTATGGCCGTACGAATGCTACCGCACTTGAGAGATGCCAACGCGTCACACTATTGTCCCTGGACTGCGCTTTGTCCTTGGGCAGAGAGCTTTCTAAGGTACAATGTTGAACTTGAAAACCAACTCACCTAGCCTTGTTCTGTATTTCAGGTCTTTAGAGTGATTGAAGGACCAAGTTATAGTCCTCATCATTCTCATCTTGCATTTTCTAACACCCTGTTAAGCTGAGGTAAGTTAGGGCAGCATTCCCCTCATGGCTCTCTATGACCTAGGGCCTTGAATGTGGTTGGTCCCCCTCTCTTACATTTTTGGTGAATCTAATGTAAGCCAACATCTATTCATCCATTGGTGTTGAGACCTCTCCTGTGTATTCTGTGACCATTGTAGTCCTGAGTGTTCTGAAGGTTTATTAGCATCACAACTGGGTATGTGCAGGATCAAGATGAGCCAAAAAGTGGCGATATGATGGGTATATGCAGGGTATGTGGCTGATGAATTTTTTTAACCCAAAACAAATGAAATGAAAAGGGTTTTTAAAGGAGATTCTCAACTTTCCACCAATATAAATTATGCTTTACTTTGAATTTAATAAATAATTATTATTCATTTCCTATTTGAATTACAACTAAAGTCCTGATTGATAGGTTGATTGAAAAAAATCTATAGCTTTCAAATGGTATTAGATTTTTTGAATCCAAAACATGTGTCACATTCTATGCTTTGCATACTACAGGATTAAAAAAAATGAATTTCATGAAGTCTTGACCAAGTCAAGGTGGTCAGAAATATAAGTTGTTATTTTTTTTAAATGTTGTAATAAAAAATTCAGAATTAATTATTTACTAGGAAAAAATTACAAAAAAATATGCATCACATTGGGACATGAGTCCTCTAATTATATCTAAAATATTATTGTAGACACATAAAAATAACCTAGGCCTACAAGCTCTATTTTACCACTTTCATCCTAGCATAATTATGACATTTAATTATGTCCTTGGTCCACATTTGAGTGTTAATTAAATAATTCACAATTCTTTAATTAATTCATATCTCTTTATTCTTCATGATTATTAAATAAATAAATTTTATTTATTTATTCAATACGTCACTAAGGGTCTATTGTCCTCTTACAATTAAATAAATTTCTTAATTTATTTAATTACCTTTATTCATTTATGTCTTCTTCATTATTAAATAAATGAATTTTATTTATTTATTTAATATGTCACTAATTCTCATAATTAAATGGATTTATTATTTTTATATAATTATCGAACATAATCCTCTAAATTAAATAATTATCTTTAATTATTTAATTACCTAATTAACATTTCTCTCAATTTAAATAAATTAATTATTTAAAATGATCCCATATTATTAACTGTCACTTCATTTTAGTAAATAATATGAAAATCGATTATTTATTGTCACATAAAATCCATATTTTGAATGAATTTAATTCAAAATGGTAATCTTCTTCCAAAAATCAAGTAATTGAGCAAATTCTTAATTTTCCAAATCTGCTTTTCAGTTCAACCTCTATCCTCTTTATTTTTTGAATCTTACAAATCAAGTAGTCTTTATCTTCTTAATTTTTGAAAATCTTTATCCTTTTAGATAATTATCACAAATTTATTCTCGACCGCTAAATTGATTTTCTCAAATGACATCTTGACCACTCATTTAATGATTTTACCGTAACCCTGATTAGGGATTGTCATGTGAAATCTTGACCTCTGATTTTAGGCTTTTGTCAGCTTTCAATCTCATCCGTTTGCCCAAAATTGTATTTTCTATAAAATGTCAATTTTGCTCACATTTTAGGGACCACTTCATTATTGCAACACATTTATGCTTAGATTTAAATTACATACTTTGCACTTAGCTTGTTTAATTCAATTTGCTTACATATAGGCATAGTCATTTGTCATAGTCATACACATAGTCTTTTGTCATTCAAATCCATCAGAACTTGCATAGGGCATAGTCATAATCATTTGCTTGCACATACGAATATGAGGGAAACAATCATACGCTGCAAGCTAGAAGGTGCTATGAAGGTGACTCATGGAAGCCACGAGTATCTGGTATAATCTTTCTTGTTTTTAAGCTTTCATTGTATTTCATAGCTTCATTGGGTTTTAATATTTTTGATTTGATCTACTAGCCCATATCTAAAATATACCCATTCATACATTGGTGAACCTGACACTCTTTATTTTCTATTTCTATATGACCTTTTTTGGTTTGTTTTATGCCATTTTTGTAGGTACAAGTACATAACAACGCATTTGAGTTTTATTGAGCTTCATCCACTACGTCGCGATGCATTCAAAAGCTACAACACCACAATCACTCTTCTATGTTGCAATCACAGTCAAGAAAGCCTCATCTATCAGACCGAGTTGCATGTGCACATTCAATCGATGCATCTACCTGTCAGTAACCAAAACATAGGATTGCACCACATTTTCTTCATTGAGTAATGCATTCGCTCTGTTGCAATGCATTTGCCTGGTAAAATTTTCTTTTTAAATTCTACATTTGGGTTTTTTTGTTTTCTGTTCCTTTTGGTTTTGCATTCTAGTTTTCTTTTGTATTATACATAGCATAGGTGTTTTTCATGTTACTAATCGTCATTGATAGTGTGTGGAAATTACATTTTGAGGGCCCAAGACCATTTCATAAAAACTCCTAACAAGTGTTTTTGTAGATTTGAGTGTCCAAGAATTATTTCAAAACATTGTGTTTGTTATTTTTTAGAATAGAGAATATTTATTTTGGTGCACATAAAATGAACATGATTTTAATATCGTCTGACTATGTTTGAAAGTGGTAGGCGAATATTCTCTCACCTTGTGCAAACTAGGTGATTATAAATCCAAACCCACTTTGTTTCTGTGTAACCCTAATGCAATAATCGTAGTATCCTCTCCCCTTGCACAATCATGCAATCCTGGGTGTAAGAGAAATGGTTATCGACTCTAGAAATTGGGCCTACTAGGGGATTTCATCACCTCTAGATGACTTAAATGAGTAATGGAGCTAAAGCCAAGCTACCCCCAACTGGTATATAAATGTGAATCTTAAGGGAAAACCTAAGATTATGAGTGCAAATGTGTCATACGGACTAAGTAGTACTCCCCAAAACCCTGTTGAGCTTAACCTCTTCAAGTTGGAGTTCCTCATAATCAGAGATTAATCTTGCACCCCATGTATGGCCACTCAAACAGGGGTCCCAAATTAAACACCATTGTTTAGTAGCCAAAAACCTTCTATTTGCTAGTGCAGCACCGGTCGGTGTGAAGGCATCCACATCTTCGCAGTCTATAGTAGAGGTGATCCATTTTCCATGGGAGTTTCATGGTGGTTGGAAGAATGGTTAGCCTGAGAAGAGAGTTCATTGTAAGGGGCAGCCTATGTAGCCAAGCTTCTGAATTCACGTGCTACTGATATGCGACTAGGGAAACCCACATGGAATTTAGCAAATATTGTCCTGGCTTAACCATAGGATTGTATTTGTTCTCTTTTATGTTTGATTACTTTCAAAATGTCGTGCTTGCCAAGTGTTTTTTGGTTACTGAAATGAAACAAACAACACTCAAACATTTGAAAACAAATAGTCAAAATTCAAACAATTTAGGTTTTTGACCAAAACATCAAAATTTTTGACTTCTTACATTTTGCACCACATCTGTTAAACCGTAATCACTCTGTCGCACCACACTCGACAATCTTTGCAACACATTTTCTCTTCTAAAACACATTTGCTGATCCAAGCACCACATTCACTTGTATTGTAATGCATTTGCAATTTGAAAAGCCACATTTTCCAAATTAAGTCGTAATTGTAATATGTAAAGCCACATTTGCAAAACTGAACCTCATTTTCCATCTGAAACGATGCATTTGACAACTGCAACACATTTTCCACCTGAAACGACACATTTTCCTGGAAGAAAAATAAACACTGTCACAAAACAGAATTTGAGTCCAAACATCTTAGTCTGCATGGTCAAATATTTTTTCAAAAAAGGTCTCTGTCCAAAACTAGAACTGAACTTGCTCAAAACATCCATCATTTGCATTCACTACCTTGCATTTTTTTACCATAGGTTTTAAATTTCCAAATTTTAGTTACATTCCCTAGGTGTCATAATCATCATTTCTAGCATAAAATTGTCCTTAGGTTTCATGTTGGCAGTACTTCAAGGATTAGGCTAATTCACCACACTTTGCAAAACCATTGTTTCAAAACTAGATTATTTTGGGACATAGTCATTATTCCTCTTTTGAGTCATTGTCCTTTTATAAGAACCTCCAACTCAACAGTCTAGTTAGGAAGGCTCACTCATCATTTTGACCTTGTCATTTAGTCCCCTTAGCAAGTCTTTTTGATAACCAAAATTGAGACATAAGTCAAGCTTAGAGTGGTTAAGCAAAAACCTTTCTCCAAATATTGTCCAAACTTAGTCCTCATTTTAAACTTAGAGTTTGTGTTGTCCATCTCTAGTCCTCATTTTGAACCTAGACTTTTCATTCATCATCTTAGTCCTAATTTGGCACTTTGACCTTGACAACCTTGTCATATTTCCTTCATCATTTCCTTAGGAAAACATTAGCATCACCTAGCATTATCATCCATTATTCCAAAATACAAAAAAATAGTGCCATAACTTGTCATCCTAGTCTTAATTTTACATTTTTCATTTCCTTTAAACAACATTGTTGCATTCTCATCCTTTATCAAAAAAATACAAAAACATAGGCTAGCATCATCCTTGCATTTAGTTGTCATCACCCTCACTTGAGAAATTTTATTTTTATGGTGGAAACTAGACCCTAAAGAAAGGAAAGACAAATGGAAAACTTTGGAAAAGACTCTAATTCCAATATTACCAATCACATTTATGACCCAAATTGAACTTTTGACAACCCATTTAGCGACACAAATACTCAACCTCTCATGACTATACCATCCTCATCAAATAGCCCCTTTGAACCATTCTTATGTAAGGATGAATATGGAAAAATACTTGAGGAAAACCTAGAGGTAGTAGCACAAGATCTAGACGTGGCCTACTTCATAGAAAAAATGGTCTTATATGACATAGACAGATATTTGGACATACTTTTATGTCAAGGAGCTTAATTACCCTATGGTTTTGACATTAATACTTTGAGACCGACATCTCCTGACCATAATGTCAATAATACAAATAACATGTCCAATAGTGGTCAACCTCCAAACAACACAAATGATACCTTTTTTGATGCTACCTCACAAATTGTCACAAGTACGATAAGTGCTACCTCCAACATTCCAAAAAATTCTAATTCAATCAATGCTACATCCATTGGAGGAACACAATCTATCACATTGCGTACACTGTCCACAATATTGTCACAATTGGCTAGAGCCACCTTTGGATCCTTGACAATGTGGGCAAGTTATTACAATCCTCTATTTACCACTTTAGTAAATGCCATGGGGACATCATCAAGCCACTCAACCCTCTATTTATGAATACTTCTAGTACCTTGAGTACATCCTAATCAAATCCTCTCATTGATACCTCACTTAATCTCTTGGGAAGAAGTAAATGATGTCTCCTTATCCAAGGACCACAACCAAATGTTAACACATCAACACAGTTTAATACCAACCCCTCCTAAGGATAAAACATGAATATTCCTCTGGGACAATTCCAACAACCCCAACAAGGCAAACAAAACACGCAACCTATGGCATCTATCAGACACCAAAATATTCCTAGTCACCATATTCCCCAAATATCGACCCAAATGGCTGGGGAACACATTTTGACATATTCATCCCATATTCATACCAATCAACATGTCCCCAATCCAAACTTTCAGTACCAATAGACCAACCAAAACACATCATATGTCACAACAGCACATCCCTCAGCAACACATCAACATCCACTCACAAAAAATGGGGACCCATGGTGTACCAATCAATCCAATGTATGTTACCATAAATGACGCTATAATCGATGCCTTGCAAGCTAAGCTAATGGGTCTAGAGAAGATGATAGAAAACATGCAAATATCCGACAAGAAATCATAAGTGTCATATGATTTATCCGTATATCTCTTTGACATGAACTTATACATGCCACCATTTCCTCTGGGATATGTGTCACCAAATTTTACCAAATACAAAGGAAAGACAAACCCTATTGAACATGTCTGAGAATTCACGACCAACTGTATGGATGTCGCCTATGAACAAACGTACTTGATGAGACTCTTTTCTAAAAGTCTTGTAGGTCATCCCCTTGAATGGTTCTCCACTCAAAAGGATATAAAAACATGGGACGACTTTAAGCACAAGTTCATAAAAAATTAATCGTATAACATTGACATGGACACCTCTATTACTAACTTATGCAATGTCACACAAGAGGAGGTTGGTGAAACTTTCATCCCATTCTTCCAAAAATGGAGTAGTCTATCTAGTCATTGCCATATTGACATATCCTAAAGAGAAAAGGTTGGCATGTTCATTCAAACACTTCTAGGTCCCTTAAAATATGGATTGCAAGTGCATTGTTGCACAACTTTCACAGACCTAGTCAAAAAATGTGTCCAGATTGAGAAAGTCCTTATTGCAAAGGGAAAGCTAAAATATGGTCCTAAAAACACAAACACAAATCCTCCCACTAACAAAAATAAGTACTAGGTCAAAAATAAACATGTTACCAATGACGGTGTTGTTGATGCCAAGTTTGTCAACACTATGGGTCATGTATTGGCTTTAAAATCCATCTAACTATAGAAAAAACCCAACAACGATATTGACACTCCCCACTAATGCCATACCAAACAACCAAAATGGTCAAAATAGTCAAGGTCAAGGACAATTCAGCCAAAAAAGACAATTCCCAAAAAGACGACCATACTCGGTGTTGGGAGAACCAATTGAGGATGTCCTTAAAAATTCCTCCAAAATAGTCTCATCACACTTAAAGAACCAAATACATATGACCCAAGAAAATTTAAACCATCATGGTGGGATGATAGTGCTTTCTATGATTACCACTGGGCTAAAGGACATCAGACATCGTCCTGTCGACAACTTAGAAATATTGTTCAAGACCTTATTGAGAGTCAAATAATTGAATTGCGTGGACCACAATTTTCATCAAATTATGACCATACCATTCATAAAAATGCATTGCAAGACCATGGTTCTAATAACACTTCCACGTTAGGTCCTAAGACAAACAATAATCAAGCCAACTATGCCCACGCCAAGTATGGCTATTCTGGTGGACCTACTATAAACAATGTCTGAGCTGATAATGAGTGTGTCAATGCCATCACATCCAAAAGAGCACCTTAATTCAATACTACTACTCGAAGTGGCAAGATCACCATAGCTGGTCTGCCTCCTACTAGGCAACCTAAGATCACCATACCTGGTCCATCTCCTAAGCAATCCCAACCTGGCCCATCTGCAAAGCAGTGGTAACCCAAGAGTCAATTTAACCTTATCGATCAATTAGGAAAAACCCCTGCACAAATTTCCATACTTGAGCTACTTCGCATTTCTCCCACACATAAGGCTATACTGGATAAAACCTTGCAAGAGTCATCCATCCCTAAGGATATTTATGTTAACCAATTTGATACCATGGTGGGATACCTCACTACACCTCATCACATCACCTTTTCTAATCAGAATTTCTTGTCACCCAAGACCAACCATAATGATGCACTACATATTGGAACTTTCATCCATAAACACAAGGTCAAAAGAGTTTTAGTAGACCCTACAAAGAGCATAGTTATAAAATCATATGATGAAGAAGAATGTTCTTCATGGGGTGTTATTTCTCTTCCTATCAGAGTGGGACCATTCATTGTGGGAACAACTTGCCAGCTCCTAGATCTAGAATTACCTTACAACATCTTGCTCATCTACCCATGGATTCATGCCCTAAAAGTCATCCCCTCCACATATCACCAATGCTTAAAATTCCCATTTGACGACACAAAAGTCACAATATATGGAGACCCTGACCCTTTTCAATATTGTACCAACCTAAGGGGTATTTCCGGAAACTGAGTGCCCATCAACTGAGAAGCTCCTAGCTCTTCTTCTTCTAAATACATTGACCTATCTACACTCACATCATCTTCCATGTCCACTTTGTCCATGATTTCCACCATGCTACCATCTTCCTCAAATCCTAAGGATGATTTCAATGTCAAGATCCAAGACCTTGGTTGTGGTGAACGCAAACTTCATACAACATATAGCATCACAAAAATACCCAAGTCTTTGAAGGTCTATGGTCGGCCATGTTTTAGAATGGAACCCAAAGAAATTTTCAAAGTTCCACCAAAAAAGATTTTCATGAAATGGGGAGACATGAGTAATGAGGACATTGTTGATATTACAGGATGGCTCTAGAAAGAAATGGAAGACCTACCCCCATTAGTAGTTAAGAAATATGGCAAGGGATATGAGATGATGAAGGATAAGGGCTAGGATGGAACTAGTGGCCTAGGAAGAAATAAAACTAGGTGAAGAGAGCCAATAGAACCTTTCAAAATACCAAAATATCTTGGGTTAGGGTATGAATTGCCTGACAATGATGACTGACATACCAATGGACTTTCAAGTGAGCATGTGCATGCTTCAAAAGGTTTTGAGACCATCAAGGAATATTTCACCAAAACTGACTCCCATGAGTGGGAATTTGGTTCCCAACGATCCTTAAGTGACTATTGTCTTGACGATTTGTTCTTTGAAACTGGGGAGCTTACCTTTGAATAAAATTTTTGGCAAATATTTAAAATTGATCAAGCACCAAATAGTCACAGTCTCATTTATCTTCCCCATGACATACAAGCCCCACCATATGAATCCCATAACCATCAGTTGAATCCATCTGAATTGACAAATAACATTGATACCCACAACTCTTGGTCCTTCACCAGTTACTTTGACAATGAATATGAGACAAGTGAAGGGGTATATTGGATAGAGTCTAACATGGAATTGGATGATGAGAACTTCATCTTCAATGTCTATGAATCTATTTTCATGCTTTTTGCATCCTCCCCTCAATTCACCAATGTTGACGATGGAATTTCCTTCGACTGCCCACAACTAATCAATTGGGACCAACAAGGCCTGCCAATCCTAGACACCTTTCAGAATGATGAGGCTATTGCAAAATTTATAGGATTACGTGAGGGAATACCGAGTGGTGATCACAAGGAAGGATTCACTATTGACCTAGATTGTGTAGCTTAGTTCAAGGAGACTACCCCATCCTCCAGTCACAAAATGAAAAGTAAAAATAAGACAAAAAATGAAACGTCTCTAGGTGAAAATTGAAAGGCACCTTTTGATGACAAAAAGGTAAAAATAAAGGATGTATCTGGGTATGTATAGGATCATCATGGAAAAAACAGGCCCTTAAGTGGCAAAAAATTCAAAAAAATCAGAGTTAGACAACTTGACATAAGAATTTCAATAAGTTATCTACATTATTTCAAAAATATATAAGAATAGAATCCATAGAAAATTGAATGTAGTTTCTAAACTATTACGTTTATTTTAAAAAAAGAAAAATCTATTTGGTGAAATTTTGAAATTTCAATGCAATAGTACTTAAATTTTAGGGAAAAAATAAGAAGTAGGTGTCTGTGTGACCACCCTAACTACAATAAAATGATAATATTTTTTTATAATATTTTAGAGATAAGTAGAGGACTCATGTCCGGATGTGATGCATATTTTTTGTAATTTTTTCCAATTAAATAATTAATTATGAATTTTCTATTACAACTTTTAAAAAATATAAAACTCGTATGTCTAACCACCTTAACTTGGTCAAAACTTCATGAAATTCAATTTTTTTTTTTTAATCCTATAGTATGTGAAGCATAGAATGTGATGCATGTTTTGGATTCCAAAAGTGTGATACCATTTGAAAGCTATAGATGTTTTTCAATCAGCCTATCAATCAAGACTTTAGTCGTAATTCAAATAGAAAATGAATAATAATTATTTATTAAATTCAAAGTAAAGCATAATTTATATTGGTGGAAATTTGAGAATATCCTTTAAAAACCCTTTTCATTTCATCAATTTTGGGCAAAAAAAATGTCATCAGCCAAATACCCTAAAAATACCCATCATATTGCCACTTTTTGGCCCATCATGATCTTGCACATACCCATCTGAGGTTGAAAACCTCTCTAAGGTTCCTAAAGACAGAGGACTGGACATTCTTCCCATAACTCAAGAGAAATCAATTATTCTCATAGAGGTTACCATAGAGGCCAATATATCAATAGTAGAAGATCCCAAATTGATCCTCTTAGCCGCATCCTTGACCAAAGAAGAGAAACCAAAATTTCACAAATTCTTTGTAGATCATAAAGTCAACTTCGCATGGTTGTATGTCGACATGCTAGAAATAAACCTATAATTGGTTTTGCACCATCTATCATTATTGCCAAATGCCAAACTAGTTAAAAAGAAGCTACAGAAAATGCATCCTCAAGTTGCTCTATTAGTCAAGGCTGAGTTGAAGAAACTTCTAGACATTGAGTTCATACAGTCTATTGATTATGCTGAATGGATATCTAACCTTGTGCTAGTAACAAAGCCAAATGGAATGATTTGCATCTACACATATTTTAGATACCTAAACAAAGCATGCCCAAAAGATGACTTTCCATTTCCGAATATAGATATCATAGTCTATCTAATGGAAAGATATGAGATGTTGTCCCTCATGGATGGTTTCTCAGGCTACAATCAAATTCGTATTGCCCTAAAAGACCAACATAAAACAACATTCACTTATCCTTAGGGTACATACTACTGGAATGTCATGCCTTTTGGGCTCAAGAATGTAGGTGCCATGTATTAGAGGGCTATTACCACAATCTTTCATGACATGATGCATAAGATAATGGAAGATTACGTGGATGAAATTTTGGCTAAATTAGTGACAAGAAAAGACTATTTCAAGGTAGTAGACACAATTTTCAAAAGACTAGAAGAATACAAAGTTTTACTAAATCCCAAGAAATGCGCCTTTGGTGTAGCATCTGGAAAATTGTTGGGATACCTACTTTCTAGAAGAGGCATTGAGATCGACCCGGTCAAAGTAAAAGCCATCATGGGCATGCCTCCTCCCAGAGGAATCAATGAACTTAGAACCTTACAAGGTAGGGTACAATCTATCCAATGCTTCATAGCACAATTGGCCAAAAAGTGTCAACCATTCGAATATCTTCTACGCAAGGGAATCCCTTTTATGTGGATAGATAAATGTCAAGAGGCCTTTTAGCAAATAAAAGATTACCTATTGTCACTGATAGTCCTTATGCCTCCCATTTAGGGAAATCCTTTAATTTTGTACATCTCTGGCACTAATTCAACATTGGGGGCATTACTGGCACATAATGACCACAATGAGAAAGAAGGGACCATATATTATATCAGTCGAATACTGGTTGGGTATGAGTTGAATTACACTTCAATTGAATGTGCTTGTCTAGAAGTTGCTTTTGCAGCTCAGAAGCTAAGAAATTATATGTTGAGCTGTCAAACATAGTTGGTAGTAAATATTGACCCCCTCAAATATTTGTTAAGTCGTGTAGCATTGATAGGACGTCTGGAAAAATGGGTCATGATTATGAGAAAATACGACATCTAGTATGTACAAAGAAATCAAAGGACAATTGATTGCAAACCAATTGGAAAACATGCCTATGCAAAGTGATCATCCCTTAGTGGAAGATTTCCTAGATGAGTCAATATTTCATCCAGAACCTAAGGAACCTTGGAGGTTATATTTTGATGGATATCATACAAATCATGGCTCAGGGGTAGGAATATTCTTTATCACCCCTCAAGGAGATTCTATTCCCAAGTCATTCCGCATAGCTTTTCCATGCACAAACAATGTGGTGGAATATGAGGCACTTGTTATAGGACTTAAAATGGCAATAAAATGGAAAATTAGAGCATTGAATGTCTATGGGGGTTCTCAGTTAGTTATCAACCAAGTTAACGATGACTACAACACTAAGTACGAGAAACTAATGCCCTACAAATGAATGATTGACAACTTTCAAACATATTTTTACATGGTTACTTTTGAAAAAGTTTTGAGAGCACAGAACAAGGAAGCAGATATAATGGCTACGATCGGTTCTCTGCTTGACATTCCAAGCAACCTGCCTTAGCTAGAGTTCTTGGTGGAACAACTGTTGGTCCCTGCCTATGATATTCCCGAATCGGAGATGGTCTGCAAGCTTCTTGGTCCAGATTCTCCCTGGTACGAAGACATTCATGACTACCTTAAGTCCCAAACCCTTCCCCCTAATTTTTCCAATAACTAGAGGAAGTCCTTTATCTGAAAAGCCATAATATATGCCATCGTTAGCGACACCCTTTATCACTGTAGCTTTGACGACACCCTCCTTAGATGTCTCGACACCAATGAAGCACACACAACCTTACGTGAAGTACATGAGGGTATATGTAGGTCTCATTTGAGTGGTCCTACTTTGGCCAAGAAGATAATGAGACTTGGGTACTATTGGTCAACCATTGAGAAAGATGCACTAGAATATGTCAGGACTTGTCACCAATGTCAGATTCATAGTGATTTGATTCATGCTCTAGTGTAAGAACTTTGACTGATAACTTCTCCTTGGCCCTTCACACAATAGGGACTCAATCTTGTGGGAAAGATCCATCTTACCTTGTCAAATGGCCACAAATTCATCATCACTACCATTGAGTATTTTACGAAGTGGATTGAAGCCATCCCCTTGACATACATAATTGGCAAACAAGTATCCAAATTCATTCTTAACTATATCATTTTTTGGTATGGCCTTCCACAATCCATCATCACTAACAACAAACATCCATTTAAAAACCAAGAATTTCATGAGTTATGTGAGCGATTCCATATCCAGCATCACTTCTCCACCCGGTATTACCCACAAGGAAATGGTCAAGCTGAGGTTTCAAATAAAACCATCATTAAAATTCTAAAAAATACTGTCAAGGACACTGGCCGTGACTGGAATATTCAACTCAACCTTGCTCTGTGGGCTAACTACACCAATATTTGCACACCCACATGAGCCACTCCATTTTCCCTGGTCTTTGGAACTTAGGCCATCTTTCCCATCGAGGTCAAAATTCCTTCCCTACAAGTCTCCTTCAAGGGTCTAACCAATGATGAAGAATATAGACAATCATGTCTACATGAGCTGGAGATGTTAGAGGAAATATGAAAAAATTCCCCTAACCATCTACATGCATATTATAACTATCTCTATCATAGTTACAAAAAGAGATTCATGGTCAGGAAGTTTGACATTGGTGACTTAGTTCTCATGCAAAATCCTAAGAATCAGGTAGACAAAAACTTAGCAAATTCAAACCAAATTGGCTAGGTCCCTATGTCATCATATCCTCCTTTGGTTCTAGAGCTTATCAGCTGGAAACTCCAAATGGAGAAAAATTGGAAGAGCCTATCAATAGTCTACATCTCTACAAGTTCTATGCATAGCATCAAAAATTCAAGCTAAAAACTTTTAAAATACAAAAAAATAGAAAAATGATAAAAAAATTGTTTCCTTGATGAAAACCTGGCAAATAGGCATCTTGACGGCACTAAAAAAATGAAAAAATGACAAAAAAAGTAAAGAAAAATCATTTGTCCAAAAGTGAAAACCTAGCAAACAGGCACCATGCATAATCAATCATTGCTCGGCCATCTACTATCACTTTATCTATCTTGGCCTATGGTGAAACATATTTTTTGTCACCACCACAACATTTACCATGACACCATACCCTTCCTCTCATGGTTGAAAAAAGGTTGACATCAATTCCTGCATACTGTCCATCTAGCATCGCATACATATCACTTCCATGTCCGTTCCAACTTGGCTGAGTCTTCGACCTGACTATGGGCATAAATTTTTATCACGTGACCACAATAGGTATTGTACATGGTATCGAAAATTGTAAAAATTCCTAAAAAAAAGACAAAAACATTACAAAAATTCCTAAAAAAAGACAAAAAAATTACAAAAAGTCTTGAAAAAAGTCAAAAAATCACAAAACATCCTAAAGAAAGACTAAAAACATTGTAAAATGTCTTGCAAAAAGACCTAAAAATTGAAAATCATCTTCAAGAAACCCCAAAAAAGTCAAAATGTCTAGAAAACATAAAAAATGGAGTCATTCCTTATCAAGTTCGTCAAATCAACCAGTCTTTTTCATTTGTCCAAACTACGTTTCCTCTGTGCATTCGCTACATAGGCAAGACTCAATTTCAAGCCCCTAAGACATTAGGTCAGTCCTCTTAGGTTGTCAAAATTAAAATCATGATTCAATCTTTTCTCATCAAGACAAAGTCATTGGTCATGTCAAACTATGAGATCTCTAAGTGTATGACGTAGGCAAGTCCATATGTTGATGAGCCCCTGAGGCCACACTAGGTCAGTCCATTAGGGTTCATGACACTACACTAGCACACACATCAAAAAGTATTAAAGTAAACTAAGTCATCTCAAAATAAGCCAATTATTGCAACCAAATTCTAGCAATTCCTTAATAAACATGATAATCACATCAGCATGTCAACATCGACATGTAATCAACACAAGTTAAACTCAGTTAAACTTCATTCAAAATTGGTCAAAACAAGTCAAATTGTTGCAACCAATGAAACTGTCAGTTCTTGGTTATCTTTCAGATGTGTCCTTCTGAAGAATAGCCTCTGTCATTTATACCTTAGGATGTGTCACTTCCTAGGCATTATAACTGTCATCTAACATTTTGAGGGATCCTCTTGACATTCAAGGATCACTCCTCTCGACATTGATATCTTTTAGATGTGTCATAAATAAAAACCTATATCATCTATGTCCTAGGATGTGTCCTTCCTATGCATCGTCACTGTCATATGGCATTTCGAGGGATAGTTTTTGACATTTAAGGATTGGTCCTCTCAACATCAACATTATTCAGGATGTGTCCTTGAATTTGGAAATCTTTGGCATTTGTCATCTCTGCATCGTCACCGTCATCTAACATTTTGAGGGATCCTCTTGATAGGGTATGTGCAGGACCATCATGGAAAAAATAGGGCCCTTGAGTGGCAAAAAAAATAGAAAAATTAGAGTTAGGCAACTTGATGTAAAAATTTAAATAAGTTATCTATATTATTTCAAAAATATGTAAGAATAGAATTTGTAGCAAATTCAATGTAGTTTCTAAACTACTAGGTTTGTTTAAAAAAAAATCTATTTGGTGAAAATTTGAAATTTCAATGCAGTAATACTTAAATTTCAAGGAAAAAATAAGTAGGTGTCTGTCTGACCACCTTAACCATAGTAAAATGATAATATTTTTTTCTAATATTCTAGATATAAGTATAGGACTCACGTACCAATGTGATGCATATTTTTTTGTAATTTTTTTCCAAGTAAATAATTAATTATGAATTTTTTATTACAACTTTTAAAAAATATAAAAAATCGTATGTTTGACAACCTTAACTTAAATATGTTTTGGATTCAAAATATATGATACCTTTTGAATGCTATAGATTTTTTTTAATAAGCCTATCAATCAAGACTTTAGTCATAATTCGAATACAAAATGAATAATAGTCAATTATTAAATTCAAAGTAAAGCATAATTTATATTGGTGGAAAGCTAAGAATCTCCTTTAAAAACCCTTTTTGTTTCATCAATTTTTGGTAAAAAAAAATTCATCAACAACATACCCATCATATTACCACTTTTTGGCCCATCATGATCGGACTGCACATATTCGACATCGGCATTATTCAGGATTTGTCCCTCCTAAATTTGGCAATCTTCAACTTTCATCATCTTGGCATTGTCAAAACATGACTCCTTGTCATCTTGACACCATCAAACCTGACATATTGACATTAAAACACTTGGCATCTAGACACACTTGGCAACACTTGGCACTTGTCTGTTGATTTTTCAACATGTTACTAGTTTTTTAGCAAGATCCCGACAACAGGATTTAGAGAAGCATCGATGTATCATGACGTTTGTCTTATCTTTTGACACTCATGTTACTAGTTTCTTAGCGATGTCCTGACTATAGGATTTAGAAAAACAACGATGTATCATGATAGTGGCTTTATTTTTTCCTTTTGGAAATTATACTGCTAGTTTCTCGAGGATGTCCTAGAAACAAGATTTAGAGAAGCAACAATGTTTCATGACTTGTCCTCCTTATATTTTTCTGTTTACAACTAGTTATGACAAAAGATTGGGGAAATTGCACCCTTAGTATGAGTCATGATCATCCTTGTCTGTGGCTACTTGTCTTATGTGAAGGTACAACCTTGCACACCTTGATTTATGTCATATCATGGTGTTTGTTGGAAATTACAATAATCTGCCCAATGATGATTAAGAGAAATAAATATTAAAGTCCTATGGTAAGGTTTTGAAGGATTTGGTCTACGAACTAACATGCATCTCCTTCTATCTTGACATCTTCTCTCATCCACCTCACGATGATATCCTATGACATACAAAAAAATAATTACATACATAATCATATAAGCATTACATTAGGTCCATAGATAATTCATCCATATCAGTAACTCATATCCATTACATCACATATCACATTATACATAGTCATGCATTAACATAATCATGAACATGGCATCCATTCAAATAAATATGATATGCATATCATTATCATCCATGGCATACCATTAGAATGACATACAAATAAACATGGCATTATCATGGCATCACATCATAACTAACCATCGTACGACATACATGACAAGAAATATAAATAAATACCAACATCCATCATAAATGCATCATAGTGCATAAATCAAACAACATCACATAACACACATATAGGCCACATCAAAATTACATCATATATATAGCATCATCTCAAAAAATAGAATGTCACAAGATAATCTTAGGGGATATCCCAAAAATAGAGCTTGCAGGCTCGATAGTCAATACATAATGTGTCATAACATAAAGTCTAAAACATGAAGCCAAATATAGTAACCATGTCCCTATGAAATGCTCTCCTCACCACCTCATGGCGAAGATTTTGGTGACTAAGGACCTATGCTTGGAACTAAGGTAACCGATGGAACTATAGCAACCTCTGTCTATGAACCCAATGGAACTGACACTAATGGAATCATCTAAGCCATGATAACATGCATCTGCGATGACACTGTGGTGTGACTCTATGAGGTCGAAGGATTTGTCACTAGAGGAAAACTAGGTACTGATCTATGGCCTAAAGCTGATGACCCATGTGAATTCCTTGACCTATGACTAGAGGAGTGCCTATGATGGGACCTATGACTCGAAGTATGCCCTTAACATGTCAAACCCCCTACACTACTTTGACTACCACTGCCACTCCTTGACTTGCTACTGCTACCTATCTATTTCCTAGTCAGAGTGGGGTCTCTCATCTTGGCTAGCACGACCTGCTCATATAACTACCTATATCGCCAAAGCCGTACACTCACCCTGCCAAACTCGCATGCCAAATCTATAGATGGTCCCGTACATAGTTGTGAAAACTCTATACACCACTATGTTGCCTCTTGTTGACTGATCACTACCTGATCCCACTCTACCCGAGTCACCTCTAACTCTGCCTGCAATTCTCTAACTTATGCGACACTCTCATCCAATCTCCTCTATAATTTTTCCACCCTTTGGTCTTTTGTGGCATCATGGGGAAATGTCAAGGTATATGGTATCTTCTCCTCTCCCTCCACCATGCTCTGTCTCAGCAATCTCTCGGCCTCATCAATGGCCTCATCCCCATCATCATCCCCTTTATCCTCCTCTTATCTGACCCCCTCCTCTCGTGGCATATCAACATCCATCTCAGCCTCTAGTTGAACCTCCTCCTCCTCGACCTCCTAATCCTATTTGGCTTCCTCCTCAACCACATGATCCTCCTCACCCACGTGCACCTCATGACCTACATCCTCCTGCTCCTGTCTAGGCTCTTCCTCCTCTCTCTCCTCCTCCTCACTAGCCTCTAGGATAGCATCAAGTGCCCCTCTCATTGCATGATGTCGCACCCTCCTGTCCTACCTCCTACTATCTCTCCTCCATCTCCGATCGTCTCCTCCGTCATCTACATCATCTCCATCATCACCATCTCTCCCTCCACCTCTACCTCTATCCCTACCACCATCTCTCCCTCTGCCTCTACCTCTATCACCACCTCTACCCCCTTGCCTAGCTCGTGGCACAAGTGGTATAACTGATCTCCTATCAATCGGTGGTGGCCCATCTGGATTTTTTAGTGGCACTGGTCAATGTGCCTACCACCACAAGTCATAGTTTTCTTTCATCCTAGGATCTGCAATCCCACCCCTCCATCCCCACCGTTGCACCAGTAGACCATCAATCTGTTGCATGGAAAATGGTACAGGAATAGGCAGACCCTAGGCTCCCTCCCTCGAAGATTTGGCATACTCGACTATGCCTACTAGTACACCCTGCTACTCTCCAAACTATCTCAGTACATGCTATAGAAGATACATCTCTATGATGAGCTGACTTTTCACTATCCTCCCAATCAAATATCGATACTGTCGGCAGAAGTTGAGATGGTCATCCTCATCATCCCACTGCTCACAGTCTCTATAGGGCCTCCAAATGAATGAAATCATAGTGTCGATCCAATGATGCCACCAACCTATCTCTCCTACCCTTGTTTGTTGTAAAGCACTGACATAGTAATAAGCATATGTAATCCCATCTGCTAGCTATCTCTGCACATGGTCAAACAAAGCGTCAAAAATTTATGGAAAATTATCATTATCATATGTGTCATTCAAAAGTAATCAAAATTTGAAACCTATCAAAGTCAGTCTTGGTTGAAGTCAAAGTCAAATTCATCGTATTGACTTCAAATGTCTCACGAGGAAGTGTTTGCATCGTTCTATACTTCAATTACATTGCGATATGTCAAAAGCATCATTCTGGCTACCATTTTTGTCGCAAAAGGGAATTTCCATTGCAACTTTTAGCATATGCATCATTTTAAACCTTATATACATCACACTATGGCAAATGCGACATTCCACCAATCAATTGTGGGTCACTTTGGCGAATGCATCACATTTTTTTGTGAATGTGACACAATCAGTGGCCCTAGCCTAAAAATAATTTGCGGTTGCGTCATGATGCATCAAATGTGTTGAATGTGCACGTGAATGCTACTTACACGCATACATATGCATCAAAGTGAATTTTTTATTGACCCTAAAACCCTAACTTTTGCATGAAAAACAAAAAAATGACAGTGGGGTGGGGATACATACTGTTGGATTTGAGCCCTCGGGTCACCTATGGGTCCACACGATCTCTCCACTATGCTCGATCACTAGATTAACCATGTCTGCTATAGTCCTCTTCGCTCGACACTCTCCAAATTGCTAATGTGAATAGTGAAAATGAATTGACTTTTATCCCTTTGTCAACCTATTTAAAAATTTAAAATGACATCTATCAACTCTTTTATTACTAGAGGCCCTTTTGACCAACTTTGACCACCCTTTTGGCTATGTCAAATTTTGAAACTGACTACACCATTGTCTTTCTGGTCATTAAATTGACTTATCGGGACTCGATACTTTGTACCTTCGCTAGTGCAGGTTTTTAACTAATTTTCTTTGTCACAATGCAATATGCTACATTATGACAAAGAGGGGAAAAATGTATCCACATAAAAATGACCTAGGCCTGCAAGCTCTATTTTACCACTTTCGTCCTAGCATAATTATGACATTTAATTATGTCCTTGGTCGACATTCGACTGCTAATTAAATAATCCATAATTGTTTAATTAATTCATATCTCTTTTATTCTTCATGATTATTAAATAAATAAATAATATTTATTTATTCAATACGTCACTAAGGGTCTATTGTCGTCTTACAATTAAATAAATTTCTTAATCTATTTAATTACCTTTATTCATTTGTCTTCTCGGTTATTAAATAAATAAATTTTATTTATTTATTTATTTAATATGTCACTAATTCTCATAATTAAATGGATTTATTAATTTATTTAATTATTGGTCATAATCCTCTAAATTAAATAATTATCTTTAATTATTTAATTACCTAATTTAACATTTCTCTCATTTTAAATAAATTGATTATTTATCGTCACATAAAATCCATATTTTGAATTAATTTATTTCAAAATGGTAATCTTCTTCCAAAAATCAAGTAATTGAGAAAATTCTTGATTAAATTCCAAATCTGCTTTTTAGTTCAACCTCTATCCTCTTAATTTTTTGAATCTTACAAATCAAGTAGTCTTTATCTTTTTGATTTTCAAAAATATTTATCTTTTTAGATAATTATCATATTTATTCTCGATCGCCGATTTGATTTTCTCAAATGACATCTTGACCATTCATTTAATGATTTTACCCTAACCTTGATTAGGGATTGTCACATGAAATCTTGACCTCTAATTTTAGGCTTTCGCTAGATTTCAATCTTGTTCGTTCACCCGAAATCACATTTTTTATAAAATGTGAATTTTGCTCACATTTTAGGGACCACTTCATTATTGCAACACATTTATGCTTAGATTTTAATTGCATACTTTGCACTTAGCTTGTTTAATTCAATTTTCTTACACATAGGCATAGTCATTTGTCATAGTCATAAGGATAGTCTTTTGTCATTCAAATCCTTCAAAACTTGCATAGGGCATAGTCATAATCATTTGCTCACACATACAAATTTGATGGTAACAATCATACCCTACAAGCTAGAAGGTGCTATGGAGGTGAATCATGGAAGCCACAAGTATCTAGTATAATATTTCTTGTTTTTAAGCTTTCATTATATTTCATAGCTTCTTTGGGTTTTAATATTGTTGCTCTGATTTGCTAACTCATATCTGAAAAATACCCATTGATACAATTATAAAGTAATATTATCATTTTATTGTGGTTAGGGTGGTTAGACAAACATCTAATTCTTATTTTTTCCATGAAATTTAAGTGCTACTGCATTGAAATTTCAAATTCTCACCAAATTGTTTTTTTTTTTAAATAAACCTAGTAGTTTAGAAACTACACCCAATTTTCTACAAATTCTATTATTACATGTTTTTGAAATAATATGGATAACTTATTTAAATTTTTACATCAAGTTGCCTAACTCTGATTTTTTTGAATTTTTTACCACTTAAGGGCTTGTTTTTTCCATGATGATGTTACACATACCAAACCCTATCCACAACTTTTAGGTATATTGTTAGGAGAAGTGTATGATAGCTCCTGATGGAAAGGATGAAGGTCACTACTGGTTTCTCTACATGCCTTTTTTTTGGTCCTGTCATTAGTGTGGCCACACAGGAGTAGTTGTCAAGGGGCGAAGTAGGATTCTTTGACAAGACTCATCACGTCCCCACTCCTCATACATCGCTTACACCATCGTAAGTGGATGAGTATGAGGCAATTCAAATCCCTTCAAAATGTGTCTTTTCCCTTAGTAAAGGGTTGGGTGCCCTAGAAAATCACTTGGAAAGGAACCCGAAGATGGCTAGGGCCTCTTGGGTCTTTAGTGAATTAAAGTACATGATTGGAAAAGATCAAAGAGGCTTAGAACTCTTGGAAAGTCTTGCTAGTTTGACAAAAGCATGTGCTCCTTCAAACACTCATAGCGTTATGTGAGGAGCCACTTTTGAAGATTATGAAGGATAGTTAGGAGTATCAATGCCTCCCACATCAGTCTACATAGCTGATGTTGTTCCTTCTATCAAGATCCCTTATGTGTCTGAAAAGTCCTAAAACTATCAAAGTAAATAGGGTCCCCTTAGCCTTTAGCTTCACCCCTCCCATCACCTCTAATGGTGGAGGTTTTGGCGAGATGAGTGTTGGAGGTTGTGGTAGTGGTGGTGAATTTGGAAACAAAGGTGGTGTTGGAGGAAGTGGTTCTAGTGGAGGTCATGGTAGTGGCTCCAAAAGCGGAAGTGGTTCTGGTAGAGGTCACACTGGTGACCGTTCTGGAGGTGGCTTTGGTGGTAGTTTTGGAGGAGGTTCCTCTAGCCGTCTATCTTCTAATGACCCTATTCTAAACACTCTTTTTCAAAATATGGGAAAGATGCAGAGCCAGTTAGCGAGTCTCTCCCAAGCCGTTGCCTAGCCTATCTTTCAACCCTTCTTCTAGCATAGCTCATTGTTAGTTGTGATTTTGAACACTCCCTTAACTCAAGGAATGGAGATCCCTAAGTTTGGAAAATATAGCATAAAAGGGGATCCGTAGACACATGTATCCGCCTTTAACACCTTGTGCAAAAATTTCTTCCACCATGATGCATTAATGGAAAAATTGTTTCCCTGATCACTCAAGGATAAAACACTGGCACTACTGAATTGACACGATTTTCTGATGGCCATTCATTGGTCATTCGACAAATCTTTGTCAGACAAGCGACAAAATGGTGAAAATATTTTTGTTGCTAATTTTTCCTCAAAAGACTGACAATGAATTAAACATCGAAATAATGGTGAAGAATCATTGGTCATTGGCATCGTGAAATGGCTTAGACTTTCATCAATATATCAATGAACACTTCATGTATCCACCGACGAATTACACCAAAAGTTTATCGCCAATTCGATGAAATGGTAAAGGAGTAGCGTCGAGAGAACACCAGACGTTCGTCACCATTTTGACGAAATCAGCAAGGAGTAGCATCGAAACAACACCAAAAGTTCATCAAACTTGCAATGAAATAGGAAAGTAGTTGTGTCGAAACAAGACCAAGAGCTCATTGAAATGGTAACGAAAAGAGCAAGCAGTAGCGTAGGAAGAACACCAAAAGTTCATCGAAAGTGTGATGAAATGGGCAAGTAGTAGCATGGAAACAACACCAAAAGTTCATTGAACTTGAGACGAAATAGGAAAGGAGTTATGACGAAACCTTCATCGCAGCTATAGCAACTTCGTCGAACCTTTTCGTTGATTCATTAGTGGGTTTCGTCGAAATTGCGACAAAGCATGAATTTTTTTTATCTATAAATTTCATGGAAATGTACCATTATGGAGACTGATGACTGATCATAGATACAGACTGCATATTGGTTTGATGCTTCAAACGATGCATTTCTTATATTGAAAAGTGCATTACCTTATTGAGCTTCTCTTTGTTTCGAGAATAGTTTAATATTCTCTACTTAACAGGGCCAACCACATGATGGTGGAAGCTCATTTGGCCCCTCCCCTCACATCACTCTCAATTCCCCATACCCAATCATATAACATTAATCATTCATTCATCCATTAATAACATATAAAATTCATTTCATCCATTAATAACATATAACATTCATTCATTAACATATAACATTCATTAATTAACATATTCACATTCATTCATTCACATATAATATTCATTCTTTCAGTTTTTACATATTATCAAAAATATGGTTGTCATGATATGATTACAATCACTTCTTTTCTTTTTTTTAAGCTACGTAAAGCTGAAGTGGAGTATCATTTTCTAAATCAATATTTGTCCCCTCTTTAGTTTTTCTGCCCTCTGCTCGTGATCTTAATGTATGTGTAGTCATCTGCTCATGACGTGGACACCGCTACAATGGGGGATCTACTGCAATAAGAAAGAAATGTTAAACTGATATGTTTTATTATTATTGTTACAAGTATTTCATTAATTAAAAGAACATTAGAGTGGTTCTCTTTACCTGATGGTTCCACATCATGTTCCTAAACTTTATTTATAGACTCATGCTCAACATGTTGAACACCTCTAAATCTTGATCTGCAGTTGAAACATGAAAGGTTACATTAATTAATACACCAATTGAAATTAAATATGTTTAAGAGAACATAAGGGTGGTCCTCTTTACCTGATGGAGCCACATCATGTTCCTGATCTTCTCTAGCCTGATCACGCTCTACATGCTCTAAAGTTGAAACATGAAAGGTTACATTAATTAATACACCAATTGCAATTAAATATGTTTAAAAGAACTTTAGAGTGGTCCTCTTTACCTGATGGGGCCACATCATATTCCTGATCTTCTCTAGCCTAATCATGCTCAACATGTTGATCACGATCTACATGCTCTAAAGTACCGGGATGCACACCATGACCTTCATCTGCACGTTGTGCTCCACCCTCACCAGGTTGCATTCCAATGTCATGTGTAGTATTATCATTTCTTGAATGTTTAAAAAAAATAGGCATGTAATTACTTTATGGTGGAAATCAATATTGAATAGATTGCACAAGTATTCAATTTTAAATAAACTTTATTGAGTTTATTTATCTACATGTTGGATGCAATGGAAGATTGTGTTTTCCCAGTCAAGACTCTTAGGTGTTCGGCCATAGCTCCATAGCCTTGCTAGAAGGAAATCTTCAGGTCCTCTTCTGTGGGAACTCTATTGAATTTAGAGCCATACATTTTTGCATAAGATCATGAATTTTTCTTCTATGGTGTGATAAAACCAAAAAAAATTTCAATTTATTATAATTTGGATGCAACATTTCATTTATTGATACTTACAATTCATGCAGCTAATTTCATATAACCACCAGAGCCAAGTTTGTGTTGCCCGTGCTTTTCTAGTCTTGCATTTGTTTCCTTCGATGTGTTGGGCAGCCTATGAAAAGTTTGAAATACGTTAGATTATGTAAAAAGAAAGAGTAATCAGTATATAATTACATTGTTGATAGTAACACACATAGCATACTACTTTTTTTAAAAAAATTAATGGTATTTCCATAGCATACAGACATTGAGAGCAAATAAAATACAGAGTTCAATCCATGAAATATAGAAAATAGATTTTTGTTGGTTATATTCATATCGCTAATTACATTGCACAAAACATACTACAAATGCATAAATATCAGATGGTGACAGTTGTCTATGCTACCACATTTTTCATACATGTCTACCAAAGCATTTTATCAAACAATTCACTGCCTTGCTGCTATGGCTAAAAGCCTAAAATAGGTGCTTTCAAAAAAGCTATGGATGCTTGGAAAAAATATATCAAAGCATAATAGTAAGAAATAGAATAGAAAAGGCAGTGAATTGTTTCAAAAAATGCCTCAAAGAAATGTGGTCTCATGGTGATGGAATGCTATGACAATCCATAGCAATTTTCTTGTCATGGCATTCATTATGGCATTCCATCACCATGAGACCACATTTTTTTGAAGCATTTTTTCAAATAGTTCACTACCTTTTCTATGTTACCACATTTTTCATACGTGTATACTAAATCATCTTATCAAATAGTTCAATGCCTTCATGCTATGGCTAAAAAGTAGAAACCTAAAACAGGTACTTTCGAACAAGCTATGGATGCTTGGAAAAAATATACCAAAGCATAATAGTAAGCAATAACATAGACAAGGAAATGAATTGTTTGAAAAAATTCCTAAAAGAAATGCAGCCTCACAGTGATGGAATTCCATGAAAATCCATAGCAATTTTCTTGTCATGGCATTCCATCACCATGAGACTACATTTCTTTGAGACATTTTTTTCAAGCAGTTCACTTCCTTGTCTATGCTACTGCATTTTTCATACATGTCTACCAAAGCAGCTCATGCTTTGAGATGTTAGGTGGGAGGTCGATGATGTCATGATTGCTTGTGTAGTTGTCATCTATTGTTGCAATATCGATGACAAGTTTTGAGAGTTTGGCATGATGTTTTGATTTATTTTTGGGATGTTGGTTTGATTTGATTGATATTTGGTAAAGGTGGGAGTCCCAAGCCAAGTAGAGGTGTGGATAATGGTGGTAATGGTGGAAAAGGTTAAAATGTAAGGGGTGTGATCTCTTGAGAAAATGATGTGGTGCTAAAAATTCTCCCAAGTCCGAACATGTCACCTTCTCCTTGTGAAGTTATGAGGAGACAAGTTTGGGGTGTTGCGCAGAAGGATGATGATGATGGATCATTAGGATCATGGAGAGTGAGAGGGGCATACTTATGTAATGGATTTTGGGGTATATTTTGTTCCAAAATGGTTTTCTCATCCAAGTCTTGATTATTGACAAGTGGGTGTGTTTGAATGGCATTAATAAATTCCTTTCCCTTATTAACATTAGGTTGAGTTGGAGCAAAAGATGTGATTTGCAGAATGTTTTGAGTGATGCTTTGGGATGGGGGTGTAGATGAGATGGGGAGTGTGGATGAAATTACAGGCATGACCTCCAAAGGTGGTTCTACTATAGAACTTACATCGAAATTAGAAGGTAATTTGGCCCCTTGTTTTGCTAGTTTGAGCATGTATAGTGAAGGGTTGAGCTTCATCATGATATTGATGATCTTATGGTTCTCAAGATTTTGGATCATTTTGGTTATTTCTTCATGTGACATCCCAAAGGTAAGATCTTCTTCTTGAATTTCCTCTTGTGGATTTTGTGATGATGAGTTAGTCAAAGGATTGCTTGATTTGACGAGATTTATTTCGACATTCATTTGGCTTAGGTCACTTGAAGCGGGTGTTTCTTTGTCAGCTTCCATGTTCTTCTTGTATTGAGATCTAGTTTGAACCATAAAACAAGGATCAATTTTCAAGAATATGGGAGATGAATCTCTAATTCTTTGGATTGATCTAATTTTAGGCACAAAAGTAAAAAATTTAGGATATCTTGAGGATCAAAAGGTGATATGATGATGATGCAAAAGATGTATGATGTGGATGTTTGATCTTTTGAGAAATCTTGAGGGGAATGCTAGAATTTTAGGACTTTTGGATATGTTTTGGACTTATATTTAGATTTTTTGTATTTTCCTTGATTTGATTGATGTTTTCTTTCATTGAACAAATGGACCCTAAGATGTTGGATGATTATCTAAGCGGTAAATTTTCTCAAAAGATGATAATTTGAATATGTGTAGGGAGAAGGATGCATCTACCCACACCTATTCAAACAAGATGGTAATTTAACCAAGCATATGAAGAAGGATGCATCGACATATACCTAAATAAATAAGATGGTTTGATAATTTTGAATAAGTATATGCAAAAGGATGCATCTACACATACCTAGCCAAAGATGATTTGATATTTCAAATATTTCAAGGATTTTGTCTCAAGCATTTGATGATTTTGACTTTTGCCAAAAAGCCTAACATGAAGGATAATTTCAATATTTTTCAAAATATGATGGTGAGGTGATTTTGGTTTGATGTTGAAGGAAGGATGAAAAATATTTTTATTTTGATCCTAAGATGTACATAAAAAAAGGACACTTTGTTTAATAAATCTCGGTATTGAAGAGCATGCAATGCTTCTATGGACCTTTATAACTAAGAAGTGGTTCAAATTGAGCATACATTTCTAGATTGTTCAAAGGGATGAGTCTATAGAACCTTGTGAATTTCTTGCTTGTCTTGATATGTTTCTTTTGATGGCCTTTCGAGTGTTACTTCTAAATTTTGAACTTTGACTCAAGGACTTTCGTTTTGGGATTTTTACTTTCTTGGAAATAATTAGGTTTCAACACATGTGAGAGTCAATTTTGTTATCCTTGCTTAGTGACTTTATTTTACCACAAAAATTCTTTGATTAGGTTTTCCAAACTAGATTTGCAATGTCTTAATTTCTTTGAATCCCACAAAGTATGTTATGTGGAAATTTGATGAATTCAAGGAAAGGGATACCTATTGTTTATCTTTAGTAGGAAAATTGAGATGTAAATTCAAGTGTTTAGAAACCTCTAAGGATGTGAATCCCAATGGAAAGCAATAACACATGAATTCGGTCAATTTATATTTACCTCCTAAAGGGTTTGAAATTTTGATGATGATGTTAAGTGTTTGTTTCCAATTTTTTTTGAACAAGAAATATAACATCCTAGCTCAATTGGTACATTTTTCTTGGTGGGCTTTCCTCATGCCCTTCATAGTAGAAGAGATGATTTTACATGCAACCAAGGAAAGAGTATAAATGTGTGTTAAGAATGAAGTCTTAACCTCTATACTTTAACCAAGATCAGACATGGCAAGTAACTTCTTGGAATCTAAGTTCTAATGCACCACTTTGATAAACTCATTGGATGGACTAGTTGGCTACTACAAAAAAGGTTCTTAATGATGGGACATCAAGGACATGGAACCTTGCAAGCATCCAGCAAGCCACTAAAGGCTTTAGTCAATCCTACTAGGGGCTCTTATACTTTTTACGATAGTACCCCGTTCTGAAAGACACTGTATGACTAAGGCCTACATACCATGAGGACTTGATAGTTTAGTCTTATCCAATTATATAATGGCCTGAATGAAAAATTGGTTGGAGTCACCTTTGAGTTCTCCTTTCAGATGTGTCTCTTAGGCAGGCCCCTCTAAAGGTAAACAATAGTGAGCAAGCACATCCGTAGTTTGATCGACCTTTGTTCAGAACCAAAGTGAGAACACACATGATATACCTAACTCACACTCATAAGATTTTTTCAATTTTAGTTCCCAAAATGAAGTGTGGAGGTGATAAATTTATCTCAACCTAAGATCATAAAAAAGGCCTTTTGATTGTCAAGATCGCTGTAAAGTGCGAGAAAAGTGCATACGTCCTTTTCAATGATGTTATTTTAAGTAAGCAATCACAAAAACAAAGTTGCACATGTTCATTTTACCTTTCAAAGAAATTGTGAGTTTGTTTTAAAAGAAACAAAGTAAGTGTGAAAATTTACCTTGTTCAAATTTTTAATCCCAAAACAAACTTTAGTAGATTTGAGTCCTAATGAACATTCTTTTTAGACCTTTTACGAGAATTCAAAAGTTATTTTTAATGCCCAAATGAAATTAGTAGATCCTAAGCATAAAAAGATGAAAATTTTTCCTTCAGAGGAATAATGAATCCTCAAAAAGTGTTAAACAAACACTATAGTGTTTAAAAACACTTGTTTTTGTGAAATTACATCATCATGCTTCTCTTCCTTTTTGTCTTTGATCAATCCAACCTACAAGAAAAAATCAGTTATATTATGCAAAACAGAGTTAAAAAGGATAAAAAACAGAAAGAAGAAGCATAATTTGAAAAATAGCATGTGCTAAAAATTAAATTTCACTTCATACTCGTCTCTAGCGGTGCAATCCATGAAGGCATCGCAATTTGATTTCCCCAACAGTGCTATATAGCACTGCTTGCCAGTTAGCATCACTCTGCAGTTAGGCCACTGAGAATGAATGCGTCACACTTTTGTCCAATGGTGTAATTTGATTTTTTGAAAGATTCCCACCAGTCTGATTAGTTCAACGACGTAGTTTAGAATTGAAATTTTCTAGGCAAGAAGACTGAGGTGTCACAGTTTGAATTGTCAACAGTCCTATATAGTGACACTAGAGAACTAGCGGTGCTAAACAATGACACTGAGCTTGTAGACAAAGAAAAATGCAGAATTTTGATAAAAAAATGTGATTAAAATGTGAGACGGCCCTCCTTCTAGCACCAAAATGTCGAACCCCAATCCAAATACGTGCAAAACACAACAAATGAATACATTAGGAGATCAAATGCAAGTAAGAACAAGGATTCCCCATGAAGTCCATTAGCAAAGTTTAAAATCGGAAATGAGACAAGAATGAAATGAAAGAGCAATAAAGCAAGCTAAATCCTATTGAAGACAATGCAAACTCTCTATTCCATGGGGGAATTGGTGCTAATTTTATGTGAAAATTGGACCTTTCCCAACTCCAATGATGCAAGCTTGATGAATGTTGATGAGTGATCCACTTTGATGAACAATGGTGAGTGCTTCAAGACCAAAATCTGCATAACCTAGCTACAAATTCAAAAATGTGGATGGAGATTGCTAAATATTTGAGCATAGTAGGTTTACTCCAATTGTGGATGATAAAATGAGGAGATTAGCCTCTTATTTATAGAATGAGAAGATGGATGAATGTCCAAAATAGAGCAATCTGCGACTAAGAAATAGGTAATGGCAAAGTGCCACTTGTCAACTTATGAGTGGATGGAGGATGTGCAAGTTTTGAAGAATGTGTCAATAAATGCATATATTTGAATTTTCAAATTGTTGAAATGACATGCAAGAGGGAAATAAGGTGCATTGAATGCCACTTGGCTCAAGGAAAAAGGACTTTTTAAGAGGAGTAAATTCCTTGTTGGAAGGACAAAATCCACTTGGATTTTGAATTCAAATTGAGAGAATATTCCTTAAAAGATGCCATGTTGAGGAAAATAGAGATTTAATAAATCAAATAAGTCTATTTTCATGTGCAAGTGGTAAAAGATGGAGGATGGGACATGAGGAGAGATTAAATTAATCAAGATTAATTAATTTAATGACGGGATTAAATGATGTGACCTATTTGACTTAAATTTGTGGATTTATTTAAATCAAATATGAGAAGAATGTGATAAAAGGATTAATTAAATAAGGAATTTTGATATATTTAATTAAAAGAGATGATGTTAGATTAAACTAAATAATCTTTTAATTTATTTAATTTAATACATAGACTTTAGAGATTTAATCAAATAAAATTAATTATTTAATTAAGTAGGATAATTAGATCAGAATGGCCAATTTAATTGTCTAGAAAAGATGACTTAATTAGATAACTAATTTATTTAATTAAGAGAGGAATATTGATGAATTTAATCAGATAAAGGTATTTGATTAAATGGTTAGACAGAAGAATGATTCAGGATGAAACGATGTTAGTGGTCAGGATCAAATGTCTAATGTCAATCAGTACATTTTACATGTCTACAATATCATGGAAAGGGAAAATGTATACAAGATATAGAAGAATGAAGGTGCAAACAAATATTTTTGCACCCAATGGCTTTCTAGCACTTCTAGGGATTTTTAGTTAAAAGGAGAAAGATGGGCCAAAATGGGAAATGTCTACACTCAAAATAAATGCAAGAATGAATGAAGTATGTATAAATTCAATAAAATGATGAAAGGAATGATATATTAATGTAAAACCTTAGAAATGCAAGTTGTTTGAAAACACAGTGATGTATGCAAAATGACCTAGGAATGCAAGTAAACAATGACAAAATGAAACAAGACTGGAGAGGTGCACCTGGAAATTGAAGTATGACACAAAGAGGCTTTGGAATCTTGTATATTTTGTTGTTGAATCCAACTAGGACATTTACGCCAAGCTAGGTGACTTAGTCCAGTTTTGAGGAGATTCTACTAGAATAGATTTCTACCAAATGGGTACTCAAAAATGTAAAAATGACTTTTTAGGCCTGGAAGTGGGACTAATTCACCATAGATGGTGACTTATTCTTCTTGGGAATCTTGAGAAATTTGGGACAGGAATCTGTAGCTTTTAGTTTGCACTTCCCTTCGTGAAAGGTGTCTAGTTTAGATTTTGTAGAAAACAGGCTGAAAAAGATCTCCATGCTTAAATTAGGGCTTTGTTGAGTTGAATGGATTTAAAATATTGTTGACCAATTTTTAACACCTTTCTCTTTGACAAATCTACATACAAGACCTATAGACACACATGCAAAGAGGGGAAAAATGGTTAAATGTTAGAGAATAGGGGTTTTCCTTTGTCAAACCCCAATTTGGTAATCAAACCTTAGAAAATGAAATGAAATAGAAAGAGAAAGATGAATGAATAACATGCAATGTACCAAACTCACCACACCCTTGATGTTGAAATATGAAGATATGCAACAAGAAGCTCCAATGGATGCTTGAAAGTGCTTAGAATGCTTAAGAATGATTAAGTAAATGAATGAATTTCTTAAATAATGAATGGAGGTTAAAATGAGAGAAAAAACCTTTATTTTTACTTTATTTTACTAAATTTCCTCAAAATAATACATCACAAGCAGACCTTAAGGTCTAGAGAATGAAATCTCGCTAGAAAATTAAAATTATTTTTATTTTTGTGCCTTGTGGGAGTAAGTCACCCCAAGTGGTGACTTTGTCCCACTAGGGAAATTTTACTAGGTGTCAGGGATTAAAGTTTATTTAATGTTGTTTAACGGGAATATTCTCAAAAACACACTTAAGTAGGGTCAGAAAGTGCATTAAGGGGTCATTTAAACATAAGAAAGGGTTGAATTAGTGATGTAAAGCCTAGAAAAGTGTGAGAGTTTGTTACAACTCTTTACAACACTTTGAAATAGACTTGGGTATGTGCAGGATAATGATGGGTTAGAAAGTCATGATATGATGGGTATGTGCAGGCTATGTGGTTGACAATTTTTTTTTACCCAAAATTGATGAAACAAAAAGGGTTTTTAAAGGAGATTCTTAGCTTTCCACCAATATAAATTATCGTTTACTTTGAATTTAATAAATAATTATTATTAATTTTCTATTTGAATTATGACTAAAGTCCTAATTGATAGGTTGATTGAAAAATATTTGTAGCTTTCAAACGGTATCACATTTTTTGAATCCAAAACATGCGTCACATTCTATGCTTCGTATAATATAGGATTAAAATAAGAATTGAATTTCATGAAATTTTGATCAAGTTAAGCTGGTCAGACATAAATATTTTTTATATTGTTTAAATGTTATAGTAAAAACTTCATAATTAATTATATACTTGGAAAAAAATTACAAAAAAAATTGCATCACATTGGGACATGAGTCCTGTACTTATATCTAAAATATTTTTAAAAATATTATCACTTTATTGTGGTTAGGGTGGTCAGACATACGCCTTATTGTTTCCTCAAAATTTAAGTACTACTGCATTGAAATTTCAAAATTTTAGCAAATAGATTAAAAAAAAAAAACCTAGTATTTTAGAAACTACATTCAATTTGCTACAGATTCTATTCTTACATATTTTTTAAATAATAGAGATAACTTATTCAAAATTTTACATGAAGTTGCCTATCTCTAATTTTTATGAATTTTTTTCCACTTAAGGGCCTTTTTTTTTCCATGATGATCCTGCACATGCCCACTTGGTAAGTGATAAAAAGGTGTTATTTAAGGGAATTATAATGAAAGGGTCTTCAAAAAGTGTGAAAGTGGGTTACAACACTTCACAACACTTTTACAAGACATCCTAAAAGTCTTAATGATTCACAAGGGTCCAAGGCCTATTGTGAATGTGTTTGCCACATTATGACATTAAATCTAGGAAAAATAAAGCCAAAAACCACTAGGAGGGCCCAAATATGAGAAAAAGTAGAAGGGTTACTTTTTGCATGTCCACAGTTAATCCCCACTTTAGTGAGGGGATGAAATTGCTTCAAACTCACACTAAAGTAGTCGAACATGCAATAAAGAGGGGTTTCAATCAACTAATGCTTAGAAAAATGAGACAACAATGATCAAGAGGGATGATCAAGCCCCTAGGATGAAGATCCTATGGAAAACTAAACATGAGCACAAGAAAATAATGTGATAGTGATGTAAATGAAGAGGTAGAAAGGAAAAAGAGAAAGTCAGATAAAGCTTTGATCATTTCTCCATCCTGTTGTGGATCAGATCTAGGCTATTTGTCTGAAAAAAGAAATGAATACTCAATCTAAGGCTATGGGACTTGTGGCTATCCATTGAGTGAGAAGGCCAAAAGGGTGAGAAACATACACTCATGTCTGGTATGCACTCAGACACATGCAGGTGGCTATGGGGAAAATTCATGCCTTAGAATGGACATCCCACTTAACCATACCAAAGTTATACCACCTGATAACTTTAATAAGGTGCTACAAAAGAAAATGACATTTAAAGCTCCATGAGACAAGAAAATCTTTGTATACTTAGAACTCATGAACAAAGGTGATGGCACCATAGGCATGAAAGCTATGTTATGCAAGGTGGCCATATAACAAATGCAAAATGTAACATGCAAAAAAATGTTCAAAGGAGTCTTGTTTAGTTCATGTGAGGCCTTTAACTTAGGGAACATTGTGTGTAATGTTTCCAAGAGAGGACTGATCAAAGAATATAAAATTCACAACTTAGAGGATGTAGTGTGTCACATCAAGCCACTAAGAGGAATGTAATATTATAAGATCATTCTCATGAAGGACACTACACCCAATGTCATCCACAAAGTGACAAAATGAATCAGTAACAAGGCTGCACTAAGAACCAAGAAAAGGAAAAAAAATACAAAATGAATAATGCCAATGTATGCCCTCACTTTAAAGGAATTGTTGCACACTGTACTATGAGAAATTACTTTAAAATAGAAAATGAAAGATGCAAAAAGAAACAAGACATGAAAGCCAGCTTGGAAAGCCCCTATGCCAAGTCATACATTTTCATGTAAGGTTGAATCATGTGAAGGAAAGGAAAAGAAAACGGAGTTTCCCCAAAAAATAAAACACCAAACACATAAAGGATCTATGGATTTGGGGTTAGTATGCTCTTTGCTTCAATGTTTTGAAAGAGCTTAGAACTTCCATCATTCCCTAAATACATAGAACTAGAAAAATTACACAAAGAAAGAGAAAGATCTGATTGGGTCAACATGGAAGAGACTTAGGATATTTCGTCACTTTGCATCATCCCCAAAAGGAAAACACAAGAAAAAAGGAAATGAAAAGGAAAAAGAAAAAGGAAAATATTTTGGGCCAACATGAAAGATACACTATAGTCTCAATGCCTTGTGTCATATCCAAAAGGAAAACACAATAAAAAGATAAAAGGAAAAGAAAAAGCGGGGTACTTTTGGGTCAACATGAAAGAGACATTGTGGTCTCAATGCCTTGCATCATCCCCAAAATGAAAAATAAAAATAAAAAGACAAAAGGAAAAGAAACATAAAAATGAGGGGCCTTTTGGGTCAACATGAAAGAGACATTGCAGTCTCAATGCCTTGCATCATCCCCAAAATGAAAAGGTAAGCAAAAGAAAAAAGAAAAGGAAAATGCAATGTATGACATATAGAAGAATTAAGGTACAAATAGAAGAATGTCACAAAGAGAGAGAGAACATCAAACAACACATCACAAGGGAAGACAATACACACATACAAACACACCAAAGAAAAAGAAAATGCAAAAGGATAGTAAGTTAGATGCAATTCAACTATTGAGCAAGTGACCCACCTCCTAATCATGTTCATTATAGGCCGAGGGTGGGCAACTAGATAAAGGGACAAGTGCAAGATCTAAACTAGGGGAAGTACCAGGTTCTACACTTGTAGGAGATTTGTCATTTAAGCTCATGGAAGAGGAAAATAATGTATTTAGATCATTATGCACCTCTTCATCTATTTGGATAATTTTATAGTGATTGGGGGGAGGATTGCCATGCATTTCTTTTTTCAACTATGGATATTGATTTTCTTTATTTTCTTCATCTTCTAACTTGTGAGCCACAACGTCTATGCCTATGCTCCCTAGCTCCTCTATTCCTTTTGTTTTTATTGTCAAGTTGTGTGTATGAAGGAGTGGGTTGGTCAACCATTGGTTTATTTTCTTCCCTAAGGGGATGAATATAAGAAACCATGGAAGGTTGTTCATCCACTTTCTCCTTTGCTTTATAAACTTGTTTTATACAAGGTGGCATGAAAGAGTTGTTATCACCATCTCATGTTCATTTGGTTGATGTTGGGGAAGTTTCAAGTGTTGGTTGAGGTTGATGGGTTGGTTCTTGTTTGGGTTGAAGCATTGTTTCATCTAAAATAGGAGTGTCAGAAGTGGATGAGGACATGTTGCAGAGAGACAATTCTACAATTTTCTTTGCTTTAAAATTTTGGTAAGCAATGAAAAAGAAGTCTTTGCGAGGTGTGATAGGTTCCATGGGCTTGGGCCAAAAGTATTCTAAGGAGAAGTTTCCTTTAGAAGACAAAGGGTTAAAGCCACTATGGTAAATAGTGAATATATAATTGTCAAGTGGAAACTTTAAACATTTGTGTATGACCAAAGGGACAACTTTCATTGAGCAAAGCCATGGATAGCCTAGCCACAAATGAATATGGTTTGACTACGGGATGATGGAAAATTTAACATCCACTATTTTAAGTCCTATCTGTAATGGAAGGACAATCAACCCTATTGTAGGTCAAGCAAAACCATTGTGTGTTTTGATCCATGCTCTCATTTTATCATAATCATATTGATAAAGATCATGTAATACCAAAAATTCCTCAGTGATCATATTCTCTCCATAGTCGGGATCTATGAGTATCCCATTAGTGGGTTTATCATAAATACGGTTGGCTATGTAAAGAGGACCATCGAGAAGATTTAGAAGTATGTCCTTAGAGGAAAAAGTAATATCAAGAGATTTCTTAGATTGGCCCTTATGGGGGATAACGTCTATTGCACCTACCATTTCATCCATAGGATTAATAGTAGTGGAATGTGGAATAGGATCAAGATCAGGATATGCAACATCTGTATGAAAATTCATCACATCATTGTTTGGAGTTTCACTAGCTTTGACAAATGGAACATTATGTTTGGGAATTGGATTGGTTAAAAATTTCAAGTTTTGATTTGGAGGGGAAACAGACGTATTGGATTTAACATTAGAATTTGAAATGGATAGACAAAATAAATCAATGAGGTCTTGCACAAGGTGTTTAAGAAACTTACAATTTTTTGTGTCATGTCCATTTTTTCTATGATAATGTCAATAAGAATTGTGTCTAAAGGTTGGAGGTAAAGGATTAGTAGGATCAAGTGGTTTAATAGTAGGTAAAGTAGTCATTTGTTTCTATAAAATTTGGGACATTATGTTATGAAGAGTGTTTGGTAAAGGTGTAAACTGTCTTTTCAGATCTCCATAACTATAAGGTATCGTAGCTTTAATAGTAGCTACTTGGTTATTGGCAGTTGAGTTTATTGTTGAGGAGGATTGAAATGTAAGAACCCTTTCTTTTGCTTTCTAGATGACTGTGAATTGTTTAGATTGGCATGTCCAGACTTCTCAACTCATCTAGAAGTGAAATTTACACCATGACTACTAACCAAATTGTGATAATCACAAAGGGAAGTACACAAGTGAATAAAGGAGAGAAATTTCACCATTGTGAGTTTATCCTTAAGTTTAGTTTACAAGTTTTCTATAAACATCTTTTGAAGATGTGGATCATGAATCTTGACATCAATTTGAGAGTAAAGTGATTGATATCGTGAGATAAAATCATTTATCTTTTCTTCTTCATGTTGTTTGCATCTCATCAAATTTACCAAGGTCTCTTTTGGAGTCATATGAACTTGGAAATTATTTATAAATGAATGAATTGGTTAATTGAATGAACAAATTGAATTGTTTGGTAAGGATGAAAACCATTCTAGGAAGTGTCTTTTAAAATCCTCAAATAGTTTTTCCAACAGTTTATCATCAAGGACAACATCACTATAGAAGGAAGTGTAAGCATTAAAATGGTTAGAAGGATCTCCCATCCCTCCATATTTATCAACTCTAGGAATCTCTATTCCTTTTAGCATCAGTGTTCATAATATTTCTAAAGATAATAGGCTGCTACGAACATAATAGGTGGATGGTACATTTTGGTTTTGGTTGATGGTGGATATTTTATTTTGCATGGAAGAAATGGTTTGGAAAAGTTATGTTATGAGAGGGTCAGTGTAAGTGGTATGGGATGGAAGGGAAAGTGGTGATGGAGTATATGCAGTGGTAGGGCAAGTGAACGGGATGCTTATAGATGGTATGGTGGAAGAGGAGAGAACATGCAATGCCACATAAGAATTAGGAATGCTAGTAGGAATAGTCGGGAAAGGAATCACAATGCTAACCTGTTGCATTGTGGTTGTGACTTGAGGAGTGGTATAGGAAGATATGGATGCTACTATTGAAGGAGGAGTGTTAGGTCCTCCTTAACTAGCCATAGTGTTTGCTGGTTGAGATGTACTAGAGGTGGAAGGAACATATTTGTGGTATATCTTAGTACTTTGTTTCATAATGTTTAGGCCTTCATCACATTCAAGCATGTGATGGATGTTTTCTATTGCAGGAATCATAGTCGCTGAAATGTTTTCAAGACACAGTGAATGTTGGAGATGTGTTAAGTCCTCATGAATGTTAATGACTTTGTCTTGTAGAATTTGATCATTTTGTTTGTCAATTTGCATGTTATTGGAAGGAAAAGTGTTGCTAAAGGTGGGATCCATTCCTAGTGTACTAGTTTAAATACTAGGAATGGAAGCATTAGACAATCCAAGATCCACAATGATTGTATTATCGTGGGATAACATGAGTCTTGAGCTTCTTCTCACTAAGGTATTAGCAATGGGACACCAAACATTCATGCAAAGGTTTCTAAATGAGGGTGAATTGAAATGCAATGAAACTAAGAAATAAAATGCTAATAACTACAATTTTGGAAACTATAACAACAATGCAATAACAAAAAATAGAAATGTAGAAAATGCTTAGAAAATGCCAGAAATTGCAGTGCAAAATGTGTAGGAGGACTAAGTTGCCCTATGCGGTGAATTAGTCCTAGTAGTGATTTTTTTGATATTTTTATGAATTTTTAAGATGTTTAGATGTAGACACGGTATGAATATGCATAATTTTTGGAAAAATTTATGGAATAGAATGAAAAAATGCAAGCTATATGAGCTTTTCACTAATGCAATTTTGAAAACCCTAGGATGAAAATCTATAAAATGTAAAATTTAATGCAATGTTGATGCAAGTTATTCCTAGGATGCAGTTGAAATTAGAAGAATTTTTTTTCGAAAGTCAAGTTCACCAAAATGGAAATAAAGATTTTGGCACCCAATGGCTTTCTAGCACTTCTAGTGTTTTTCACCTAAAAGGAGAAATATGGGCCAAAATGGGAAATGTATACACTCAAAATCAATGCAAGGATGGATGAAGTATGTCCAAATACAATGTATAAATGCAATAAATTTATAAAAGGAATGATATATTAATGCAAAACCTAAGAAATGTAGGTTGGTTGAAAACACAGTGGTGTATGCAAAATGATAGAATTAAACAAGACTGGAGAGGTGCACCTGGAAATTAAAATATGATGCAGAGAGGCTCTAGAATCTTGCATATTTTACTATTGAAGCCAATTGGGACACTTACACCAAGTTGGGCAGCTTAGTCCTATTTCAGGTAGATTTTGTCAGAACAAGTTTATGCCAAACGGGTACTTAGAAATGTATAAATCACTTTTTAGGCCTAGCAGTCAGACTAATCTGCCATAAATGGTGACTTAGTCAACTTGGGAATCTTGCGAAATTCAAAACAAGAATCTATAGCTTTTGGCCTGCACTTCCCTTCCCAACAAGTGTCTGGTTTAGATTCCACATAAAACAAGCTAGAAGATAAATCCAAGCTTTAATTAGGGCTTTGTTGACTTAAATTGATTTGACAGATTCTTGACCACTTTTTAATACCTTTCTCTTTGAAAAATCTTCATACAAGACTTGCAAACACACATGCAAAGAGGGGAAAAAGGGTTAAGGGTTAGAGAATAGGGGTTTACCCTTGTGAAACCCCAATTTGGTAATCAAACCCTAAAAAATGAAATGAAATAGGAAGATAATGATGAATGAATAACATGCAATGTTAAAAAATCACCAAACCGTTGATGTTGAAATATAAATATATGCAACAAGATGCTCCAATATTCTTCCAATCACAAGATACTGCTTTTGTTTTCCCCAATTTTTATTATAGTATATTATATTCTTTTTAGAAAAAGGTAATAAGGTCCTGTAGTTATACCAAGCATTTAAAATCTCTTTAACTTTGATGAGAATACAAATTGGGTTCACATTCAAACACCATTCAAATAATTCTATCTACTCTCTATTCATAGACCAACACTTAAAATTGATTAAAAGGGTATGTGCAGGATCATCATGGAAAAAACAGGCCCTTAAATGGCAAAAATAAAATAAAAATTAGAGTTAGACAACTTGACGTAAAAATTTGAATAAGTTATCTACATTATTTCAAAAATATGTAAGAATATAATTTGTAGGATATTGAATGTAGTTTCTAAAATTTTAGGTTTGTTTAAAAAAAAAATCTATTTGGTGAAAATTTGAAATTTCAATGCAGTAGTACTTAAATTTAAGGGAAAAAATAAGAAGTAGGTGTCTGTCTAACCACCCTAACCACAATAAAATGATAATATTTTTTTAAAAGATTTTAGATACAAGTAGAGGACTCATGTATGGATGTGATGAATATTTTTTTAGTAATTTTTTTCCAAGTAAATAATTAATTATAATTTTTTTATTACAATTTTTAAAAAATATAAAAACTCGTATGTCGACCACCTTAACTCGATCAAAACTTCATTAAATTCAATTTTTATTTTTTTAATCTTATAGTATGCAAAGCATAGAATGTGACATGTTTTGGATTAAAAATGTGATACTGTTTGAAAGATATAGATGTTTTTCAATCAGTCTATCAATCAGGACTTTAGTCATAATTTGAATAGAAAATGAATAATAATTACTTATTAAATTCAAAGTAAAGCATAATTTATATTGGTGGAAAGATGAGAATCTCCTTTAAAAACACTTTTGTTTCATCAATTTTGGGTTAAAAAAAAGTTGTTAGCCACAAACCATCATATTGCCATTTTTTGGCCCATCATGATCTTGCACATAGCCAAAATTGACAACCTTAAATTATTTGTTACAAAATATGAAATTCAATTCTACCCATCAATGGCCTCCCTTATACATTTAAACCACTACTCCTTTATTCCTGGACATCAACCTATCTCCTTCTACCTACACACCTATTCCTCTTTTAATCTTCTTTCATTTACTAATATGCTTACCATATCTTTTGTTGTTGTGCCTTTGTTTCAGTGTAATTACTCCACTTCACACTACACACCCCCTTACCTCCTTTTGACTACTTTACATTATCTTTATATTGGTTATGAATTGTGTGACCTATGTAGAGTTTTCCAAATACATTTTTTATTAAATTTCTTCCTCTATTTACCTCCACGATCCTTCTCTCTAACTTGCAACCATGCCACCTCTTTTCTCCTTTAGTTCCAAATATGTTGTTGGATAATAGCTGGACAAGCATTTCCATGCATTTTAGTTCTCAAGTAGTTATAAATGTGGTTTTTTTTTTACCCTATTTTTATGTGGTGTACTTTAATGTTTAGGACACTGTAGATGCATATTTTTTAATTTACAATACCGGTTTAATTGTAGAGGCTTGCAAAAATAGAAGTGAAGAAAAATGAGGAAACTACTTCTAAAGCAAGGTAGATATCACTATTTGGATCAATCTTCTCAAACCCCATATGCAACTAGTAATCAACTTCCATATTTCCTTTTTAGAGAACCCTATAAAACATGATAAAGTCACTATTCTTTGTTCAGTGTAATATGTGAGGAAATTGTGATGGGTTTTTAGCTTACTAATTTAATTTTTCCTTTATATACAAGTTGCAACATGGATTTAATAGAACTTTTACATGGAATAAGTTGAAAATTCACTTGATAGATGATGAAAATTATTGAACATTAATCTAAGACTTCTCTTACTAATTTATTCTATCAAAGTCTGCAGACTTACTAGTACTTTTTTATATTTAATGATTACAACAATGGATGTTATAGTAACTGTTTGCTATGTCCAGTAGTCATTTATTGTGCACTCCCAATTTTCTCCTATGATATGAACATAAATTTTGTGAGATCATGGTTACCAACCTTTTCAATGATATATGCTTATGTGCTCATTAAGATATCATTTTTTTCTTTATATTTCTTCAAACTTTGAACTACAGTTCATACATTCAATAATATGCAAGTTTATTATAGCATACTTTTAATTTGTTCATTGAGATATCTTTTGTTTTTTAATATTTTTTCAAAATTTGGTGCTTAGAATGCTTGAGAATGATTAAGTAAATGAATGAATTGCTTTAATAATGAATGGGGGTGAAAATGAGAGAGAATAATTTTATTTATACTTGATTTTACTAAATTTCCCAAAAATAACACATCACATGTTGACCTTAAGGTCAAAAGAATAAAATCTCGCCAGAAAATTAAAATTATTTTTATTTTTGTGCCCAGTGGGACTAAGCTACCCCAAGTGGAAAATTGGTTCCACTAGGGAAATTTTACTAGGTGTTAGGGATTAAATTTTATTTAATGTTGTTTAATAGGAATATTCTGAAAAAAACACTTAAGTAGAGCTAGAAAGTGCATTAAGGGGTCATTTAAAGATAATAAAGGGTTGAATTAGTGATCACAAGCCTAGAAAAGCATTAGAGTTTGTTACAACACTTTGAAATAAGACTTGGTAAGTGATAAAAAGGTGTTATTTAAGTGAAATATAATGAAAGGGCCCTAGAAAAGTGTGAAATGGGGTTACAACACTTCACAACACTTTTACAAGACATCCTAGAAGTCTTAATGATTCATAAGGGCCCAAGACCTAATGTGAATGTCTTAGCCACATTAAAACATTAAGTCTAGTAAAAATCAAGCCAAAAACCACTAGGAGGGCCGAAAGATGAGAAAAAGTAGAAGGGATACTTTTTTTGTGTCCACAAAAGGTACAAATAGAGGAATACACATAGAGAGAGAAATATCAAACAAAACATCATGGGGGATCACATTATGCACATGAAAGAAAAAGTGAAAATAAAGTGAAAAGGATAGAAAAAGAAAAAGAAAATATAAAAGAATAGTAAAGCACATGCAATTCAACCATCTAGCGGGTCATCCACATCCTAGTCTTGTTCAGTATATATGTAGAATGAAAATCACTAGCAAGAGGGACAACAAGTGTTGTACTAGGAGAATCACTAAGTTCAACACATGGTGAATCACTTGGTTTAGGAGGATCACCATGGTTGTTGTTGTTTAATCTCATGGATGAGGGAAATCAAAAATTCAACTCATTATGCACCTCATCAATTTTAGTTGTTTCCTCATCGTCATCTAGGTTAGCCACAATAGGAGGATGAATGATAATATCCATAGAAGATGTTGGTCCTTGTTCTATTGGAGACATGAATTCTGCTTGTTCTGGTAAAAGAGGAGGGTCATCATTTATTACTTCTTTTGTGTTTGGATTTTTATTTTCAATGTTTTTATCATTGTTCATCTTTCGAGCAATAGCATGACACCTATGCCTATGCTCTCTCGTATGGCAGTTTCTTTTATTATTGTTTTCAAGTTGTGTTTGTGTAGGAGTGGGTTTCTCAACCATAGGTTCCTTTTCTTCTTGTCAGGGAAGAATGGAAAAATCCATGGATGGTTGTTCAACCACTTTCTCTTTGGCTTTATAATTGTTATTAGGAGGTGGATCAGGAGTTGTTTGGTTTTCTCTAGGTCTCCTTTAGGAAATAGGTAAGGGAGTTTTCATGGATGGGTCTTGGTTTCTTGGGAGGATTTTAGTTTCATTATTTTTTTCTTTGGATGGTGGAGGTTCAAGCTATCAGGGTTAGAAATGGTAAATATCTAACAATTAAATGCAGCTTTAATTAATAAAAAAAGAAACTAAAACACACACAGAATAAATCATAACACAAAGAATTTAATGTGGTTCACCCAATCCGGGCTACATCCACCAAACCATAGCCATCCAATACTTTTATTATCCAGTACAAAAATTATTACAATCTTGTGAATAATCACATTTTTCATCATACTATAATCCCCATCTGAACCCCTTGAAATAAACACAATGGTCAGAATTACACCTGTTGTAGCCTTGCTCAGCCATAAAAATATCAATTTTCAATTACCATTGCCAAGGTGCTTGCTTCAAGCCATATAAACTTTTCTTTAATTTGCACACTAGTTTATCCTTACCTTTGACCTCAAATCCTTGTGGCTCATCCATATATATTTCCTATTCCAAATCACCATGGAGAAAAGCTCTTTTAACATCAAGCTGTTCTAAATGGAAATCTTCAACAGCCACAATACTTAAAATAATATGAATATAAGTCATTTTAACAACTGGAGAAAAAATCTCATCAGAATCAATACCCTTTTTCTGTGAAAATCCCTTTACGACTAATCTAGCTTTAAGTCTCTTCTTACCTCCATCCTCCTCTTTCATCCTATAAAGCCATTTGTTTGGTAAAGTCTTTTTACCTACAGGCAACTTGCATAATTCCCAAGTCTGATTTTTCAGCAAGGAGTCCATTTCTTCTTCCATTCCATGCTCCCACTGAACCTTGGTATCCACCTGCATAGCTTCATCATAAAATTCAAGCTCACCAGCATCAGTTAACAAAATAGTATACAAAGAGGGAGAGAATCTTTTTGGAGGTCTACTTATCCTTGAAGATTGTCTAACATGAGTTTGTGGTATTTGTTGTTGTTGTTGTTGCCCAACATGAATAACCACTGAAACACCATTGTTTGGAATATCATCCAACACTACATAATCATTTTCTTTCTTCTCATGCTACAACAATAGATCTTTGTACAAAACTTTCTCATTGAATATGAAATCCTCGCTTCTTGAAATTTTCTAATTTTCAAAATCCCAAAGCCTATAACCAAATTTATCAATGCCATATCCAAAAAATATACATTTCTTTGATTTTGCATCAAGCTTGGTTCTATTTTCAGAATTTACATGTGCAAATGCTTCACAACTGAAGGATTTGAGAAAAGAATAACTCACCTTCTTACCTTTCCATGCTTCCTCTGGAATACCACAACCCAAAGGATTAGAGGGACCTCTATTAATTGAATAAACAACAATGTTTACAGTCTCTACCCACATTTTTAAAGGAAACCTAGCATGCAATATCATACTCCGTGCACGCTCCATTATTGTTCTATTCATGCGCTCAGCCACTCCATTTTCCTGTGGAGTCCTTGGAACCATTTTCTGTCTACGAATACCATTAGAGGAACAATAATCTTCAAACTCTTTGCTGCAATACTCACCACCATTATCAGATCTGAGACATTTTAGCTTTTTACCCATCTCGTTCTCAACCAAGCTTCTCCATTTTTTAAGTTTCAAATACATCATATTTCTGCCTAAGGAAATAAATCCATACCTTCCTAGTTGCATCATCAATGAATGTAACATAATACAGAGAGCCAGTGAGAGAAGATACCCGAGCTAGTCTCCATACATCTGTATGCACAAGCTCCAATTTCTTATCTTTATTTTGCTTCCCATCCTTGAGAAAACTTACTCTCTTTTGTTTTTGATACACACAACTTTCACATAAATCCATATTAATAGATTTTAGACCTGGTAAAACATTATTTGAATGAAGTACTTTCATACCTTTTGTACTCATATGCCCAAGTCTATTATGCCATAGTGTTGATTCAGAGTCCACAACAACTATATGATCTTCTACCTACTGAACTGCAGCAACAGTTCCTGAACATTGACCTTTTTCTGTAACAATTAAAGTAGAAGGAACAATATGACCTTGAAAAAGATATAAGGTGCCTACTTTCACACCTTTTTCTACCACTATGGCACCCTTTGTGACCTTCCAATTTTTATCACTAAATGTAACAACACAACCTTCATCATCTAGTTGCCCTGTTGAAATTAAATTTCTTCTTAACTTTGGAACATGCCTTACCTCATGTAGTAGCCAATGATTCCCATTCTACAACTTAATCTTAATTCTTCCCTTTCCAACAATCTGACAGGGTTCGTTATCTCCTAAATAAACTAGCCCAAAATCCCCTTGGACATAATCAAGAAAATAAATTCTATGGGGGGTAGCATGAAATGAAGCCCCTGAATCTAGCACCCAAGAATCATCAGCATTATCAAGGGAAAGAATCAAAGCATCCTCATCAGATTTATTACTTACCACATTTTCCTCTTTACTTCCTTCATTTTTGTCTCCTTTATTTTTTTAAGACCATCAATCTTTCTTTAAATGACCGGGCTTACCACAGTACCAACAATCCCTCTTGTCTCTACATTGGGATTTTATGTCCTTTGATTTTCCTCATGACTTCCCATGATTTCCAAACAAATTTCCTCTCCTTTGTTCTGCCCCTACTTTGTGCATTCAAAACACTGCCTGATGTGGATGTTCCACCTGAGCTTTTCCTACGAATTTCCTCGCTCAAAATAACACCAACAACATCATCAAATTTCAATGTATTCAAACCAGAACATAATTGCTAATAGCCATTACCAAGCTATTCCAACTTTCAGGCAAAGAACACGAAATAAAAAGAGCCCTAACTTCTTCATCAAAGTTTACTTTTACATAAGTTAATTGACTGGTGACTGTATTAAACTCATTTAAATGATCAGTAACTGACCCACCTTCTACCATTTTCATATTAAATAAATACTTCATAAGAAATACCTTATTCAAAGTGGAAGGATTTTCATATAACTTTGCCATGGTTTCCATCAACTCTTGAGTTGTCTTTGTTGTTGTAATATTGAATGCCACCGCTTGTGCTAGGCATAAACGAATATTTCCAAGAGCCTTTCTATCCAAGATATCCCAGTCCTCATCAAACATTGGTGCGAGTTTCTTTGTTTTCCTTTCTAATGGCTACCATAAATCCTTCTGATAGAGATAGTTCTCCATTTACATCTTCCATAACTAATAGTTCTACCCATTAAACTTCTCAACATTCTTACTGTTGTCTGCCATTACTCCCACTCAATCGTGAGACTCCCACTCAACCATGAGACCTTTCCTATAGATGATAATCAGAAAAAAAAAAACCCACTCTGATACCACTTGTCAGGGTTAGAAATGGTAGATATCTAACAATTAAATGCAAATTTAATTAATAAACAAAGAAACTAAAACACACACAAAATAAATCATAACACAAAGAATTTAACGTGGTTCACCCAATCCAAGCTACATCCACCAAACCGCAGCCATCCAATACTTTTATTATCTAGTACAAAACTTATTACAATCTTGGGAATAATCATGTTTTTCATCATACTGTAATCCCCATATGAACCCCTTTTTATCAAGCTTAGAAGCTTCCAGATTTTGGGTTCTACAAAATTGGATTTTTCCTTTTTCGTTGATTTTTCCCTTTTTTGGTGATGACGCAAGGATACATACCAGGGTGTATAGTATACCATGGGCTATACAATATAGCATGATCAGTCACCACATACCAACACAAGCATGGGTGGAGGTTCGATCATGAGTGGAGAAATTTTTTCAAAGAATAGCTTGGCTATGCATTTTTCTTTGTATTTTTTTTAGGATAAGAAAAGGAAGTCTTCATAGGGTCTTATAGGTTTGATAGGTTCAAGCCAAAAGTAATCTAAGGAGAAATTTCCATGGCAAGATGGGGGTCTAAAACTAATATAGTTTATGGTGAATATTTCATTTCCGAATGGAAACTTTAAGCACTTATGGACACTGGATGGAACCACATTCCTGGATCAAAGCCATTTTTAGCCTAACTTCACTTGAAATTGGTCTAAATTAGATATGATAGAGAATGATACATTTGATTTCTTCAGTCCTAGTTGTAAAGGGAGTGTGATTAATCCCATCGTAGCATGAGCAAAACCATCATGTGTTTTAATCCATGCTTTTGGTTTATCATATCTATCTTGAGTAAGCTCATGCACATATAAAGTTCTTTTGTGATCACATTCTCTCCTTAGACGAGATCAATTGAAATCCCAAGAGTGGGCTTGTTATTGATTCTACTGGCTATGTAAATAGGACCATCAGGTGCATGTTTAATTGTTTCTTCTGAAGAGAAAGTAATTTCAATGGTTTGTTGTTTATGGGGCTAGATTTCAAACAATCCTATCATTATATCAATATGATTTTGTTCATTAGTATCCATAGGATTCTGTTCATCATCATCCATAGGATTTTGTTCATGATTTCTCATATTCTCATCATCTGTGTCAACATTCATCACATCGAGCTTAGTTTCACTAGCCTTAACAAACAAAATATTATGGTTGGGCATGGGATTAGTAAAGATTTGTATGTTTTTCTTGGGAGGAGCCACTGACTTATTACCTTTGTCATTCACACCTCTAATTTGGATATGATTAGAATAAATGAGGTCTTGCACAATATGTTTAAAACACTTGCAATGTTTTGTATCATGTCTTTTTGTTGGTGATAAGCACAACAGGAATTTTGTCTAAAGCTCAGAGGTAATGGCTTGCTAGGATCAAGGGGTCAAATAGGGGATAAGGTAATCATTTTTTTCTTTAAGAGCTAGGTGATAATGTTGTGAAGTGTGTCAGGTAAGGGAGTAAATTTCCTTTGTGGATCCACAAAGATATAAGCATTACTCTTCTTTATAGCCGCTACTTGGGTATCAACTAGTTGGGTAGGTTGAGAGGTGGAATTTCGTTGAAGGAAACTTTTATTTTTTCTTTTGAAAGGTTGGTAAGTGTTTTTTTTTAAGCTTTATACTTTTCAAGATGGGTAGGGGTGGGTTTCGGTTTAGTACTAGTTACAAAATTTTGATAGTTTCGAAGGGAAGTGCATAAATGCATGAAGGAGGGTAATTTCATCATGGTGAGCTTATCCCTTATCTTTATTTGTAATTTTTCTATGAACATATTTTGAAGATGGGAAGTAGTAATCTTCACACTGATTTGGGAATAGAGTGATTTGTAGCATGAAATAAAGTCAGTGAATTTTTCATCCTGATTTTTTTTTCATCTCATCCAATCAGCCAATGTCATTTCAGGGACCATGTTCACTTGGAAATTATTAATAAAGGCCTCAACAAGTTCATTGAATGAAAAAATTGAGTTATTTGGTAATGCAGAAAACCAATCCAAGGCAATGTCTTTCGAAGATTGTGGAAAAAGTTTAGCCAAAATTTTGTATTCAAGGATAAAGTCACTACACAAAGTAATAAATGCATTAACATGATTAGAACGATCTCCTTTTCCTTCATATTTCTCAAATCTAGGGATCTCTTTACCTTGTGGCACTAGGAGTTCTTAATATCTCTAGGGATAGAGGGTTTCTCTTGACATAGTATGAAGGTAGACCATTTTGATTTTTATTTATGGTGGAAACTTGGCATTGAATGGATGAAAGAATTTGTAAGAGATGGTTAATGATAGGATTATTTTTGGTAGTGTGTGATGGAGAAGAATGTGGTGGTGGTATGTATGTGTCAGAAGGACTAGTGAATGAATTGATTATAGGAGGAGATATAAGTTTGGATGCCACATAGGTATAACAAGCACTAGTGGAAATATTCGAGGTAGGAAGGATGCTACTAGTTGGTTGCATTGTTGTGGTCATTTGAGAATTACTATAGATGGGAATTGAGGTTATGGTTGAAAAGGGAGGATTTTGACTTCATCCCTGGTTTTGCATATTGTTTGAGGCTTGAGAACCATTAGTGGTGGAAGGAAGATGTTTTCCAAAGATTTGAGCTATATTACACACAACTTCCAGTTCCTCAACACTTTCCATCATCCAGTGAAGGTTATCTATGGCAGGTATAATGGTTTTTGAAATGTTTTAAGTACTCATGCTATCTTCTAAATGAGCTAAGTATTCATTCATTTTCAATATATTTTCTTGATTAATATGATCAACTATTGTTTGGACACTTGACATAGCATTTGTAGGTAAGGTAGGCATATCAAAAGAAGGGTATGTGTAGGATCATGGAAAAAACAAGCCCTCAAGTGGCGATAAAATTCAAAAAAATCAGAGTTAGGCAACTTCACATTAAAAATTGAATAAGTTCTCTATATTATTTCAAAAATATGTAAGAATATAATCTGTAGCAAATTGAATGTTGTTTCTAAACTACTAGGTTTATTTTAAAAAAAAATCTATTTGGTGAAAATTTGAAATTTCAATGCAATAGCACTTTAATTATAGGGAAAAATAAGAAGTAGGTGTTTTTTTGACCACCCTAACCAAAATAAAATGATAATATTTTTTTATAATATTTTAGATATAAGTAGAGGACTCATGTCCCAATGTAATGCATACTTTTTATCAATTTTTCCCAAGTAAATAATTAATTATGATTTTTTATTACAAATTTTTAAAAATATAAAAACTCATATGTATGACCACCTTAACTTGGTCAAAACTTCATGAAATTCAATTTTATTTTTTAATCCTATAGTATGTGAAGCATAGAATTTGACACATGTTTCAGATTCAAAAAACTTGATATCGTTTGAAAGGTATATGTGTTTTACAATTAGCCTATCAATTAGGAATTTAGTCGTAATTCAAATAGAAAATGAATAATAATTATTTATTTATTTCAAATTAAGGCATAATTTATATTGGTGGAAAGTTGAGAATCTCCTTTAAAAACCCTTTTGGTTTCATCAATTTTGGGTAAAAAAAGTCATCAGCCACATACCCTACACATTCCTATCATATCACCATTTTTTGGTCCATCATGATCCTACACATACCCAGAAGTGTCAAAGGTATGGTCCATACCTAGTGAACTAATGCCAATACCAGAAGTAAGAGAGCTTGAGAACCTAGGATCCATAACGAGTGTTTTATCGTGGGATGCCATGAGTCTTGCACTTTGTCTAACCATAGTATTAGCAGTAGGACACCAAGTATTATAGCTCATACAAGGAATAAACCATAGAAAGTAAAATCAAAACAATATCCTATGCTTGTAATTACACTTGAAATGAAGGAAATTGGAATAACAACAATTCTGGAAATTAAAACAAAAAACTGAAGGAAGCCCACAAAAACATAGAAAAGAAATTTAGGATCTTGAAAATTGGAAAGTCAAAGTCAATAGGCACTAAGACGCCAAGGGTGTCTTGGTTGTCTTGGTGAGATTCTGAACTTCTAGGGACTAAAACAGACATCAAACAATAGAGAGAGACTTTTGAGACAAAAATCCTTAGAGGGACTAAGACACCAGGAAAGGCATTTTAGTCCTAAAAGAGGTTTTTTGTGAAAAATAGTGAATTATGGAATGCCAACAATGTTTACAAATTGTCTATGCAAGATACTGATGTTCAAAAATAGAAAAATATACAAATAAGTGCACGAAAAGGTAAATAGAAACAAGCAATTGAATGCAATATGGAATGCAATTTTTTTCTTCAATTTTGAATGTAATAAGAATGTTTGTGAATGCAATAAAGACGAAGAACAATGCACTTTTTAGTTTTTCAATGAGATGAAATGATGCAATAAAGTAAAGATGTAACCTTTATGCACTTTCACAAATGAAAATATAGGAAACCCTAAATACAATTTCACTAATGTAAAATGAAAGAAACCCTAGATGCACTTTCACTAATGCAAGATGAAATGCAAGAATAAATGCAATCTAGATATAAGGATCTTAATAGAATCCAAATCAGAAATGAATTATTAAAAGTCAGGATCACCAAAATGATTGGTGGACAATTTGATATCTAGAAATATCACTCTTTCTCCAACCAAAGCACTCAAGGATGTCGTAGGAGTCCCAATTGGATTGAATAACAACCCCACAAGGTGAGCTAATTCAAATTGAGGACCTAGGAGGGGCCCCTCTCATTTTTAAAGGGGTTGACCACCAAGCGAATGCTTGGAAAAGAAAATGTTGGAAAATAAACTATGATATACAATTGAATGTTAAATGACCTAAAAAGATAAACAAAATAAAATAGAAAACTATGAAATAGGAAATGTGGACCTGGGAAGTGTATATGCGTTGTGAGGATTCTAAAAATGTACAAAAGCTACCAAAAAACTGCCATAGAGGACTAAGACACCGAGGATGGAGTATTAGTCCCATTGTTTTTTGGGGCAGGTGTGAGGTTTTCAGATGTCAAAACCAAGTCTGAAAGAATCTCTGAAAAATATTCTTGGGATGACTAAGACACTCAAGGTGGCATAAATAGACCCGTTTTTAAGTTCTAAAAACATTGAATGTGAGTCTGAGCTCTAAGGTATGCACTTGCTTCTTATCTGATCTTAGGTTCTGAAACTTCCAGATTCATCCTGTAGGTGAATTTCAGTGAAGAAAACAACTTTGTAATGCAACTTTGCAAATTTTACAACTTTGCACTCCAAGTGATCTTCAAGATTTCAACCTAAATTTGTAATCACAAATATGCAATATGGGTATGTGCAGGATCATCATGGAAAAAATAGGCCCTTAAGTGGCAAAAAATTCAAAAAATCTTAGGCAACTTGACGTAAAAATTTGAATAAGTTATCTATATAATTATTTCATAGAATCTATAGAAAATTGAATGTAGTTTCTAAACTACTAGGTTTATTTAAAAATTAATAAAATCTATTTGGTGAAAATTTGAAATTTCAATGTAGTAGTACTTAAATTTTAGGAGAAAATAAGAAGTGGTTTCTGCAGGTGAATGCAAGTAAATAATTAATTATGATTTTTTATTACAAATTTTAAAAGTATAAAACTGTAATGACCACCTTAACTTGGTCAAAACTTCATGAAATTTAATTTTTCTTTTTTAATCCTATATTATGTGAAGCATAGAATGTGATGCGTGTTTTTCATTCAAAAAATGTGATACCGTTTGAAATTTATAGATGTTTTTCAATCAGCCTATCGATCAGGACTATAGTCATAATTCTAATAGAAAATAAATAATAATAATTTATTAAATTCAAATTAAAGTATAATTTATATTGGTGGAAAGTTGATAATCTCCTCTAAAAACCCTTTTCATTTCATCAATTTTGGGTAAAAAAAAGTCATCAGCGACATACCCTACAAATACCCATAATATTGCCACTTTTTGGCCCATGATGATCCTGCACATACCCATATGGGAAAAGCTTGTTGTTTGTTAGTGAATGGGGGTTTTACTTGGTCAAACCCATTATTGGTAATTAAACCTTGAAATGAAATGGAAATAATGTAGGTAATGGTGAATGAACAACATGAAATGATACAACTCACCAAACCCTTATAAAGTATGCAAACTTGTTTGCAATGGCTGCAATGGATATGGATCTTGAACCAAAGGAATGATCTTGAATTTATTTACTTGAATCAAAACCCTACATCACAAATGTTAGTAACAAAAAGACACATGATGCAATAAACTCTTTGATATGATGCTTGAATCTTGATAATGGCTCCAAATTCTTGATGAATTCTCTCACAAAAGACTTTAATTGAAATGAATGAATGAACCTTGTATTTATACTTATCTATGCTTAATATAATAAAATTAGATCACACCAAGCCAACATATGAATTCATTAAATAAAGGAGGCTAAATCCCACCAGAATTTGAAATTAAATCTCAAAAATGACTCAAAGAGGACTAAGATTCCCTAGGTAGCGTCTTAGTCCCAAGCCATAAAACTGGGTGCACAAACACCAAAAAGGGGTCTAATTAAGATACCTCAAAATCAAGGTCCTAAGAATTTTGGGGGACAAAGACACCCTAGGTGGAATTTTAGTCTCGACCCAAAAATTAGGGACACACAAATGGAGTCATTAAATTATCATTTATGCATTGGATATTTTCAGGATTAACAACAAAAAGATAGAATTAATAGGGCTTGTGGATGCAAACTGGGACCAATTAAGCCATAAAGAAGTAGGAATAAATCAAGGAGGGCCCAAACAAGTGTGAAAATTCATGGGTATGCATTTTACTACACTATAGGTACTAAATATATTTTCATATCTTTGGAAAGTATTTTTTATTTTACCTTATTTTAAAAATATCAATTTGTCCCAAAGTTTGAAAGGTTAGAATGATCTTGGGGTTTGTGGGTTATGGACCCATAACATAAATTATGTAATAATATTGTTGTAGGTTGATTTAACCTTTAATCATGCATGTGGTGCTACTCTAATCAAGAAAAAAACTTTGGATAGATGCAACTAACCACAAAACCAAGCCTAATGACTTGTTTCCTAAGTGATTCCATCTTCCATTATCATCCTAATTTCTACCTAAAGGAAGGTACATACATTATTATGGCTTATTAAGGCAATTAAATATTTCCCAAAGTGAGTCATCATCATTTTCATGTTTCATCTATGCATCCTATTCTAGCACATTAAAGTAGGGTTTCATTGCATTTTAGATCTCTTAATCTTAAACACACTTGAGATTACACAACAACACAATAGGAAATTAGCACCAAATTTTGTGCCGGATTATAGTGTATTTTGAGCCATGAATTGAACAATTTGGCTATAATTAAAATCAACATAAATAGGCATGGCTAGTTTAGTGCTAGATTTTGCACCGATGTTTGCATCAGAATTAGCACTAGAATGAGTGTTGGTTTTAGTGCCGAGAAATCATGGTGCCTCCATTAGCTCCTAAAATAGTGCCCTGAAGTAATGATAGAAATGGTGCTGAAATTGGTGCCCAAGTTGGCTTTTGGTTTTGCTTCCATGTCTAATCTCATTTTTTCTTCTAGTTTTGCTTCCAATTTAACATCCAATTTTGCTTCTAGTTTTGCCTCCAAGTTTGCTTCCAATTTTGCTTCCAGTTTTGCTTCCGATATTCCTTCCATTTTTTCTTCTAGTTTTGCTTCCAAGTTTGCTTCTGGTTTTGCTTCTAGTTTTTCTTCTAGTTTTACCTCTGGTTTTGCTTCCAAGTTTTCTTCTGATTTTTATTTTGATTTTTGTTTTGGTTTTGCTTCCAAGTTTACATCCACTTTTGCTTCCAGGTTTTCTTCCAGAGAATGCTTCCAACTTTGCTTCTGGTTTTGCTTCTAGTTTTGCTTCCAATTTTGCTTCCATTTTTGCTTCTAGTTTTGCTTCCAAATTTTCTTCCAAGATTGCTTCTAGTTTGGCTTCCATTTTTCCTTTTTTTGCTTCCATTTATTAATTGAATATGTTTTATTTCAACTTAATTAGTTAAATGTATCATGCCCCTTAAATAACTCATATGATTATAGAGTAAGTAATTTAATTATTGAACCCATATGTTTAAATAACAATATAATTATTGTAACATGATCATCATCTATAATTAAAACAAGTGAGTCAAATCTCTATAATTTAATTGAATTTGGCAACATCCATCCTAAGTAGTAAATTAAAATCATCATACTTAATAAATATCCATCCAAAAATCATTAACCACTTTTAATATATATAAATTGACAAGTCAATACTAATAAGATCATCATCATATATAAGTAAAACACGTGAAATTCAAATATGCCAGTACATCAAAAACATGTCAAAATGATACATGCAGTCCAACAGTCAACAAAAGTGAAAATGATACATGTACAAATGATATAAATAAAATTGATAAATTATGTAAGTCAAATTGATACAGATCAAGATGCTACATGTCCAAATGATATAGTGAAAATGATACATGTCAATATGATACAACTCAACAATATAGTACAGTAGGCTGTGAAAATGATACATATGATAGTAATCATGAAAAGAGTCATCATAATGATATATCAACAATGATCCATGATGCAGTCTATATGATCATGAATGTTATTGGTTACTACCACCAACTCTCTCATCATCATCATCACCATCTTGATCATCATCATCATCATCATCATCATCATCATCATCATCATCATCATCATCATCATCATCATCATCGTCATCATCCTTGTAACCGACCTTAGTGTCTTTCGTATCTATGTAGTCATCATCCTCTGCCATGTGATCTTTACCGGAAGAACCAATATTTTGTGGATCTATATCATGTTGAGGATCATCTTGATCTTTTGGAAGACCCGTGTTCTACACAACAAAAACATTTAAAATGAAAAGTTGTTATTTATTTCATGCAATAATTTATTTTTCTGTTATATATCTAATATAACAACATTTGAGATGAAACCATAATCATATTACATATATCAAAGTGCACATACCATAATAAAATTTCAAACAAGTTACATCTAATACTGCTGAGTCAGGACAAACTTTAGCTTTCAAAAACAAAGCCAATTAGGCTGGAAGACTTGTGGATCAGGGTAGCATTTGGTGGAAGAGGAAGAAAGATGACTAAAACTCTAGAGGCCCACCATAATGGATTCCAATATTCAACCATGAGAGCAGAAGAGAGAGCTGATATCATGTATCAAAACATTAAGCATGCATTCTTCTAGCCAGTGGAGAAGGAGATGATTACTTTGCTTCATTTTCATTTGCATAACCATATCACGACATGGGAACCAAGAAGACCAAGGATGTTCAGTTTTATGTGGAGGTAATAGATATGGTCCAAACTTTAGGAAGGAAAAGAAGGTCAATGTATGATCCTAATGAAATTGAGGAAGAACAACAAGAGAGGGATAGGAAAAATAAAATCAATACATAGTTTTAAGGATTTTTCAAGTGAGTAAGAGAGCTATGGGAGCAACCTCATCTAAAATATTTTGAACTAGAGTCTGATATACCATTTAGAGAGCTTGGTCTTCATGGAGTTACTTTCAAAGCCTCTGCCTTTATTATTCCTATGGTAAATTGTTTGGTAGAGTTGGTGGAATTACCTCTCTTAATAATCACTATTAGTGAGATTGAGATTGTTAACTTTTAGAGAGGACTTTGGGAAAAAGGAATTTGATATGGATATTGCTTTCAAAGACTTCAAGTGGGATGTACTCTGCATTGACACCATTCCTCAATCTTCACTTGATGGGATCAAGGAATGGTTGAATTCCATGGATATAAAGTATTATGAAAGCATAATGAACTTGAACTAGCGGCCAATTTTGAAGACTATTACTAATGATCTAGATAAATTTATTGAAGAAGGTGGTTGGAAATTTTTAAATATGGAAGCTACTGATTCTGATTCTGATAATTTAGAAGAGTCAGATCAAGGATATGAACCCTCTGATGTAGAAGAGGAATCATAATCAGATTTCATGTAGCCACCATATAGAGTGTTACAAGCCAACAAGGTGGAGGGAATTCTTATATAGGGATAATTTTCAATGTTGCAGATACCAGTTTTAATGCCAACTACAATGGCAACATTGAAATTCCCTAGTAGTATTTATATTAAGGAAATTTCCTTTAGATGCAAGGACTCAAAGCACATCAACCATGTGGTACAAATTATTAAATCCTAGAGACAATCTGTAGCAATGAAAGAGTTTGAAAAGGAAGAGAGACCTACACTAGTGACTCAAGAGAAACTTCAACTTGCGAAAACAAAACCAATTAGGCTGGTAAACATGTGGATCATGCTAGCATTTGGTGGAAGAGGATGAAAGATGACTGGAACTCTAGATGCCCACCATAATGGATTTTGGTATTCAACCATGAGAGAAGAAGAGAGAGTTGATATCATGTATCAAAAAATTAAGCATGCATTCTTCCAACCAATAGAGAAGGAGATGATTACTTTGCTTCATTTTCATTTGCATAACCATATCATGGTGTGGAACCAGGAAAAACAAGGATGTCTAGTTTTATGTGGATGTAATCGATGTGGTGCAAAATTTAAGAGGGGAGATCTTGATGTTTTCCAATCTGAGGCATAAATTTAGATGAGTTAAGTTCACCTACATGTCTACCAAAGTTTACTTCCAATTTTTATGACTATTTTTCTTGACTGTCACAGAAGAAACTTCAACTTTCAAAAACAAAGCCAATTAGGCTAGAAGACATGTGGATCAGGGCAACATTTGGTGGAAGAGGATGAAAGATGACTGGAACTCTAGAGGCCTACCATAATGGATTTCAGTATTCAACCATGAGAGTAGAAGAGAGAGTTGATATCATGTATCAAAACATTAAGCATGCATTCCTCCAGCCAGTGGAGAAGGATATGATTACTTTGCTTCATTTTCATTTGCATAACCATATCATGGCGTGGGAACCAAGAAGACCAAGGATGTCCAGTTTTATGTGGAGGTAGTGGATGTGGTCCAAAATTTAGGAGGGGATATCTTGATGTCTTCTAAGAGGCATAAAGTTAGATGAATTAAGTTCACCTACATGTCTTTCAAAGTTTACTTCCAATTTTTATGACTATTTTTCTTGATAGTCAGAGTTTACTTACAAATTTAAAATTTCTTTTTGGTCATTTTGATGAGGATATATTCAACCAATGTGTAAGAACCTTTTGTTTCTATCACAAGCATTTGTGCATTGCAAGAATTATGATTATCTATTGTCTACAACTATGTCGTCTCACTTATTGGATCTTCTATTTCAATATTTTCTATGACCTTCTCTATTTGAGGTAGCACCTGACAATCCTACCTCCTTTCCTTAGCGGAGAAGTGGGTTTGAATTAGGAAATATTGCACTTTAAAAAAAGCTATGGTTTAAGGAGAGCTATTCTAGCTTTGTTGTTGACACCCTCAATCTTCAACAAGGACTTAGATGCATGGACTGAAACGCAAGCTTTCAAAATTAGATTTGAATGCACATAATTTAATTTGATTGATTATGGTTTTCATAGGTAGTTGTCTTTACATGAATATTTTGGATTCTCAATACGTGTAATAGTGACTGCATCCTTATCAAGTTTGGCTACCCTTATTCAGAATGCCTTGGCCTTTGGACTTGATACAAAGTTGTGCATTGTTATTCCATATTTGTAACATGTAGGACATTTAAGGTGTACAACATATAGAAATTCAGTACTGTCATCCAAGGAAAAATTACAAACGATGTATCAAGAACAATAGAAAAGGCTTATATTAGGGTTAATGGTTTCTTCCCCCATGCTGGTGATATTTTCCCAAAAATATGTTTTTTTTAATTATTTCAAAGCATCTCAAAATTCAATGTATTGATTAACATTTGTTACACATTTCAGTTGTTTATGCAAATGATGCATATATGTTAACTCGATCAGTGTTGTTACTTTGGTAGTTTTACTTTTATGACAACCAACCATTAGGCCATTGTGTGTGGGAGCATGTTTGTGTTTTAGTTAGCTTTTTTGGATAGCTCTATTGGGTGTTGAGGACATTCCATTTAACTTTTGAATGTTATGAAGTCAGAGTTTCAAGGATTTGTCAAGCAAGTAAGAGAGCTATGGGAGCAGCCTCATCTAAAATACTTTAAACTAGAGTTTAATATACCATTTAGAGAGATTGATTTTCATGGAGTTCCTTTCAAAGCCTCTGATTTTATTGTTCCTATGGTAAATTGTTTGGTAGAGTTGGTGGAATTACCTTTCTTAGTAATCGCTATTAGTGAGATTGAGAATTGTTAATATTGAGAGAGTGTGACTTGGGAAAAATGCATTTGATATGGCTATTGTTTTCAAAGAATTCACGTGGGATGTACTCTGCATGTACACCATTCCTTAATATTTTCTTGATGGCATCAAGGAATGGATGAACTCCATGGATATAAAGTATTATGAAAGTAGAATGAACTTGAACTGGCAGAAAATTTTGAAAACTATTAATGATGATCTAGATAAATTTATTGAAGATAGTGGTTGGGAATTCTTGAATATGGAAGCTAGTGATTTTGATTTTCATAATTCAGAAGATTCAAATCAAGGATACAAATCCTCTAATGTAGAAGAGGAATCAAAATCAAACGAGGAAGGTTCATAAGATGAATCTCTTGTGGAGTCAGAGGAGGATGATGAAGAAGAAGAAGATTTTGAAGAGGAGGAAGGTAAAACATGGGATGAATTAGAATTCAAAGCCAAAAATGCATATAAGGAAAAAGGAGATGAGTCTGACAATGAAGAGGAAAGGTGGCAATGAAAGGTAAAAGCTACAGGGAAGTCTCAGGCACCTGGTATTAAAGATTCAAGAGGAATTTCTGCCAAGAGGCATAAAGTCATATGAATTGAGTTCATCTACATCCTTCTACTATTTATTTATTCACATAAACAGTCATCTTGTAATCATAATATTTGAGCTCTATTTACTCATCCTATGCATCAATAAACAACTCAACACAAGAGATGAAAATTGGCATATTAACGTGTAACAATATCCAACTAAGTTATTGAAACTCAACTATTGATACCTCATTCTCCATCCAGATTACAAAATCATTCCACTTTTTGTTGTGTAACATATTATTTTCAAATTTATTTGGATGGCAGCCATATTTCTCCTCCTGTCAAAACATGGCACATGGACTAGTTAAACTAATTAATATGCAATCATTTACTTTTTCCAAGGAAAAAAAAAAACCATTTAACATATGAAATATACTTACAAATGTATAGATCAAGGCCTGTAAACCTTTTTGGCCACTGTGATGCATGGCACAAAGTTTCTCAAGCCTAGCCTAGGAGGCCTTGTCTTGAAACATATACTAATTCAATTTACGTATGCACAAATAAAATTTAATTATCACTTAATAAATTTGATATAATCTTAGGAGAAAATTCAAATACCTGCATACTCTACTCATTGGAATTCCTTCGTGCACCAGACTTCGCATATGATTTTACAAGCTATTTCCATACTTTCACACTTACATCAATTAGCCTTCTTTTCTACCTTAGCTCAGGAGGGATTTTTTTTATCTTCTTTGTTTGGTTGCACTAAAATCTCTTGCAGTTTTGAGACATTTGTAGCTTTATCTTCTTTACACACCAACCTATGCCAAAATTAGTCTCCATGTCATGGATGCCTAGTTTTTTCAGTTGCATGGGTATCTATGAGAATGGAAAATGTAGATGGTCTTTAAACCATAGAAGGCATGATTCCTTCAACCTATTCTCAAATGTTGTCCTAGCATCCGTCATTCAAACTTCCCCTGAAACCACCTCGTATTCTATCCTAGTATTGTAGCTACCAATGCAAGATTGATAACATGGCGTGGTGGAAGAAGTCTATGTCCCAGGAGTGGCTGGGAAATTAGAAGTCTCTACTCCCTGTTCCACATTCTAGGAGTTTACTGTCACTGATTTCCTCCTGGATCTTTTGTTTGATCCAGGATTGGTTGGTGAGTCAATTGATTCCCTTTGACACAATTGATTTGTTTGCAATATTTGAGGGTTGTTACCACATTGTTTTCCTATGTATCTGGCAAGTGTTGTCTAGTCTGCATTAACCAATTTTTTCATTTCCTTTACCCCCAATATGGAAGCCAATTCCTCTTTATCTTTGTCAGTCTCATCTCCCTATATATATATTTAAATTATATTTCTTCTTTTAAATTTAGAAAAAAAAAAAAAATACAATTCCTCTTTATCTTTGTCAGTCTCATCTCCCTATATATATATTTTTAAATTATATTTCTTCTTTGAAATTTTGAAATAAAAAACTAAAAGGTAAAATTCAAAGAAACAATGGAAACATTTACAAATCTATAAATTGACAATGGATTACCTCATTGTGGCCAGAGTCTACTGACAATGCTTGCTTCCTTCTATTACTTGAGATTTTCAGGTGACCTAGGGGAAATTATTTTCATCCAGACTCTAGAGGCAAACAAAGTACACATTATCAGGTATGAAAGTTTTTGTTCAGTTTATGGTATGAAAGTTTTTTTTTTTTGTGGGAAAATATGTTCGATGGGTTTTCTTAGTGCTAATAACCTAGGGAAAATATGTTCGCTAGGTTTTCTTAGTGTTGATAACCTTATCATGAAAAATATTTCATAATGCAATCTTGAATGAATTTTTCATGGCATCGGTGACTATGGTGCGACTGGGAAAAACCAAGCAATTTCTACATTTATTTTTAGTAGTTGTTCTGTAGTGACCGACCCAATTCCTAGATTTTCCAAGCAGTTCACTATTTCCTTGATACCCATTTTAGGGAAAGAATACAGAGGCATCCTGGCTTCATGCTATAATATTTTGAACCAAACTTCAAATGGGTAGGGCAATTTTTTGTTTTTTAGTTTCTCAAAGGTTTTACAATTTATAGTGATGGGACAATTTAGAGGTTGGTTGGATAGGTTAGGCCACAAACCAGTAAATAATCATGAATTCAACCAAGAAAAAAAATTGTAACCTTACCAATGGTGTTGTAAACTAAATCAAAATTTTCATCAGTTGCTGGTAGCACCCTGCTCTATTCCTTCGCATGACATTTTTCCATTTTTTGTCATTTGATTTCTTCCTTTACGCATCATTTTTCCCCTTTTTGTCGTCCGATTTCTTCCTTCACAAGGGAAAATTTTCAAATTTTCAATTTTGATTAAGTAGTCAATGCTTTAGTTGGAGTTAGTTAATGCCAACTTTCTCACTGATATTTGGACATTAATATAATCTATTTGGGGTACCTAAGGTGGCACCAAGTGTTCCTAATTCAACACCTATCATTATTGTATAGTGACTATTTTCATTGTTGTGTATCATAGGATCCAGAGTGTTGGAAATAATTCAAACACTTTCCTTGTTTTTGTGACCACTGTTGTCCCATGCCTCCTTCATCAACTCAGTGTGGTAGAGTGGTTTTTACCACGGTCTCGCAAGGTGCTTCATCCTTCTCAACAGTAGTGCGGTGAAAGCTTTTGTGGCTACATGCAAGTCTTCCTTCTATTCTTGGCGGTGTTGCAGTGACTCCCGCAAGTCTTCTACCATTGGTGTGTAGTAGTGTGGTGACCATCATTGTCTCATGGCTCCTTCATCAGCTCAGTGTACTAGAGCAGTTATACTATGGTCCTGTAAGTTGCTTCTTACTTCTTAATGGTAGTGTGCTAAAAGATTATGTGGAAACATTTTTATTCACAAAGGAGGCCATAGAGAAAGGACGTAGATGACATACAAATACTAATTCTCTAAGAGGAAACTAGGTGGAAATAGATGAGACAACGGAATCTACAGATACAATAAACGTAAGAAGAGAAAGCAACCTCAACCAAAGGAGGAAGGTTTTTATGAATTCACAAATGCTACAATGTAGAGGAGATATCAATATGTCAAATATATGACTAAAATGAGGTTTTGTGTTGGGTAGCATACTCGTTGAAATGATATAATTGGTGTAATAAACATTATTTACTATGTTGTGTATTATAGGGGCAAGACAAGGCCATGGCAACAAATCGTGTCATATCAAATGAGGACACAACAGATGAAACGAGACATCAGGTACTCAAATTTTAACTTAACCTAGGAAAAAATGATCTAATGGCATTTTGTGATGCATACATCTTTTTTCATAGTATTATTGAAATTTATAATGTATTATCCAATCTTGACATAAATTAATGCATGTTGATTATTTAGACGGAGATTGAAGCAAATGTAGATCCTGAGAGTTCAACTTGAAAAAGAAGAAGATATATACGTGGACCTAGACCTAAAACTATTAAATCACATAGATGATAGTGGGTGGAAGAGGATATGACAATGGATACTGCAGACACAACAAATGATTGCATTGAAGAAGAGGTAGGTTAGGACTATAGTACATGGGATGAATACTTTGAGAAAATTGTTGTTTGTGGATGTTTTGAATGTCGTGGAAAGAAACAATTCAAATGAGTGATTGTACAAAGACATTACATATATGATGAGCTTCTAGTTGATAGTATTCCTCTTATAGTCGATTAAAACCAAAGAATAATAAATGAGTGTGGACTGATGTTTTATAAACTATGTTGTCAAAATTGTGTTGTATTTAAATTATTGTATAAAAAAGGTAGTCTATAAAATAATGTTTCATTATTCAATTAATGTATATATGTTCATACAATTTTTATTTTTATTTTTTAAGCCATATTTGATTATATTTCTTTGAAATTGATACATTTATGATTTATCCAATTGTTTCCAAACATTAAATAATGCTTGGGTTTATTGATAGGTAGAATATTTTGATGAACCGCATACTAATACCCAAGATCCAACTGGGTTATTAATATTTGGACGAGATTACCCAAACCATTCTTTAAACCATACTAGGGTGAGAAGAGAAAGATTGAAGATAACACTACCACCTAATAAATTTGAAGAGCTAATGAGAGTCGTATACACTAATGACATGCCACCTAGCCTTAACGATGATGATCATGATAGTGAAAATGTAGTGCATGAAGAAGGATTGAATGAAATTCTTACAGGTTTCTTTGGGGATGGAAACAATGATGAGAATAATGATGGTATGGTTGACATTAATTATGATAGTAGGGGTAATTACCACCAACGTAATGTTGATGATAACAACATCAAAGACTCCATCAAGCAAGCAACGAAGATACCCGTGTTCAAATCGGGTGCAAGTAGAACCTCAAAAATAGCATGCACATTAATATTATTAGAAATCAAGTCACTATTTGGTTGGTCAGAAAAAGGATTCACTACCTACTGAAGTGAGTTGAAATCTATTTCTTACCTTGCATTGTCAATTGGTGTACATAATTCTTAAAAATTCATCAACTTCATGTATATTTATTTAAGGGGATTTTAAAACCATATATTGTATATAGAAATTCCTAGTATAGATTGACATATCAAACATGTTCATGATAAGTCAAACATTCAATTGATTTAATCTCTAGCAATCTTACAAGGCACTAAAAACTAAAATATTTCGTGAAGAAAATGTGCTTCCATCAACTTGTAGAGAGGTGCGTTTGTTGTTGGTTGAGTTGGGGATTGAATATAAGCAAATTCATTCATGTAAAAATGATTGAATTTTATACAGAGATGAATATCAAAACAAGGTAGAATGCCTTGTATGCAAAGAGAAGAGATATCATATAGATTTACAAGGTCCTATAGTTCCAAACAAGGTTTTACGTCACATGCCAATTATACCTAGACTTCAACAAATTTTTTGTTGCAATTCACTAGCACAATTGATGGACTAGCATGTAAAAAACAAGAGTAAAGATGGATTCATGTGAATTCCAGCCAACTCCAAAGCAATGAAACACATAGAGGAAAAATGAACAAAATTCAAAGATGAACCCCATAGGATTAGGTTTAGTCTTGCAATTGATGGAGTGTGCCCATTCTCTTTCTTGAGCTCAAATTATAGTGTTTGTCCAGTAGGATTGATAGTATACAATATTCCCCTATGGATGAGTGTTAGAAAGGAGCACCTTATGAAGACTCTCATTGTTCCAGGAAAACATCAAGTTAAAAACATGGATGTTTATCTCGTGCCTTTTATTTATGAGATGCAACTACTACGGAAAGGTATAAGAATGTATGACATCACATCCTCCATCAAATAGGTCCTTCATGTTATATGGTGTGATATGTTGGACTATTCATGATTTCCTAGGACTTGGTGTTTGTTCTGGTAAGATAAAATATTTATGTATTTACACTCATAATTTATTTTCATCCCAACTTTCATACTTAGTTTTATACTATTTTTTATATGTTATTAACATTACTTATTGAATTGCAAGGCTTCAAACAAAGGGGATATTTGCATGTCCAAGATGTGGAGAACAATTTAAAGGGTGATATTCTAAAGATCTACATAAATTTATTTGCGCAAACAACATGGTTTTTTTACCACTAGATCATAGGTTTAGAAATTGCCTGAAGAATCAATTTGATGGAAAAGTTGAGAATAGAGGTCCTCCCATGATTATAGGTCCAAGCAATTGGCTTAAGAAGTATGAAGATGCTAAATTGAAAGCTTGGGAGGATTTTTTTGATTATGGTGATTCAATTGAAGAACCAAATCAAGTTGTAGTTAATATGCCTGAAGGAATGAAAAGGAAATCCATATTTTATGAGCTCCCTTACTGGAAGGATTTATTAATATCTCACCTATTAGATCCTATGCACATAATAAAAAATTTCCCAAATTCTATTATTTGACACATATCATGCAAAGAGAAGGACACCTTATCTTCGAGGAGATATATTTCTCTTTCGTGTACCAAATTTGATAGAAAACATTTGTGGCCAAATAGGGAAAATGAAACATATGTAGAAGATCCATGGATTTTGAAAGAAAAAGTGCTAGACCAACTAAAAACTGTCAGCCATTGAATAAGGACACCTACTGGCTATGGTTCATCATTAGGTAAAGCTTTTACAATTGATGGACATATCACATAATTTAAAACACATGATTTTAATAATTTAATGAAGGTATTATATGTTAACATTTAAAATTTACTAGTAACATTGATTAAACACTAAATTTATTTTGATATTTTTTTGTGTGAGAAAACTTTACTAATGATCTTTTCATAAATGTGTTTGATAGCATATCATTCCATTGTCAATTACGGGGGATTCCTATCTTACAGTTGACTTAAGGAATTCCATAAGCTGATTGTCAGCATTTACAAGGTATGTGGCTATATGAAATGTTCATGTGTGAGAGACATGGAGATATTATATTGTGTAGACACATAAAAATGGCCTCAACTTGCAAAGCATATTTTCTATGATGACCATGCTTCTCCCTCACATAATTCAATTATTTAATCACGTCCTAATGTCATCATTATTCCTCCATGATTATTTAAATAAGTAAATTAAATTTATTTATTTATATCACTAATAAATCCTTATTCCCTCCAATTATTTATACATTCTCATTTATCCTTCAAGCAAATAAACTTATTTATTTAACCCACTTTCCATTCCACCAAAAAAATAATTAAAATAATTACTTATTTCCTTTTGTCTCATTCCCATTTATGAATTAAACCATTATTTAATTCATAAGTAAACATTCCTCCATAAATTAAATAATTTCTATTATTCCAACTACCTCTTTTTCTCCACCATTGACTTGATTATCTCCAATTAAATCTCAACCCTTCATTTCAAAGCGTGCCCTAACTTTGACCTAATGTTACCCTAACCCTAATCCTCCTTATCACATTGAATCCTAGCCATTGATCTTAGGGCTTCACCAAATTTGAATCCTGACCATCCATTCTGAATTTGGAATTCTTTAAAAGGCTCTCTCTCTAGCAATTTTAGACACACAAAGTTACATGCTTGAGGACTTGAATACTTGAGCACTAACAAATCCTCAATATTTTTCTTGTCTTTGGCATAGGTTATAGTTGCACTTCAAATCTTAGGGCAATTATACAAGTTGTAGCAAGATGGAGATAGCCAATGGAGGTCAACCAATGGAAGCTTGAAGACTAGGTGATATTGTTTCATGTTTATTTGCTTCTTGTTTTCATTGTGGTCTATTGTTGATTAGGAATTTAATTAGTTTTACATTACCTACATCTAACTTGAATTTTTTTATCCTAATACATTTGGTGAACGTAACTTTTATTTGAAATGCAACTCTTTACAATTTTGTTTAATTTTCATCATCTATCTTCTTACATTCAGGCAATCATTGCGTAATATACTTCAATATCCTATATTCACGGGTGTCTTTAAAATTTCCTATAAAATTTAGTAGGAGAGATGGTTGTTGTGAGTGAATATTATTCATTTATCTCATAACTACATTCCACCAGTCTTTCAAAACAACCATTTTTTAATTTTAAAAGCTCACATATTATGTATTACATGAAACACGTGCATTCCACACATAGAGTTGCATCTTTAATTTAAAAGACTAAATTAACTTTAAGAGACATAGATATACAAAACCATTCCTCCTTTAAGCACAAATGTGGTAGCTTAGAATTAAAATCCAAGAATGGGCTCCGATGCATTTAATTTCTTATTAATATGGAAGATGTTGTAGATTAGAATCACAAGCGGGTTTCTTGAACATATCAACAACATCCTTGTGCCTATCAAGTTTATTAAGCGCACTCGTTTGCATGTAGATTATAGTAGGCCATTCAGGACGTAGACATTGTGCTTGCATAACATCATGATGAGCAACATCTGGCTGATCACAGAGAAGATAGGCTAAACTTCTCCTATCATAAATTGTAGGAAATACCATGGTCCCAACTTCGATGAACTATGCATAGTAATCTATAGTTGTTTTGAAGTCTTTATCACAAAATGATAGCTTCTTTTCATTTAGCATTTCTTGCATCTATTGTTTCAATTCTTGAAAAGATAGCTCATTGGTACCCTCATCATCCTTATAAATTTGACATGGCTGATTTTGGGAATTTGTTGTGATTCACTTGGGGTTTTGATATGCAATTACTATTCTACATATAATTTGAAATAGTTTATCTCTGCCATGCCAACACAACCTTTTGAAACCCTTATTCTCGCATTTTCTTGAGTTAAAGACCCAAATGCAATTTTTGAAGCATTAGAAATGTGATTTTGAAGTTACAAGTTCCCTAGATCCATCATGCATAGAAATGATTCTTTTTTTTAAATTATCTAATTTTCCTAAAAGACAGAGAGTCTCAGGGCATGTGGTGATTGAGATATATACACAAAATGGCTTCTTAATGAATACTATATTCACAACAGTAAAAATAGACTACTATGCAAATATGGAAGCATAAACATAACATACAAATATTTTTGAAAAAAAACTCTAATGAAAGGCCCTTAAATGAAATGATTGATTCTTCCATATGTCTGGAGCCACACCTAATGTGAGCAGCAATCATTGGTAGTGCTATTTGGTTTCTACTCTTCCAAACGTTTCTTCACTTGTATGGACATTTCACTTCTCTAATTTGTACACCCTGATGCATTCATTCAACACCACACATTGATTAACCACATGGAGTGCACTCATTAATGCTACACTGAAAGTTGGTTGCAACCATAACTTGCATTTATTCATATTGCTTAATGCACAACATTGAAGCATTAATTTTATTTGACATTTTTGGCTTCTCCAATTTGTAGCATTAATTTGGCATGCTACAACTAGAAAATCTATTTTTTGAGAGGAAAATCAGATGTAGCTGACAAAGATTAGATGATTATACAAAGGTTGACTCCAACCGCTTCTCCAAGCATCATTTTTCACGTTGAACCTGCCCAATAATAAATATTTCCTTCAGCTACATTGCACAAATCATTTATTATATATGTAACCTTCTAATTGTAATTGTAGTTTAGATATTAACTTTCCATTTTAATTTTTAATTTAGTTTAGATTTTTGTTTTTTCAGATTTTTTAGGTTTTAACTTTTCTCTTTTTTTTAGATTTAAGTTTTATAATTTATTTTTAATTTTTTTTAATTTAGATTTGTAGATTTGGATTTTTAGAATTAGATTTAATTTACATTTAAATTTAGATTTAATTTTTTTCTAATTTAGTTTAGTTTATATTTTTAGTTTATATTTTTAATTTTGATTTTTCATCTAATTCAGGTTTTTAATGTAGTTTAGATTTTTGGTTTATATTTGTAATCAAATTTAAGTTTTTAGATGTAACTTAGACTTTAATCTAGATTTTTTTTTTTTTTAATCTAGATTGTAATTTAGATCTTTAATTAGATTTTTCATTCTATTAAATTTTAGAATTTTCCATTAACTTTAGATTCCATGTAACTTAGATTTTAATTTAGATTTTAAAAAAATAAAAAAATTGACTTTTATTCTAGATTTTAATTTAGATCTTTAATTAGATTTTCCATTCAATTAAATTTTAGATTTTTACATTAACTTTAGATCATATTTTAGATTTTTAGCTTAAATTTATAATTTTTATTTTAAGATTTTAAATTAAATGATTTTTTCTTAATTTAATAATTTTTATTTTTTAGATTAATTTAAATTAAGATTAAATTTATTTTAAATTTAGATTAGATTTTGACTTATTTAAATTAAATAAATTTATTTTCAGTGTAAATTAATGATATTTCAGATAGTTAACTTTGACCTAGATTAATATTGTTAATTTAATATTTAAATCAATTTTCAGTTTAGATAACTTTAATCTCTAGAGATTAATTTATATTTTTGGGATCAACTTAGTTAGGTTTGAATTTTAATTAGATCAATGTCACTTTCTTTCTTTAGTTTAATTTTGAATTTTGTGACTAATTTTTGACCTTTTTGCAAGTTCGAATGTCCACGATTCAGGATTTGCAATGTCAACCATTTCTTGTCAAAGATTGGAGACTCAAAACTACTAATCATGTTTTGCAGGGCTCTTGCTTAAATTTTGCTTTATCTTGAGTGTCTTTTCACACAAAATGCTTAGTGGGCCTAAAAAAAACTTGTGTGTTTGATTTAACATCATAAGTAGGTTTAAAATTTACAAGTACTTGCATTGTCTTGTGGTGTGCATTTTGTTTCTAGGTGTGTATGATTTTATCTTGTGCCATTTGTAAATCTTGACAATCAAAAACACCTTCAAACATTTTGTATAACCACCCACACATTTCAATTTGGACATTAAAATGAACAATCTTGTCTTCAAATTTGTGTAACCCTAATTCAATAATAGAAGTATCCTCTCCCCTTGCACACTTGTGCATTCCTCGGTACAAGAGAAACTAGTATTGACTCTAGGAAATTGGGCCTTCCTTGGTGGGAAAAAATACTCACCCCAAGGTGACTCAAATCAGAAATGGAGCTCTTTGGCTGGCTACCCCTAACTGGTATATAAATGTGAATCCTAATGGAAAACTTAGGATTATGAGTGCAGATGTGTCACACAAACAAATTAGAATTCCCCAAAACCCTGTTGAGCGTAACCTCTTCAGGCTAGAATTCCTCCTTTAACAGAGCTTAATCTTTACCCCATGTGTGGCCACTCAAATGGGGGTCCCGAACTAAAAGCTTTTTTGTAGTAGCCAAAATCCTTTCTATTTGCTAGCATAGCAATAGTAATTGTGAAGGCATCCACATTCTCATAGTTCTTAGTAGAGGTGATCAATTTTCCATGGGATTTTCATGGGGGTTGGAAGATTGGTTGGCCTAAGAAGTGAGTGCAATGTAAGGGGGATCCCATGTAGCCAAGCTTCTGGATTCACATGCTAAGAATAAGTGTGGTTTGGGAAACAAACATGGAATTTAGCAAATATTATCCTAGATTAACCTAGGATTGTGTTTTTTTTCATTGTGCTTTATCAAAGAAAAAATATTGTGTTTCTCAAGGGTTTTCTCAAACATTCAAACAAACAAACAACATCTCACAAATCTGGAAACACACATTCAACTTGAAATATTTCAAAATTCAGTCAAACTTGCAAATAAACTAGGTATTCCTTAGTCACATTTGCTATCTAGAAAGTTGCATTCACTAAACCTGTGACACATCTGCTATACTGCAATGCATTGGAAACCTGGAATGACACATTTTCTTGATAGAAATTAAAACACTGTTGGAGACCAAAACTCAAGATCAAACTTGTCCAATCTATCATCAAACATCTTTTTCCAACAACCTTTGTCAAAAACTAGAAAGAAAATTGCTCAAATCTTCCATTTCTCCCACATTTTAGTTGCATTTTACCATAGGTTCATCTTTGCAAAATTTAGGTGCATCCTTTAGAGTTCATCATCATCATTTTTAGTCATAAACTAGTCCTTAGGTCCTCATTTAATTTGCATATTTTGGGTTAGGAAAACCTTACCATACTTTGCAAAACCATTTCCTTCAAAAGTAGGTTATCATTGGACTTAGTCATCATTATTTCCTTTAGTCATTTGCCTTTTGTGAGACCTTTCCAACTCATAAGTCAAGTTAGAAAACCTCACTTAGTCATCTTTTCATTGTCATTTAGTCCTTCAAACAACTCCTTTGATATTCCAAAATTGAGACATAGATCAAGCTTAGGGTGGTTGAGTAACTTTCTTCGAAAATACTTAGACCTTTGAATTTACATATCTTATACATTCAAGTCATCTTAGTCCTAATTTTACATACCTTATTCCAAAATAAAAAAAAAACATAGTGTCATAACTTGTCATCTTAGTCATGATTGTCCTTTGGCATCAATCATTCCCTTTAGACAACATTATCATATTTCATTTCTTATTGTAAAAAATCCAAAAACATAGTTTGCATTTGCATACCTTATTTGAAAAATCCAAAAAAACCATAGTGTCATCATCTATTTGTCATTTTCATTTTCATCCTTCTTCCTAATTTGAGCAATTCCTTATATGGTAGAAACTAGGCTTCAAAGAAAAAGAAGAAATATGGCCAAATTTGGACAAGACACCAATAATCACATCTTTTCCAATGACATGAACCAAGACACATCCTTTGTCAATCCTTTTAGTGAAATGAACATGCCATCTTTGTCACATAACCCCTTTGAACCATTCATACAAAGAGACCAACATGGACATATATATGTAGAAGACTTAGAAGCCGCAGCACAAAATCCTTATGTAACCAATTTTGTGGAAGATTTAGTCTTACATGACCCCCAAAGGTATCTAGACATGCTTTTGGACCAAGGGGTTAAGTTATCACGTGGCTTTTACATTAACACTTTGAGACCAACCTCACTCGATCACAATGCCAAAAACCACAATGTAAACAATGCCAACACTAGTCAACCTCCAAACAACACAAACATTGCCACAAACATTACCAATGCCACTTCTCATGGCACATCCAACCAAAACAAAATCAATGCAACATCCATTGTAGAGACACCAACTATGTCACAAGCCATGTCACATTCAATTCCTACAATGACAACAACATCATCGCAATTAGTTGGAGCTACCTTTGGATCTACCACAATGGGGGCAATATCTTCAACTCCCATATTTGGTGCTTCATCTAGTGCAATGGGAACATCATCATCAAATCCCTTAATTGGTACCCCATTCAATCCCCTTGGAGGAAGTAAACGACGTATTTTCATTCGAACACCACACACAAACATCAACACATCACAATTTAATACCAATACTTCCCAAGGGAAAAACACAAATGTTCTCCATGGACAATTCCAAAAATTTGGACAAGGATATCAAAATATGTAGCCTGTGGCTTCATTTGGACACCAAAACCTTCATGGCCAACATATCCCACAAATATCAACTTAAACGGCTGGAGGGAATATTCCTACATATGCATCACACATTCATACCCATCAACATGTCCCTAATCAAAAATTGCAATATCAACAACATTCCAATCAAAACACATCATACATCTCACAACAACACATCCCACTACAAAATATGAATGTCTCTTCACAACAAATAGGGACACATTGGATACCCATTACTCCCATGTGTGATGCAACAAACAATCCTATAATTGATTCCTTGCAAGCTCAAGTGATGGACTTACAAAAAACCATTGAGAATATGAATATGTCCAACAAAAAGGACCACATGCATCAAACGACTTATTCCTATATCCTTTTGACACAAGTCTATACATGCCACCATTTCCTCTAGGATATGTGTCACCAAACTTCACCAAATATAAGGGAAAGACTAATCCTATTGAACACGTTCGATAATTCATGACCAACTATATGGAAATTACATATGAAAACACTTACTTGATGAAACTCTTTTCCAAGAGTCTAACAGGACCCACACTTGAGTGGTTCAACACTTTGGAGGGGATAAAAACATGGGATGACCTTGTAGAAAAATTTGTGAAAAATTATGCCTATGACATTAACACAGACACCTCCATCACTAGTTTATGCACACTTACACATGAAGATGCTGGTGAAAATTTTATCTCATTGTTCCAAAGATGGAGAATTCTAGCAAGTCATTGTCACATTGACATACCTAAAAAATAGAAAGTTGACATGTTTGTCCAAACACTCCTAGGTCCATTGAAATATTGTTTACAAGTCCACTGTTGCACAAATTTTGTAGACTTAGTCAAAAGAGGATTCCAACTGGAAAAGGCCATTATTGCTAAAGGAGAACTGAAATATGGCCCTAAGAACACAAACACAAACCAACCTTCAAACAAGAACAAATACTACATTGTTGATGCTAAGGTAGTCAACACAATGGGTCTTGTACTTAGTATTAAAGGAGTTCAACCACAAAACACACAAATAATCACACAATCACCTATTGCTAATGCCATTCAAAATCATCAAAACAATCAAAACCAAAGACAGTCTCATCAACCTAGACAATTCTCGAGAAGTCACACATATACCCCTTTGGGTGAGCCAATCAAGGACGTCCTCAAGAAGCTCCTTAAAAATGGTGTCATTACACTAGAAGACCCTAAGCCATATGACCTAAGACAATTTAAGCCATCATGGTGGGATGACAACACTTTCAATGATTACCACTGCACTAAAGGACATAAAACCTCTTCTTGTTGACAATTAAAGAATTTGGCTCAAGACCTCATCAAAAATCACACAATTGAAGTGGGTAGGCCATAATTTGCATCAAATGTAGACCAAACTATTCACAAGAACCCACTACAATACCATGGTTCAAATAAAGCCTCAACATTAGGTCCTTAGACAAATAATAATCAATCTAATTATGCTCATGCCATATATGATTATTATGGTGCAACTATTATTAACCGCATATGAACCAATGATGAATACATCAATACCATCACTATCAAAAGAGCACCTAAATGTAACGCCACTACCCGAAGTGACAAAGTCACCATAGCTAGTCCTCCTCCTCCTAGGCAACCAAAATCCATGATACCTAGTCCATCCACTAGGCAATCACAACCTGGCTCATCTACAAAGCATTCACAACCTAAGAGTCTGGTTACACTTATCGATCAATTGGGAAAAACCCCTGCATAGATTTTCATACTTGAGCTACTTCACATTTCTCCTGAGCATAAGCCTATACCTGATAAAACCTTGCAAGAGTTGTCTGTCCCTATGGATATTGATGTCCACCAATTTTAGCCCATGGTGGGATACCTCACTACACCCCATCACATAACATTTTCAAACAAAGATTATTCATCACCAAAGACCAATCATAATGACACCTTACACATCAAATTCTTTGTCCACAAACATAAGGTCAGCTGAGTTCTAGTAGATGGTGGACTAGGAGTGAACATCTGTTCCTTAAAACTAGTTAAGGCTCTAGACTTTTCTGATGCTTGTGTAGATGCTACAAAGAGCATAGTTATCAAGGCATATGATGATGAAGAATGCTCCTCTTGGGGCATAATCACACTCTCTATTTGGATAGGACCAGTGTTTGTGGATACAACCTGTCAAGTCCTAGATCTAGAACTTCCTCACAATATTTTTCTTGGTTGACCTTTGATTCATGCCTTAAAGGTTTTCCCTTCCACCTATCACCAATGCTTGAAGTTCCCTTTTGAAGGTACTGAAATTACCACATATGGAGATCTCGTCCCATTTCAGTATTGTACCAATTTAAGAGGAATTTATGAGTGCCAAGTTCCCATTAACCGTGAAGCTTCAACAACTTCTTCCTCTAAACACATTGATCCATCCACACTTTCTAAGCCCTCCACATCTACATTGGCCACTTCAACATTCGCACCCACCTTGTTGATAGTTGTATCCACCTCTTTGAAATCCACAACATCATCCACCACCCCAAGCACTGATCCAAGTGTCAAGATCCAAGACCAAGGGTGTGGAGAATATAAGCTAAACACAACCTACTGCATAACAAAAATACCCAAGTCTCCTAAGATCAATGGCAAGCCTTGTTTCATGATAGAGCCAAAGGAAGTTTTCAAAGTTCCTCAAAAAAAAATATTCATAAAATGGGGTGACATGAGCAAAGAAGACATGTAAGATGTATTGTCTTGGATCTATAGAGACCTCAGAAGTCCACCCCCATTTCTAGTAGAGATATATGGTAAAGGCTATGACATAGTAAGGGCAAAAGGTTACAATGGAACTAGTGGTCTTGACAAGGAAAAAATAGGAAGATGGGAGCCTCTAATGCCTATAAGAAAACCAAAACGTCTTGGGTTAGGGTTAGGACCACTTGAATCTGGTGATCAATATACCACTGTACTCTCAAGTGAGAGAGTGAATGCTTCAGAATATGTCAAGATAATTGAAGACCCCTTTATTGAAACTGACTCACAAGAATGGGGATTTGGCTCCAAAAATTCCCTAAGTGACTATTTCCTTCATAATTTTTTTGTTGAACCTGGAGAACCTACATTTAAAGAGAGGTTCCAAAAAATGTTTAAGTTTTATTCGACACCAAATAATGGCAACTCTAAAGTCCCAAGGAACAATGCCAAGTTTGAATTCTATTCTAGCCCTATTAACCATCCTTCCACCAGACTCATCCAACCATCTGATAGTAATGACCCTCACTTGGAATCATATGACTCACTGCACGACACTATTGACCCCAATGCCAGTCCATTCATCCCTTATTTTGACAATGAGTATGAATCAAGTGAAGGAGAATATTGGATAGAATTTGATGTGGAGTTGGATGATGACAATTTTATCTTTAACCTCTCTAAATCTATTGGTATGCTTTCTGCATCCCCCCACCATTCCCCAATACTGATGATGGTATTTCCTTAGTCTACTCAAAACTAATTGATTGGGATCAATAAGGCCTACCAATTATGGACATATTTTAGAATGATGAGGCCATAGAAAAATTCATGGGATTGCGTGAGGGTATACCAAGTGGAGACCACAGGTTGGATTTGTTATTGACCTAGATTGTGTATCCTAATTTGGGGAGATTGTGTCATCCTCTAGTCACAAAATGAAAAATAAAAATAAAACAAAAAATGACACGTCTTTAGGTGAAAATCAAAATATGCCTACTGACGATAAAAAGGTAAAAATAAAGGATGTATCCAAGAGTGAAGACCTCCCTGAGGCACCCAAGGATGGAGGATTGGACTTCCTCCCTGTCACTCAAGAAAAATTGGAAATGCTTATCGAAGACACCATCAAAGTCAACATATCTACTACAGAGGACCCCAAAATGCTTCTCTTTGCTGCATCACTGTCAGAAGAAGAAAAATTAGAATTCCAACAATTCTTTCAGAACAAAAGGTTAACTTTGAGTGGTCTTATGCCGATATGGCAGGACTAGATCCAGAGTTAGTATTGCACCACCTTCCTTTGCTACCTGGTCCTAAGCTAGTTAAACACAAGTTAAGAAAGATACATGCATAGATTACATTGTTGGTCAAGGACGAACTCAAGAAGTTGCTAGACACAAGTTTCACAAGGTCAATAGATTATGCAAACTGGATATCCAATCATGTAACTATCACAAAGCCCAATGGTCAAATCCGCATTTGCACAAATTTTTGTCATTTAAATAAGGCATGCCCAAAGATGACTTTCCACTACCTAACATAGACATTATTGGTGACCTCACAATAGTATATGAGTTATGAATGGTTTCTTAGGTTATAATCAGATTCATATTGCTCCTAAGGATCAGCGTAAAACTATATTCACATTTCCTTGGGGTGCCTATTGTTGGAACGTCATTCCTTTCGGTCTTAAGAATGCAAGTGTGAAATATCAAAGAGCCATGACAACAATATTCCATGAGATGATGCATACACTAATGAAATATTATGTAGATGACCTTTTTGGAAAAATCATTGACATGCAAAGATCATCTCAAGGTACTAGAAAAAAAATTCAAGAGGCTAGAAGAATACAAGGTTCACTTGAATCCAAAGAAATGTGTCTTTGGCATGACATCAGGAAATTTTTTTGGGTACATTATTTCTCGTAGAGGCATTGAAGTTGATCCTGCCAAGGTGAAAGCCATATTAGACATGCCTCATCCAAAAGGGATAGGTGAGTTTAGGACATTACAAGGTAGGTTACAATCTATCCAAAATTTCATGGCACAATTGGTAGACAAGTGTCATCCATTTCAGTATCTTCTATGCCAAAGTATCCCTTTTGCGTGGATCGATAAATGTCAGGAGGCCTTCCAACAAATACAAGATTATTTATTGTCACCACCTATTTTAATGCCACAAATTGAAGGGAAACCTTTGATTATGTACATTTCTACAACAAATTCAGCATTGGGGGCATTACTGGCACATAACGACCATGAAGTCTAAAAGGAAAGTGTCATATACTACATTAGTAGGAGACTGGTAAGATATGATCTAAATTACACAACCATCGAACATGCTTACCTAGCAGTTGTCTTTGTTGCTCAAAAATTAAGACACTATATGCTAAATCACTAGAAACACTTAGTGGCAAAGACTGTTCCTCTGAAATATCTCCTAAGTCACGCAACATTGATAGGTCACCTAGAAAAATGGGTAATGATCTTGAGTGAGTATGATATTCAATATGTGGAAAGAAAGGCGATAAAGGGATAAGTGATAGTAGACCAACTGGTAGATGCACTATATAGGGTGATCATCCACTAGTAGTAGTTTTTCCAAATGAGTGAATATTTCATAAAGAACCTAAGTCATCTTGGAGGCTATATTTTGATGGATCTCATACTAATCATGGCTTAGGGGCAGGAATACTATTTATCACCCCTCAAAATATGAAGTTCTTGTCATGGGACTCAAAATGGCCATCAAATGGAAAATAAGAAAACTTCATGTCTATGGAGATTCTCAATTGGTCATTAACCAAGTCGACGATGATTATGACACTAAGGATGAGAAATTAATTCCTTACAAATGAATGGTTGACAAATTTCAAACATATTTCCACATGGTGACTTTAGAGAAAGTTTCAAGAACAAAAAATAAGGCAACATACACAATGGCCATAGTTGGCTCTCTCCTAGACATTCCTAGTAATGTTCCTCAATTTTAATTCTTGGTAGAACAACTTTTGGTTCCTGCATCTGACATACTAGAATCAAAGATGGTTTGCAAGCTTGTTGGTCCCAATTCTCCATGGTATCAAGACATTTATGACTACCTCAAGTCCCAAACTCTTCACCCTAACTTTTCCAATAACCAACGAAAGTCCGTTATCCAAAAAGCCACTAGATATGTCGTCGTCAATGACACCCTTTACCGTCGTAGCTTTGATAACACCCTCCTTCAATGTCTCAACACTGATGAAGCACAAATGACCTTATGGGAAGTACATGAGGGTGTATGTAGATCCCATTCGAGTTGACCTACTTTAGCTAAAAAGATAAAGAGATTTGGGTATTATTTTCCAACCATTGAGAAAGATGCACTTGAATTTGTCAGAATTTGTTGCCAATGTTAGATACACAGTGAATTGATTCATGTACCAACACATGAACTTCAACCGATTACTTCTCCTTGGCCCTTCACTCAATGGGGACTTGACCTCATGGGTAAGATCCATCCTACCTCATCCAATGGCCACAAATTCATAATTTCCACAACTGAGTACTTTACTAAGTGGATCGAAGCCATCCCCTTTACATACATAAACGGAAAACAAATTTCCAAATTTATCCTCAACTACATCATTTGTCGATATGGTATTCCATAGTCCATCATCACAGACAACAAACGCCCTTTCAAAAATCAAGATTTTTGTGAGTTATGTGAACAATTCCATTTCTAGCACCATTTCTCCACACCAAATTACATGCAAGGAAAAGGTCAAGTTGAGGTGTCTAACAAGACAATAATCGAAATTCTTAAGAACATAGTCAATGATGCTAGCCATGACTAGCACATCCAAATCATTCCTACTCTATTGGCCTACCGTACCAACATCTGCATGGCTACAGGGGCCACTCCATTCACCCTAGTCTTTGGAGCTGAAGCTATCTTGCCCATCGAGGTTGAAATCCCATCCTTGTGAGTCTCCATGAAGGGTATGATCAATGATGAGGAGCATAAACAATAATGTCTGCATGAGCTAGAGATGTTAGATGAACAAAGTCATAATTCCCTAGATCACCTAAAAGCATATCATAATCGTCTCTATCACAGTTATAACAAGAATGTAATGGTCAGAAAGTTTGACATTGGCAACCTAGTCCTCATGCAAAATCCTAAGAATCAAGCTGACAGAGAAAAACCTAGCAAGTTCAAATGAAATTGGCTAGGTCCTTACATCATCACGTCCTCTTTTGGTTTTGGATCATATCAGCTAGCTACTCTATATGGTGAACAACTGATAGAGCCCATCAACATTCTACATCTTTGGAAGTTCTATGCATAGCATCAGAAAGTCTAGCTGAAAACGACCTTAAAACTATAAAAAATATGAAAAATATGAAAAATCATCACCTTGATGAAAACCTAGAAAATAGGCATGTCGGTGACACCAAAAAAAATGAAAAACATGAAAAGAAAATAGTAAAGAAAAATAATTCATACAATAGTGAAAACTAGGTAAACAAGTGCTTTGGATAAGTACAATGGTGAAAACTTGGCAAACAGGCACCATGTGTAGTCAGTCATCGCTTTTCCATCTACTATCGCTCTATCTACCTTGGACCATAATAAACATCCACTTTTCTGACATGTTATCATGACATTCACTTTGACATCATGCCATTTCTTTTGATGATCAACAAAGGTTGACATCAAATCTCATATGTTGTCCACTCTGAATACTGAGCACGCCCTTTCCTTCCCTTTCTTCTTGGCTCATTCTTTATCTAACTAGGGGAAACATTTCATTATTTAACTATAGTGGGTATCACACATGGTATTGACAATCGAAAAAGTCCTGAAAAATGACCTAAAAATTAGAAAATGTCCTAAAAATATCCATAAAAATCACAAAATGTCCTGAAAAAATCCCTTAAAATTATAAAATGTCCTAAAAAAATCCATAAAAAATCAGAAAATGTCTTAAAAAAATCCATAAAAATTAGAAAATGTCTTGACAAAATCCATAAAAAATTATAAAATGTCCTAAAAAATAAATCCAAAAAAATCAAAATATGGCAAAAACACAAAAACATCTAAATAACACTTCAAAATCTCAAAAACAGAGTCACATTTCATCTTTGTCCTTTTTCAAACTACATTGTCTTTGCACATTTGCTACATAGGCAAGAACCATCTATGAGTCATTGAGGCCCCCTAGGTTTAGTCCCTTAGGGTTCATTGGGTCAAGTCAAAAAATGTCAGTTCGTCTTCAATATGTTCGTCCCTTCCCTATCGAACTACAAGGTCTCTGAGTGCATGATGTAGGCAAGACGATCTATCAATGAGCCCCCGAGGCCACCTAGGTTAGTCCTTTAGGGCTTGTCATGTTGGTCAAATAAGTCAGACATAGTCACACTTAGACATAAGACAATCATCGAAACATCAATATTCAAATGGAAAACCAACAGACAACATAGTCCAGTCAATCATCAAGTCAAACATTAGTCAAATTTCCAAAAAAATGTCAACCCATTCACTTTATGGTCCCTTTCAAGATGCATCCTTCTTGGAATTGGAAACCCACCAAAATATCATTTGCCTTTTTAGGATGTGTCTTTTCTGATGACAGGCCCTGTCACATAGTCATTGGCCTTTTTAGGATGTTTCTTTCCTGATGATAGGCTCTATCACATACTCATTGGCCTTTTCAGAATATTTCCTTCTTGATGATAGGAATCATCAAACTGTCAAAACTCTTAAACAATCAAACTATCAAACCATCAAGCAATCAACCTTCATTACACAAATATTGGCAAACATATTGAATGGCTATTAATTTTGTTGGTCTATTTTGTCTTATATTTTTATTGTTGTGTCTCTTGGTCATGTTACTAGCTACCTCGAGGATGTCCCATGAAGGATTTAGAGGTGCGACGATGTCTCATGACCTCTTTTTCCTTGATTGATGTCTTGGGTGTGTCTTGAAAAAATGATTGGGGAAACTTCACCCTTAGTATGAGTTAGGACATTCCTTATTTGGGACTGTCTATTTTTCGCAAGTGGATGACCTTGCACACCTTAGTCTATGTCATATCATGGTGCTTGTTGTCCATTTTTCACATTTTATGGCCCAATGATGATTATGTATCACCTATTTTGTTACTTAGAAAAATATTGAAGTATTCTTTTTTCATCCTAACATCCATGTATCACATGCTAACATTTCCTCTATTCCTTCGTCCTTTAGTATTCTCATCCATTTTGAGAGCACAGTCATGTTCTTCGAATGCACATGTCCTCTTGAGGGGACATACCACTACCTCCTCATCATCCTTCCTCTCCTCACTTTCAAACTGGGGCATATTTTTGACTTGTTCTTTGACACAATGTGATAAACTGCATCATGTCAAAGAGGGAAAAAATGTAGACACATAAAAATAGCCTCAACTTGCAAACCATATTTTCTATGACAGCCATGCTTATCCCTCACATAATTCAATTATTTAATCATTTCATAATGTCATAATTATTCCTCCATGATTATTTAAATACGTAAATTACATTGATTTTTTAAAGTATGTCACTAATCAATCCTTATTCCCTCCAATTATTTATACATTCTCATTTATCCTTCTATCAAATAAACTTATTTATTCAACCCACTTTCCATTCCACCAAATAAATAATTAAAATAATTATTTATTTCATTTTGTCTCATTCCGATTTATGAATTAAACCATTATTTAATTCATAAGTCAACATTCCTCCATAAATTAAATAATTTCTACTATTCCAACTACCTCTTTTTCTCCATCATTGATTTGATTATCTCCAATTAAATCTCAACCATTCATTTCAAAGCCTGGCCTAACTTTGACCTAATGTTGACCTAACCCTAATCCTCCTTATCACATTGAATCCTGACCATCCATTCTCAATTTGAAATTCTTTAAAAGGCTCCTCTCTCTAGCCATTTTAGACACAAAGTTACACACATGCTTGAAGACTTGAATACTTGAGCACTCACAAATCTTAAATATTTTGCTTGTCTTTGGCATAGGTTATAGTTGCACTTCAAATCTTAGGGAAATTATACAAGTTGTAGCAAGATGGAGAAGGACAATGGAGGTCAACCAATGGAAACTTGAAGACTAGGTGATATTGTTTCATGTTTATTTGCTTCTTGTTTTCATTGTTCTCTATTGTTGATTAGGAATTTAATTAGTTTTATGCTACCTACATCTAACTTGAATTTTTTTATCCTAATACATTTGGTGAACCTGACTTTTATTTGAAATGCAACTCTTTATAGTTTTGTTTAATTTTCATCATGTTTCTTCTTACATTTAGGAAATCATTGGGTAATATACTTCAATATCCTATATTCACATGTGTCTTTGAAATTTCCTATGAAGTTTAGTTGGAGAGATGGTTGTTGTGAGTGAATATTATTCATTTAGTTGATAATTACATTCCATCAGTCTTTCAAAACAACCATTTGTTTATTTTAAAAGCTCACATATTATGTATTGCATGAAACACGTGCATTCCACACCTAGAGTTGCATATTTAATTTAAAAGGCTAAATTAACTTTAAGAGACATAGATATACACAACCATCCTACTTTAAGCACAAACATGGTAGCTTAGAATTAAAACCCAAGAATGGGATTTGATGCATTTAATTTGTTATTAATATGGAAGACGTGGTAGTTTAGAATCGCAAGCCGGTTTCTTGAACATATCAACGACATCCTTGTGCATATCAAGTTTATTAAGTGCACTTTTTTGCATGTAGAATATAGTAGGGCATTCAAGATGTAGACATTGTGCTTGCATAGCATCACGATGAGTAGCATTTGGGTGATCACTAATAAGATAGGCTAAACTTCTCCTCTCATAAACTGTAGGGGATACCATGGTCCCAACTTCGATGAAGTGTACATAGTAATCTATAGTTGTTTTGAAGTCCTTATCACAAATTTTCTTCATATGTGAATTCCTTGGTAAGAATTTTGAAGAAGGCCCACGCATCTAGGATGAAGAACGAGTATAAGATGTTATTGATGGAGAAAACCCACAATCTAATGGTGTTGAAGTACAAATTAGTAAGCAAATTCACAATCAGTGTGGTTTTTTTTCTTACAATCATTAATTTACTCTGTAATTTATTTTTCAAATTAACAACATGACATTTGGAGTTTGAAATAAACATTTTGACATGTAATAGGTGTAGACGAAAGTTCTATAATTGACAAGTTCATTCTGTACCACATGGAATTTATGAACAAATGGATTGATCTGTATGATCCAAAGAGAGAAGTGTTAGAAGAAAGGAGACAGTTTAAGAGTTCGAACCCAAGGAATACTCCACTTCCCACTCATTTTCTTGGGGAATGGGGCAAATATTGCACACTAGAATGGGTTAAATTCAAAATCATATAGAAGATGCAAGTACAAATTCAAACATAATAGATGATGAAATCAACATGTCTAGAGGATGTGAAAGAAAGGTATAGTTGGAATTTTACAAAATGTTGTTTCCTTACAGTTTTGATAGTATTAACTATTTTAATATTCGTCATTATATTTTTTTTTACTAAAATAAATGGCCTTTCATAGGTGAGGAAATATCCAACAATGTAGGCATATGGTCGACATTATTGTGTAGAAAGTGTAGATGTAAAGAGATGATCCTTTGATTGTGGCATCATGGTTTACTTCGAGCAATCTAGTCGATCAAGCTCAAAAGATAAGAATATAATTGAAGGGAATGTACAATATGTTGGGAAAATACAAGAAATTATTGATTTTTATTACCACTCTTTTAAATGTTGTATTTTTAAGTGTAGATGGTATGAAGCATTTGAGAGGACACAAAGACATGATACCCATAGTGGATTGTTTTCTATAGATTCCTCATCGTTCCTACCAGAGGATAAGGAACCTTATGTTCTACCAATTCATTGTGAGTAGGTATTTCTTTAACTCAAACAAGAAGTGGTACTGATCATTAATCTATTACTTCATAGCTTATTGCGAATATATACATGTGTTTTTTAATCAATAAAATTGTTATAACATACGTCTAATATATGTATGTCATTCATGTTCAGGTGTTTTTCTATAAAGATATTTTGGATTTGAAATGGATATTTTTCATACAATATGATCCAAGATTTAGGCATGTATTTGACGATGCATTAGTGGATATTGAGAAAAAAAATGATGGCTAACAAAATGAGAGACAAATTAGAGAACATCAAATAAATTAACATCCATGATGATGTTGAAGATGGTTATGTTCAGGTACAAGAAGACAACAATCCAGAGTTAGATGATGTTATGGAAGACAACAATATGGATGGTATAGAAAATGATGATCCAAATACAACTAGTAACTTGATATAGATGGTCTACAATAAAATTTCAATGATGATGAAGATGATGCAGGTCAAGATGAGGATGATGATAATATTAAATACTTGAAAGAACATATAAACATTGACAATGATACATTGGATGACATTGTAGCAGACAATAATGTTAATGACAAAGACGTCTAAATTTTTAGAATTATTTGCAATCCATGTTTAAGAAAGGATGATTCTTATGGCCTAAAATTTGAAATGCTTCATTAATATTATGTTGTACTTGGACAATTGAAAACCTGTTTTAATCTATTAGTAATTTTTTTATTTTCCATTATAATTCTAGACCAAACAACATTTGTTGGGACGGGCTTTTACACCAATCTTAATTTGTATGAAATTCAAGAACCTATTGTCAAGTAGTAAATTCCTTTCATAGATAGGAAATGTAAAGGATTCATTTAGGAAAAGATAAGTCTCTTTATGAGGGTAATCCACATGCAAAATGTAAAAAGAACATAAAAAAACAATTGTACAATAGAAAATTAGATTCAATCAATTATGTCTTATTTCACTTGCACACTTATTTGAAAGACATAGGGTATTCACCATACATTTCCTTTGATAAAGAAAACATGCGATTTCATTTATTTTTACCATATATCTCAGAAGTGAAATTGTTGTTACATAATGATGCATTGAGAAAATAATATATACAAAAAAAATGCAAAGAAAATGTTTGAAATTTAACATGCAACCTACTGTGTTTCACTGAAAGGAATCAAGATTAACTAGGACAAGAAATGCAAATAAAGTTTTGATGATTGTACTTAAAAGTGAGCAGTATATGAAAAGTGTGGACAATGATGGTTATCAAATTGAAAACATTGATTGTGATGACATTATTGTTTTATGTCATTAGAGATAAAGAGCACATACAATTTTATGTACATAGCAAATGAATATTTGAAACTAGTAAACTGAAAATGTAAACACTGTAATATTTTTCCTTAAACAATAATTCACATACTCACATACAAAAAAGGGTGAAGCATTTTTTATTCAAACCCTATTTTCTTTCATAGAAATAATAGTAAAAGAATATTTACAAGTACAAGAATATATATACTATTTCAGAGGGTGCCAATCTCTAAGAGGAATTTAATCCTTAATACCTACCAATTAAAGTAAATTAGTTGAAAGGAGTTTAATTCACACTTAACCATAAATGAATCAAAGCATCCACATAGTAAAAAATGTGCCCTGGTAAACCTTACAGATTTAAACAACTTGAAATGTCCACTTTGGAGATAGCAAAGCAATAAATAAACATGAAAATTGACACAACAATTGAACACTAAAAATGGATTACAAGTTATAATGTATTTGCTCCATTATATTGCTCAAAATATAAGCATACATAACATGAGTTCTTTTGATATGAATAAGTGGATGAGATGGTCTAGTATCTATTCTAATGGATTGAAATGATGATGATATGATGCTCAAAATTGGACATTGGTTTCCCAATTTGTATGAGAAGCAACAAGCTTTAGGTCCATTCACAAAAGTTACATCGTTTCTTAACTAAAGAATAATTATCATAACATAGAAACTTAAAAAGAGTTTAGTGTTGGATGCACCACAGTTTGTTATTCCTCAGCAAGTGCCCATGACCACCTAGGATTTGTTCAAGGATCAAGCACCGTGTTAATGCCTCCACAACAACCAAACTCTGACTACCTCCTCTTTAAGCTCGTGCAAGAAACAAATTAACCTTTGAAATGTGATCAATGTATTTCTCCTAGGCATAAGTGTTTGCATTATGTAGATTTTCTATCATTACATTCTCCAATCCAGCAATCCTCTCGAGCTGCTTATGCATTTTCTTGAGTATCTCATCCTCATCATTCATTTCACCAAGGATGCCTAGAAAATATTTTGATATCTCATTTTTCCAAGTTTCCTTATCCTTCAAATTTTTTTCTTCAAAGAAATTTGGCATGGCCATACATAGTGGCTGGTTGAAGTCACTCAATTTTTGTGTAAAGATATTTTGGAAGTTTTCATGTGTATTCACGAGGCTCTGACATTCTTGGAGAAAAGCATTATTAGCTCCATATTCCTTGATATGGGATTCCATTTCCTTCATCCCGTCAAGAAGACTTCCATGCTCCAAGAGGGCCTTGTATGTTCCATTGTGAGCATGCCAAACACCATCTACATGCTGGCACATATCTTTGAATTTCATACAAATTATCCCTGATGCTACTTCAAAATTAGTAGCATTCAATTTTATTTTTAGTTCTTCCTATTCCTTTTGAGCCTTTTCAAATTTATGCTTCCATTGAGTAGTCTCAGACATGGCCTCTAACACTATTCTTTCATGTTCAATTAAAGGAGAGTAAAGCCTTGGAGAAGCAGGAAGCCTATCTTTGTATTTGGTTAATTCTTGTTTCAACTTGTCATTTTCCTCTATCAGCCACTGGTTATCTCTTACTAGCTTTTGGAATTGGGATTTGGTGAATTTGGCTACATTCACATTCAAGTTAGCAGTTTCCAAGGGATCTATCTCTCCTACTCTTTGCACCAAGAGATCTCAAAAAATCTAATCATGGTCAATGAGAGAAGGCTTCTTGCCTAGGGGTAAAGAGCCCAAATTTGCAAAGTGGTATTACCAGGATTGTACCCTGACCCTGTATAGACCCTATCACCTTATTCATCTGTTATTTGAAAAAAAATATTCTTTCTCTTCAAAAAGCTATCAAACACAATGGTTGAACTAATATCCAACCCAAGAAGGATCATAACTCCAACTTCTTGCAATAATGCTCTTCCTCTCTCAGCAGTCATGTTTCTCAATTTCCCTATCAACTTCATGTTGCAACTCTTTCAAGGAATCAACCTCTTGCTTAGGGTCAATGTCCTTTAACCTTTCTCTTATTAGTCTTCATTTATACTCATATATAAAAGACTTAAATTTAGGGGTCTACAAAAAATTATCATCTGCAACAAATTCCTAACTTGCATGATGCCTCACATCATCTAATAACTCATCAGAGGCTTCAAAGGTAATCACAATTCTTTCCAATGGAATCTCATATTGGGGTATAATAGGAGCATTAAACTATGAGAATCCTTCTTCCTCCTTATTGTTATCTTCTTCCATGGACGGGGAACCAACTGAAAATCTCACTTTAGGAGTGGGCTAAGGTGATAAGTGATCTAGTGGAGTGATATTTTCTACTTTCCTCCTAGGACCGATGCCCCTTCCTCTTTCAAATGCCACAAGTGGCACACCTCTTATCAGTTCTTCTTCATGGAGGATTAATTGTTCAATTCTTTCTATGGGATCATGTACCTCAGGGTAAGCCCCTTTGTAACCTAGGCTATTATTCACCTTCCAAGCCTCAACCATCATAACCCTACTATAGGCATTCATTCTCATCATGTTTTTTTTTTCTTCACAACTTCTAATGACATCCTCTAAAAGGAAGCTATGCTCATACCCTTTCATTTTTTGAAAACTTTTGACATCACAAATGAAGTGTTCAAGATCAAAATTTTCCCTTTTGTTGCCAATTGACAAGCCATAATAATCTAGTTTACCACTAACCAATTTATAGCCTGAATCAAAGATAATAGTGAAATCACAAAAGCATAAAGTGGAAGGCATGAAAGTTGAAAATGACAATTGCTTTATGATCTATAAATATGCAACTCTGTTTGGAATAGTCTTAGGCAAAAAATAAGGTGAAACTTCAAATCTATAAACCCTAATAATAGTACAATCCCCAAACATGTTCCAATCCCCCCAATTGTGATTTATCCCTACTTCATGACCCGTATCTTTTGGTCAGAGAAATCTTCAGATCTCTAGGGAGAGGTCATAGTCACATTTGTGGCCTAGCATCTTGTTTACTGGTTTGACAAAATATTCCTCAAAATATAGGTAGTGGGACCTCCCTCACCTACTATCCCACACAAATTTCCACATTTGTATAGGGCTTCAATTTCCATCAATATCTAATTATTCTTAATTCCTCACTCCATATCCTCATCACCTACCCTTCATATAATATCATTTGCATGAAAAGAGAATAGTGCTTGAAATTATTGGATTCACTATCATTCTTGATGATATTGAGGGAATTATTGATGGCCTCTGATAAATACTCTACATAAACATAGGGTTAGGCATTATGGCTTTGGATGTCTATGGCTAAAACCATAGGAGAAATTTTCATGTTCTTAGGAACATCAATTCCTAGTACTTGACCAGTTGATTAATAAGTGTATTGAAAGTATTTTCCAAACAAAACCACAAAGAATGTGGGCTTATCTTCACTAGAGAACCTCATACTTTGGTTACCCGCACCTTTAACCCTATGTAGAGGTAATTTCAACCTCTTGTAACTTGTTTCCATGGTATGATATTCCTCCAAAAAGTCTCTAAATCATATGACCATGAATTGTGACCCATCAGGAAAATGAATTGCTCTCGTCTTTGGATTGTAATTCCTTGCCAACACCTTGATTAAGTCTACATTCACAAAGATGTTGGGTACTACAATTTTACCCAAATTCTAATTCCATAGGTTTGACATCACTATGTCAGAATTTCTTCCTATAATGATAAATAAAGAGGTCATAACCCCTAGACGGAGTCCATGCATCTCCCAGATTTTTTTTTATCTTCTTATGTCACACATGATGGGTTAAGTTATGTTATTCTTCCATACTTTAGCCCAGACCTAGGACACTTATCTATTAAGTCTTGCTTCAATTTCCTAGCTTCATTTTTTATCTTTTTGCTTTATGTTTTCCTAGGGTTTTTTCCATATCAACCCTACTCATGCAATGCTTTCATCTACTTACTGAGAAAATACTTTGAGCTAAATCTAGACTACTTACTTGGATAAATGCTACAAATTTCTAGCTTCCTTCTGCCATCCAACTTGGTTCTCCAAATCCTTCAATTACAATGCACAGTGATTTCAACTTCTTTTAGGCTGTATTTATCAAATTTCAGGACACTTCATCTAGCCCTAGTTCATAAATGGTGCTTGTGCCACCTTTATGATCAAGTTCTTCATTAATAGTAGTAGTCTCATCAATATTTTTATTAGTCTCATCAATCAGACTAATCATCATTTCATAATTGTCGAAGAGACTTTTAATTAAAATGCACGTTGTTTCTTCAATATGCTGGTATGGTAGTGTTTTTCCCTTCCCTTCTAGTGTATACCGCTCTACCGCATATGTTACTTACCTTCCTGATGGTATAGCGGTGTATGCTTTTGATCATTACTTGAAGACTGTCGATGAGACAATCTTATTTCTCTTACCAATATCTCAATGTCTCATCAACATTAGATTTTATATTCCTCTAATGTTGGTTGCTGGTGTTGATGAGACAAGTTAATGTCTCTTGATGATATGCCACTATCTCATTGACAATCACTTCATTATATTCAAGAGTTTTTTTCATCAAGCACTTATAGATATACCTCAAGTGTCGATATGGCATAAGTGATTCTCTCCTCGATATGCCTACATCTTGTTGACATTCACTATTTTACATTGTTGATGAGACATATAAATAAGTCTCTTCGACATAGGGGTGTCTCATCTACATTTCTGATCTGTGATTTGTGCTAATGTCAGGGAGACATTGGAGGGACTCTCATCGACATGGTGTTGTCTTGGTGATACAATATGAGCAATCATAGGAGTATTTCAAAGGAGGGATACACTTTGATGCTATGATCAAGGGTTTTATTTGGAAGATCACATGAGGGATTTTATTTAATTTAAGTTATTATGATAGGAATTCTATGCATATGGTGGATGTAAGAGATGAGTGAAAATGAAATTATGCAAAAATAATTAGGATGGAATTTTGGCTACAACACAATCCATGTTTTAAAAAGGATGATTCTTATGGCCTAAACTTTGAAATGCTTTAGTAATATTATTTGTGTCGATACAAATTACTTATTGCAATATCCTTAAATTTCTCACTCTTTGGTATGAATTGTTGGTAGAAAAAATTAGGATTACTTGGATGCTTCTTCCATTCATTTTGTATCAACATATGTTCGTGAAGACACAAAACTTAATAGCTCAATTAGGTAGAGATTTTGTGATTTTCAAATGAAGAGTAAGGTACATTTTTATTTCTGCTACATTACATTCATGTGCATAAACAAAATCAGAAGGTTACATTCTAGATTGTACTTATGTAGATGCATATAATATAGGAAAGATTGAATAATCCTTTCAAAAATTTAGTCTTTATTGATAATGTAAATGTATGTTGTTCCACAGAAAGTCATGGAACTAACTATTTGAATGGATATAATTGAAAAACTATACATTTATAGATATAAAAGAGAAAAATGCACATAAAGAGAAAGGGAACCCATCATTTCCTCAATGAAGAATCTTAGTTGCTTTGTTCTGCATCATCTTTAGACTTCCCACTTGTCTAAGCCTCCAAGTTGATGTATTCCTTGTTGTTCCTATGTTCCCTACATTTGAGTGAGAAGAGTGTTGTTAGAGCAATGAAGGATCACTAGTGAAAATATGTGCATACATCTATAAACATATAATTTGATCATCATGTGCATTCAAATAACTTGCATACCATATATTTCTAGGAAAACAAGAAAGTTATCAGACATATCTATCATATGCTCAGTTTTATCTAACATGTTTTCTCATTGTGTAGGTATAGATAAAATCGGGTTATTTTGTTTATCTAGTTACAACATGTGGGGTAAAATTTGGCTCCTACAAGGGCTGAGCCTAGCCTACTGCCTTATTGTTTCATTTGGGAAAGATAATCACAAGTAAACCATCCATGAAGCATTAAATATCAATCTTTTCAAGGATAGTGGAGTATGTTGGTAAGGGGTAATCTCCTTATTGATAAAGATTTATCCTTATTAATAAGAACATTCCACTATCAACATAGCAACGATTCTAACAAAATTGATCATCAAGGATTCCAAGATAGTTTTCATTAACAGTTTGGTTAAAAGTAAGTAGCACCAAGCATCACAACAGTCACAAGAATTGAACATGAGGGAAGTCATGTAGATTAAAATCTTACACAATAGTCATCACTTGCAAAGACAGAGACACCATGTTTCCACATAAAAAATTAAATTGAATGCATGAAAGGTACAATGATGAAGTCCATAATAGTGAATGTTGCTTAAGAGGGATTGAAGGACAAAATTTTGTATCAAGGAGAACAAGATAACCTCAAACATTGTTGTACCTGAGTATGATAGTACCTAAGCTTGTAGTGTTTCTAGATGGAACCTATAGTGAAAAAGTATAGTCTCCATTTGAAGGAACCATCTTTGGAGCTCTTCCCTAAAATGAGGGTTGAAAAGATTAGAAGAAAATAAATACCATAATTCTAAAGTAACAATTTGTATCAAGACAAATGTTAGAAAGTATAATTAAAAAGAAAAATCCTTACAATTGGACCAAACAAATTTATGATTTTATCTTTAGAATGTAGGAACTTTCTCTATTGGAGCTTCAAAACCTAAATTAGATCTCCAATTGGACCAATAAAATTTATGATTTTATCTTTAGAATATAAGAACTTTCTTTGTTCGATATTCAAGACCTCAAATTAGATCAAAAGTTGGATAAGTAGATTGATGATTTTATCTTTAGAATGTACAAACTTTCTCTATCTGATATTAAAGATGTAAGGTTGGGTCATAAACTAGATAAGCAGATTTATGAATTTATCTTTACAATGTATGAACTTCCTTTTTTTTTATATTTGGAAATTCCTACACACAAGTTGTTCTTCTGAGCAAAAACACCTGGAAGTGTTTCACACCAGTTCAAGGTACAATCCAACCTGGTTATGACACTGATAGCAATCCAATTTTTCCTGAATGGTCCATATCAAAAAGAAGCATCACAATCTATTCTTCCTACACATAAAAAGTCCACATATTAACCCCTTCTAAATAAAACTCAAAATACCATGAAACAATGAGTCCCCTATTTTAGTAAGTAGGTAGTCTATAGGGCATAGTTTGATTTTATACAAGGATGCTCATGAAAGGAATCTTCAAGTGATAGTGAGTGAGTTGTTTGAGATTGCAAGATGGTGCAATATCTAGTCTTAAAGGTAGTTAGCAAAGTAGTAAATGTGCAAGAAAATCAAATTATACACAACAAACAATTCACAATGCTATCTTGCATAATGCCTTAAGTTTGAAGAAAAAAATCTCACAGTATCTTGATGAAAGTATTGACCTTAATGGTCAATCACTGGAAACCATGATTTTAAAAGATGCTATTTTACTTATGGAGGAAAATTTTTAAGCAAGGTGGTGAGTGGTGGTTTGGAACAATGGCAAGTATGAAGGACTTGTTGTATATGCATACTATGTAGTCTAGCTTAAGACAACATTATTAGAAGAGATTGAAGGTGGATTATGGAACTCAAGGGTTACATGATAAAGATTAAAACAAAGACTGAGATCTATGTAAAAGCCACTATCATGAAGATATTAAATATTTCAAATGAAAAACCTTAGCAGCTGGAGTAATGAACACATGATGAAAGAGGATAGTGTGCTAGGGTAGATTTAGGATATCTCCACATTATCTAATCATAGGAAAATACATCATTTATTTATTTTTTTAAATTAAAATAAATTATTCTAAACCCTATATAGGACACATTGATACTTTAAAAGCATCTCATTTTTTTTTTTAATTAAGAGAATTCATTCTAAACCCTCAATAGGATACATTGATACTTCAAAAGTATCTAAATGACTTTGAGATTATGCAAAAATATGTCAATTAAATACCTGGATTACAAATAGTAGGCAAACATTGTAACCCTTGTTGATCAGAGCAGGAATGAGATAAAAAACAATGAATCCTATGCCTCCTATCATGCACATCTCCTTACCATTCTTTGTCATTCTTTACTAAAACACTTCTCCATTTTGGTGGGATACGCCTGAAAATAAGGCTTCAACAAATGTTTTATTGTATGCTTATTAAAATGAAAACTTCATTCTAGTAGGCTATGCCTGAAAATAATATTTTGACAAAAAATTTAGAGTATGTTTATTAGAGTTTTACTGTATTTTGGTGGGCTATATTCTTGATTCCTTTAATGATTTATTCAAATGGATTGTGACTAACATGATTTTCTGCATTTAGTACTATAAATTGTAATGATTCCATGATTACTTTATTACCATTGTCTCTTATTATACCAATTGTAGTATGGTGGGGTTTTCCCCTTCCCTTCTATTGTTTACCACACAACTGCCTTGCTCAAGGCTTCCTATTGTAGGGTTGCGGTGTATACCACTCTACCACATATGTTACTCACCTTCCCAGTGGTATAGTAGTCTATGCTTTTGATCATTACTTGAAGATCTTGTCTTACTAATATCTCAATGTCTCATCGAAATTACTTCATTATATCCAAGAGTTATGTTTCACCAAGCACTTGTAGATATACCTTGTTGATGTGACGTAAGTGATTCTCTCCTTGATATACCCATATCTTGTTGACATTTCACTATTTTACATCATCGATGAGACATATAAATAAGTCTATTTGACATAGGAGTGTCTAAATTCACGCTACACCTGAAGCTAAAGTAGGAGCTAAAAGTGGCACGAAACTTGAAGCTAAACTCGAAGCCAAAGGCAACGCCACACTCAGAGCTAATATCGATGATACTTTTGGTGCAAATTAACACCTTAATTAGAGTTGAATTGTCTTGATCGGTGCAAATAAATGCCATAAAAAGCACCATCCCAATAAATAGTGCTGACGTTCTCAGAAAAATGGGAAAAATTATATTAAAATAGTGGGTGGAAGTAAAAAATGGAGCAAATTATAGGGATTTGTTGTAGTGTTAGAATTTTTACACACATTTCCATTTCATATCTATTCTTTCTATTAATATTTAATTACCAACTAGGGGTTTGACCAAGGCAAACCCCACATAAGCAAATGAAAACAACATTTTGTTTCATAGATTTTTAATAGTTTTAGATCCAGAAGTGAAGTTTGGAAAACATAGGAAAGAAGTATAGAGATAGGAGAACAATTTTAGATCCTACTTGTTTGGAAAGAAGAATTAGGACTAAATCATTTCCTAGGGTGTATGAGTTCTAGTATACCCCTTTTTGCCAGTTTTCGTTAGATCCTTATTTGTTAACAGAAGATTCCAAATTATGTCCAAATTCTAATAGTAGGCTTAAATTTCCCATCCTAGTGTATGAATCAAAGTGCACTTCAAGAACTACAAATTTTAACATTTTCAGATCTTTTTAGACATCTCCTATCCTATAGGTACTTTTCTATTTCTCTTTTTTTTGTAATCTAATTTCATAACATTATAAGTTTCTAAGGTTTAATGCATTACGGTTTGCATTTCTCCTTTGAAGCTTCATTTTAATGATGAATCCCCCTTTTAATCACAGTTAAGGAAACCACCACCCTTAGTCCTTACCTCATTGAGTCACTTGGTTGAGGGATCTTGGTTTCCTAATGAACTAAGAGTGAAATAGGCCCTATCCCCCTACTTCCATCTCCTAAAAGGTGGAACACCTATTTCCTTATGTTCATTTTGGTGAACCCTACCTTTGACACTTGCATTTTTTATTTGGAGAACATTGTAGTCCTAGATCTAGGTTAACTTTTCATTATATTTACATTAATTGAATCGCATTTAGGACTCTTAAATATTGCATTAGTAGAAAAGTGCATATAGTTGCATTTTTAGTCTTGCATTATTGAATTTCACTAGAAAACTGTAATTGCAAAAAATCATTTGAACTTATAACTTAGAAACCTTAACATCAACTCAAAATTTTCTAAATTTGGTTTAAAAACCCTAATATGGGACTCATTTTCCCACATGGATGATTTAGTCCCTATACATGTGGTTTTTCTAGACTTTTGGGAATTCTATCTTGACTATTTTTTAGCATTTGAACCTTCCATAAACCCTATTTAAGACTCATTCACCCATCTAGGTGATCTAGTCTCATACGAAACCTAAATCTACATTTTGTAACATTAAATACTTCATTTTTATGCTCTTTTCTATTGTTGTTAGATCCTTGTTTCAATTTGTTGATTTTCTATTTCATTCATTTCAGTAGATCTAGCTTAAATTGGTGCATGTTTCAATTGCAGATAGAATTATATTACTAAACTTTTTTCTCCTTTCTCACATTAGTAAAAGATAAGATTAGATCACATTTGGAATTCATTAGAAAAAAAACTAAAAAACATCAAAACCAAAACAACGATAAACTGATGAACCCCTTGGAGAAAGCATAGTTAGTTGAGTATGTCAAATATATTTTTCCAAGTTAACCCATCCTTCAATCCCTTTAGTAGTGATGAATTTTAAATTTTATATAAATCCCTTGAGAATTTCATCTCAAAAGTTTCATCCACTAATGCTTGTTATAACAAACAAAAATAAAGAGAAGTTGTTAATGTTGTCCAACCTCAACTCATTGTTTACCCACCTTCAAACCAACCTCAAAATCAAAACAAACCCATTCTCATCCTTGAACCACATAAGAATAATGTTTCATAGCAATCAAGTTATTTTACCATTGCTCATACATATAACACTAGAAACAATCCACAACCAATACAAACAACTTCAACATATCTCCCTTTTCCTTAATCTATTTTTCCTAGTGCTCCTCATTTTCCTTTGCATAGTGGGAAGGAGTATGATCTTGTTGAGCAACCTAAAAATATCCCTATGGGATCTAATTCAAACTTCACCTAGTTATCATACGATGCTTCAAATAGCCTTGCAACAAGCTGTTCCCTCTAGTGCATATCCAAGTGATGTAGCAGCTCTAATTCAAGGAATGAATACTATTAACAAAGACATTACCTTTCATCAAAATGATTCCTTCATGATAATAGCTAAATTTAGTAGAATAGGAAGAAAGTGAACCCTTGTTGACAATGTATCCACTCTTAATGTGTGTAGTATAACCCTTTTGGATAAACTTGGCATGTATAAATCAAGAATTAAACATGATTCCTTATCAATTCAAGCATTTGACAATGTAGGATTTATGCAATCACTTGGTGTGATTAGCTTTCCCATTATAGTTGGAAAGGCCATGCTAAAAAATCCCATCCATCTTATGCCTCATGATCTTTCATACAATCTTCTTTTAGGAAGACCTTTAATTCATGAGATGCATGCACTGTCTTTGACTCTTCATCGTATCATGAAGTATTTCTATAACAATAAAGTGTACCGAATTGAGATAGATACTGAGCCCAAAAGTTGTTTACAAATTAAAAAATGGAACAACAAGGCATATGAAAGAAGAAAAATAAGAGATAGAAAAAGTGTCAAAGTTATTGGAAGATGAATGGGGTTCCTTAGACTTCACATCTTTGTTCATGGGAGAATAGAAAATCACAACAAAAAAAACTAAAAATAAAAAGAAACCAATGGTAATTTCAACATAGAATTCAAAAGAAAACTCACAATAATCTACTTCATCCACTCCAGAAGAAGAAACAAGCTATACAACAAATTTTGATGAGATAGTCTATCAATAACCACCAAACCTAAAATAAATGGAGAAAATTTATGGAAAAGGTTATGAGTTTATGAAACAACTTGGATATAGTGGAAAATGATGTGGAAGGAAAGAGAAAGACACCTATGTTCCTATAGAGCCTAACACACAAGAAACTTAAAGTGGTGTGGGTTATTTCCCTACTAAGATAACACAAGCAATGAAAAGACCTTCATTAAACATCAATGCTATCATGTGTAACCCTAATAAAATACCACTCACTTTGAAGCATCCTGAATTGATTGATATAACTTGTGAAGAATCATTGAAATACTTTGAAGATGATGAAGCCTGGAAAGAAACGTTAGAAGTTTATGACATACCATTTAATCTTTAAAAAAATGGGTTACATGTGCTATGGTTAGTTTTAAGAAATAAGATGAAGAGAAGGAATGCAATGAGAATGATAAGGACAATGAAGAATATAATCCTAAACTTCAGAAAGAAATTACACTTCCTTTGGGAGATACAATCAACATACTGATGGATATCGCTAATGAGGAGAAAGTGATTAAAATAGGAAAGTGCCTTGATGAATATGAACAAGAAGACCATGCAACTTTACTTCATGACTTTCATAAAATTTTCGCTAAGACTTATTTGGATATGTTGAGAATTGATGCTAAAATAATAACACACAATGTAGTCCTTGAAGAAAATACTAAACGGGTGAGACAAAAGATATGAAAGATGAATCTTAATATAGCCTTATTAGTTAAGGATGAGATTGTGAAACTCCTCGAAGCTAGTTTTATACGACCAATTGATTATTCTTCTTGGATCTTGAACATTGTTGTCATCATGAAACTTGATAATCATATTGGGATGTGTATGGACTTTCGTGATTTGAATAAAGCATCTTTAAAAGATGATTTTCCCCTTCCTAATATTGACATGATATTGTAATCGACTGTGGGACATGCTTTGTTGTCATTCATCGATGGATTTTATAGATATAATCAAATTTTTATTAACCCTTGAGATCAATACAAAACAACATTTAATACAACTTGGGGAACACTGTGTTGGGTATTCATGCCTTTTGGATTAAAGAATGTAGGTGCAACATATCAGAGAGCTATGACATTGATATTTCATGATTACATACATAAGATTTTGTAAGATTATGTTGATGATATTCTATCCAAATATTTAACTAGATAATTTACCATGTAAATATCCTTCAAAAAATATTTGAAAGAATGCAAAAATATAACATGAGATTGAACCCAAAAAAGTGTCTTTGGTTTAGATAGTGGAATTCTTTTAGGTTTTATCGTATCTCACAGAGGCATTGAGGTGGACATGAAGAAAATTGATGCTATAGTTAACATGCCACCTCCTAGAAACATTTCTCAATTGTGCACTTGACAAGGAAGAATTCAGGCTATTCATTGTTTTGTAGCACCATTAGTGGACCAAACATTACCCATTATGCAAATCCTTAAGAAAGAGCTTAAATTTAATTGGAATGAGGATTGTAAATAGTATTTTGAGAGTTTGAAAGATTATCTTGCTACTCCACTTATTTCACAACCCTCTATGCAAGAAAAACCATTTATTCTTTATACAACATCGACCCAAGTTCTCGCAACCTTGTTCACTCAACAAGATGAATGTGGTAATTAACATCTTGTTTATTACATTAGTCAAACTCTATTTGATTATTAGACATGGTATAAGATTATATAAAAACAATGTTACACTCTTGTGTTAGCTACTAGTAAATTGAGGCATTATTTACTCAATGTTGAAATCCATGTGATGACAAAATTTGATCCTTTAAAGAACTTTCTCGCTAAAACCTATTTATCGAGACACTTAGCTAAGTGGGTTATGTTGTTAATTGAGTTTGATTTTAAATTTGTCTCTTAAAAGGAAATCAAAGGACAAGCCTTGATAGACCAATTAGCTGATGCTCCCTCTCCTACAGTGTTACCTAATATTAAATTATTCCTTGACGATAATGTGTTGACAATTGCGACTAATACATGGCAATTTTTCTTTGATGGCTCTAAGTGTAGAATTGTCTCTGAGAAAGGGGTTATACTAATCCCACCTATAGGAAAGACTATTCCCTTGTATTACCACTTAAACTTCCTATGCATAAACAATGCAATAGAGTATGAGGCTTTAATTACTTGAATACGCACCGCTTTAACTTTGGGAGCTCAAAACATTAAGATATTTGGTGATTCATAATTATTCATTAAAAAAATAAATGGATCATATCAAGTAAAGGATGAAAAATTATAGGAATATAAGGATCTCAAAATGACTCTCTTAGGTAGCTTTGATTCATATACCATAGATAATATCACGCGAACAAATAATTAGCATGTGGATGCAATGGCAGGTGTGGCTACCCTTGTATCTCCTTAAAATTCTTTAACAAACTTCACATTCATTGTCCATACAATTATGTAAAAATTAATAGAAGATAAGGTCAAAGAAGTGTTATCAACCACCACGAAGAGCTCTACTAAATGATACACACTAATAGTGACTGCAACTATGATTCATTCCTAATGCATGGATATCAGCTTCTTAAACATCAGCAGGGTCCTAGACCCTTGTACAGTAGTTTAATTATTTGAAAGAAGGTACCTTTCTTGAGATGAAAACTAAGAATACTCGATCTCACTTCGAAAGCTTGTGTCTATATATATAATCTTTACCACGTGTTGTATAGAAGGTTTTTTGATGGCCTTTTACTTCAATGCCTTAAATAATCTAAAATCCCTATAGAACTTGTGGAAGCTCATGTGGGTGCTTGGGGAGGTCATTTTGGACAAAGATCATTTGTTCAAAAGCTAATCCACATAGGATACTATTGGAGACATATGGAACAAGATTTCTTTGAATACATTAAGAAATGCGACAAATGTCAAGAACATAGCAATTTGATTCATGCTCTTGCTTCCAAGCTTCATGCCTAGGTTCATTTTTGGCCATTCTCCTTATGGGGTTTGGATCTTATTGGAAAAATATCACCACCTTCTGTTGATGGGCATACCTTTATAATTACTACAATAGATTATTTCACAAAATGGGTTGAAATCATTCCCCTCTGTTCAACAACTATTGATGTAATATGCCATTTCATATTGGAACACATCATTTCTTCCTTTGGACTTCCTTCTGTGTTAGTTTTGGACAATGGGACACCATTTAAGAATAATGACATGAAGAAGTTCTTAGAGACGTTTAACATCCAACATCATTTTTCAACACCCTACTACCCACAATCTAATGGTCAAGACAAATAAAATAATAAGACTCTTGAACAAATCTTAAAGAAACTAGTAAGCAAGCATAATAAGGATTGGCACATGCAGTTAACATGTGTTATGGGATTCATGTACTAGTATTAGAACACCAACCAAAAATACTCCTTCTAACCTTCTCTATGGTACCGAGGCAATAATTCCCTTGGAGTTAGATATTCGTTCATTAAGAATTACTCTTCAAGACTTATTGATGATAACAATTATAAAGAACAATGATTAAATAAGCTTGAAATGCTTGATGAATAGTGGATCAACAGTCTTCAGAACCTCCAATGCACCTTGTAGGCCTTTTACTCATCCAACAACCCTAGTCTCTCATACAATATCCTCCATGTGCTCTTGATCTATGTGGTCTTTCTCTGCCTAAATCCTGAAAATCTCTCCATGTAGTCTCTTAAGCTCCATCAAATCTCAAGATGACCGAAGCTCATAATAGGTAGCCTGCAGTGTTGATAGATCACCCATGGCTCGATCAACACACTTGGTCGCACTCTTGTATTCTCCTCTCAACCTTTCGAAAGGATTGAATAGATCTAGATGCTACTCCATCATTAGTGGTGGAATGTAATTTGTGGTGATAACCTCGTCTACAAGAAAAGGAGGAAAAATCTCTATGACAACCCATCAATAGAGATCTTGTAGCTCTCTCATGGATCTTGTAGGATGAAAATCATTAAGATAATCAGTACGCATCATGACATATATATATAAATCAAAATCAAGAACATGAGCATAATCATATACATAAACAATCTATCATCACCTAGATCTCTAGCCTGATGTGTAAATACAACCCCATTCTATGTAGGACATATAGAAGATCTACTATGCTCTCAATGCTCATAAGTGCTAGCATGTGCTATGGTTGCTTCTTGTGATATGGAAACCAAGGTAGGAACTGAGTCTCTCCACTTAGGAATAATTAGACCCTCACCTTTTGTATCACTTCCATCACTCATTAGTTGGCTCTCCTAATTGTCGTCATCCTCATCCTAGTCCTTTTCCTCGTCATCCTCATAGTCTAAGTCCTCCTCATCATAATCCTCCTCTACCTCATACACAAGAAAATCTAAAGTCTTGACCTCCTCTCCTATCTCTTCCTCATCAACCCTGTGATCTAGAAGAGGTCATATGTAGCCTATAGGCTCATCCATAGGAAAGACTAGAGCTAGTTGTGATATAGCCCACCACTCCTTGTATGCATATGTAGAACCAATGTCATTAGTATTGGAGATTGGGGCCATGTCGAGATCCTCATCATCTAAATCAATAGATATAACATAATCGACTATTATCATCTTGTATGTCTAGGCCTATGGAAACTCCACACTGATTGTCTATAGAATAGGCATTCAACTAGTGGCACCTATATTTGTCAAAACTACCTCATGACATGATTGTAGTAGAAAGGTCTCACTACGTAGTCATGCCTCCCTACATAGAAAGGTTTGCATGCTATTCAACTAGTGTGTCTCATCTAGCAATAGAGGTATTAGCTAGTAAGGTCTCCATAGGATCTCATCCTCATCAAGAGAGTTGAAATTGAATCTCCAAACTAGTAAATCCCCATACCACCATGCTTGTCTAAGCATATATCTGAAGGAGTGCGGGTAGCCCATACTACCAATAGAAGGAAATCATATTAGTCTGGTACATGTGATACTCTTTAGGCACCAAACTTGTAGAAGTGTACAATGAACCATACTATCCAGCTCTTGATAGGTGAATTGTTCCAATTCAGAGTACATATGTGCTAGCATACAGTGACCCCAAGCATAGATGGTCCTATTCTGCTCCATCTCCCTCATCATGTGTACCAGTCGTCCATATAGACGTGCTCCTTGGCCCTCTAGGACTAGTACTAGTGTGGTAGTAAAAATTATAATCAACCTAAGGAGTGGTGAACATGCATAAAGAATCCACATTAGCTCAATGTGTGGCCCCACAATCCTCTCTTGAATCAAACCTACAAGATAATACTAGATATCTACTCTCATCTCTTGGTAAGATCGATCCTCTATGAAATTTACAGTCTCGCCTTAGATAGGGATTTGAAGAATTTGATGCACATACTCTAGAGTAATGGCCATCTCCCTAGTGGGAAGGTGAAAGGTACAGGTATTTGCATCCTATCGCTTAGCTCCTATAGGTGATAGAATAGTCTACCACCTAGACATTGTCATGATCAAGGAGGAATATAATAAAAAAACAAAAATAGCATCCATAAGCATCCCAAAAATCTCAAATCTATACATCAACAATTGAAAAGTGTGCTAAATTTGCTCAAGGATACTTTTCAAGGAGTCCTAGACACTTTACTCCTTATTTGGGACACTTTTCAACAAAGTGGGACACTTTAAAACAAAGTGGGACACTTTGCAAAAAAAGTGGGACACATCAAAAAAGTGGGAGACTTTGCGAAAAAGTGGGACACTTTACAAAAAAGTGGGCCGATTTGCAAAAAAAAGGGGACACTTTGTGAAAAAAAGGGACACTTTACAAATTTTTCTTTCAAGGTCCTAAATATATCTACAAATACATAAAATATTAGGCAAAAGCATAAAAATGAAGCAAAGGTAGAGAAGAATCCACTCACTGTATGTTGCAGATCGCCCTGAGCCACCTCGTCGCATAGGCTCTCAAGTCTTAGAGGCATGTAATGTCATACACTCAGCATCATCAATCACTATCCACCGAAGTAAAGATACAAAGAGGTAAAATACAAAATTATCACAAATTACTTAACTTTTTCTTCTTATATACTCATATTAGGTTATTTACATGTTAAGGTAAAAAGTACTTTTTAGTTTCAAACTAGCATATTGGGGGCTAGAGAGCTCAATTTTCAACACCGTTTGTAATGTTGGATTCATAATTACACTCACGGTCTCATAAAATGTTTATCATTATGTGGTATGGTACTTGTAAATACCTTATGATATGACTTATACAATTCAATGTGGTTAGACAACTACCTCAATTCCACCTCCATAAAGCAAGCAGAACCAAGGGGGGCATGCATCTATCCTCAAATTTGATTTCTTGAAGAAGTTAGATAAGGTGATTTTTGAATGAATAACAAAGTGGTTTTGTACGATGTGGTTCCTAACATTGTGGTTTTGTAGAGAGCTACAAGGTGAGCTTCATTCTCCCATGTTTGTGAATGAATCGATATGAGTATCCTTTTTATAAATTCTACCATTTGAATTCCTTTAGCTTGCATATACATGTAGAGTCATATGGGAACTAAAGTGGGGGCTAAATGTAGTGTCAAATAATGTACTCCCTTCTTGGAGATAGTACAATTTCACACTTAATTTGGACCTATTTTAGTACCCTTACATTTTTCATCTATAAATCATAATTAATAGGCTCCTAAGACCCTTTATTATAGATCCAAAGGTTTATTTCGACTGAAATCCTGACAAATTCAATAAATACATTTAATATTTCAACCCCTCAATATTATCTCACCCCAAAATCTACGGTGGGACCTATATGCCACATTAGGCATATAAGTCCCTGTTGATGTAATCCATACACCACCTTGGGCATACGAGTCTTGTTTGGGGCCTTTTTAGGGATTAAGCAAGAAAATAAAGTTTTCTTAATTCAAATTTCACAAATTGCAGTATTTGGGATCTAATAAACGGTAAATTAGACAAATTCCTATTAAATATAAGTCTCACACTTATTTTTGACAATTAAGGAACTAGAGAGAATAAGACAATTGATCAAGTAAGCAAGAGATTCAAACATTTACATTCAAGAGTTAGGGTTGTTAGTTTTAGGACCAAATTTGCAATAAGCAGAAATACAACACATGAACAATAAACACAACACTTTTATCTTGGGAAAACCCTCCTGCTCAAGGGAGAAAAACCCAACCAAAAATATATCTCTTATATATTTAATGAATAAGAGAAGAAATCTGCTTTACAATCAGACCCTTCTCAAGGGAGAATTGATACAATGAATTGATAACACCTATCCTTTGATGCAAAGATAAATATGTTTCTTCTTGAAGTCGATCTGCTACTATAAGATGGTTTGTTGCTCCTTCTTGAAAGAATGTGAAAATGACAATGACTTAATTGATTATCAAATGGTTAAACATATCCTTCTATATATACAATGCAAGTATACTCTTCATATAAGCAAGGTGACTCTTTATTTGGTCGGACACTTAAAGAAAATAAAATATTAATTATAATAGGTTGACTTGCCTTAAAAATTATTTATTATATTAAATTAGGAGAAAATATCTCAAAGAAAATAAAATATTAATTATAATAGGTTGACTTGCCTTAAAAATTATTTACTATATTAACTTAGGAGAAAATATCTCCTTAAGCTACAGACACTAACACTCCCTCTTACCTAGGGAGGTATTTTCCAAATATCTTCATCATGAAGTCTTTCAACATGACACCCACAATGGCTACACCCATTTGTGGAAAACTCAAAGGTTCATCACGGAGTCTCTCAACGTGATGCCATCATGGAGTCTCTAAACATGACATCCACCATGGCTACTCCCATGTGTGGAAAGAAACACACGTACAAGTGTCCATCACAGAGTCTCTCAATGTGATGTCATCATGGATTCTCCCAACATGACGTCTACCTTGGCTACTCCCATGTATGGAAAAACACAAGTACAAAGGGTTCATCACAGAGTCTCTCAAAGTGATGTCATCATGGAGTCTCTCAACATGACGTCTCATCTCAGTCTGAGAGATGAACAAGGGCTCACACCTCATATTTCTCCATCTTAGAGAAATATACACTATAAGGGATTTCACCTCATATTTCTCTATCTCAAAGAAATATACATTACAAGGGCTTTCACCTCATACTTCTCCGTCATAGAGAAATATATGCTACAAGGGCTATCACCTCATACTTCTCTATCATAGAGAAATATACACAAGGGATTTCACCTCATACTTATCTATCAGAAATAAATATACATTACAAGGGATCTTCATGATAATGTGACTCCCTTAGAAGCTCCAAGTTCTTGCATTAACATCCTGACCTCCTCGTCTAAGGTTTCCTTTGTTGGTTTCTTAGACTCCTCTGAATTTTAATTCCTCCTCTTTGAAGAAATTGAGTGCAATGACAATATGAATGGGTTCTTCCTCTTCAAGAGATGTCTCTAGTTATGTTTGCATGCAACAAGAATAATCACATCCTTACAAGTCTTTAATGCACTACATCAAAATAATTGCTTTGCACCCACACACAATACCCTTCCACACTGCCTTAGCTAGAGACAAATGGAAGCAAGAAATTGAATACTCGCAACTTCCACCATTGATCACGACACTTCACAAAGAACTAATAATATTTCAATTTCAAGAATGATGATCGAAGAGTTTTCTTGACTACTCACCCAAATCTGATCAGATTCTTTTTTAAATGCACTTTGATACCATGTTAGTTTTAGGATAGTATTTGCAATAAGTATAAATACAACAACACATGAACAATAAACACACCACTTTTACCCTAGGAAAACCCTCCTACTCGAGGGAGAAAAACCCAACCACAAATATATCTCTTATATATTTAATGGATAACAACATAAATATGCTTTACAATCAAACCTTTCTCAAGGGAAAATTGACAGAATGAGTTGATAGCACCTATGCTTTGATGGAAATATAAATATGTTTCTTCTTGAAGTTGATCTCCTGCTCCTTGAAAGAATGTGAAAATGACAATGACTTAATTGATTATCAAATGGATGAACATCTCCTATATATAAAATGCAAGGAGACTCTTCACAAGCAAGGTGACTCTTCATTTTGTTGACCACTTAACGAAAATAAAATATTAATTATAATAAGGCTGGCTTTCCTTAACAATTATTTATTATATTAACTTAGGAGAAAATATTTCCCTAAGCTACAAACACTAACAAGGAGCAAGCAAAGTTGAAGTCTTGGAGTAGAATTATAGTGTTTTTTCAGGTCTTCAAGCTCATATTCATTTCAAGATCTAACATTGCTACAAATTGATGATGGTTTCCTATGGAGGATCATGATAGATTCTAGGTTTGGAAGATGTAATTTTCCATCAAACTAAATATAATGACTTGTTTCCTAAGTGATTCCATCTTCCATTATCATCTTAGTTTCTACTTAAAGGAAGGTACATACATTATTATAGCTTATTAGGGTGATTGAAGATCTCCCAAAGTGAGTCATCATCATTTTCATCTTTCATGTATGCATCCTATTCTAGCACATTAGAGTATGGTTTCATTGCATTTTATATCTCTTCATCTTAGGCACACTTGAGACTAGGACTTCCACACACATTTCCATTTCATATCTATTATTTCTATTATGGTTTAATTACCAACGAGGGGTTTGACAAAGGAAAACCCCCCATAAGAAAATCAACACAACATTTTGTTTTGTAGATTTTTAACAGGCTCATATTTGGAAACGAAGTTTGGAAAACATAGGAAGGAAGTAAAGAGATAGAAGAAAATTTGTAGACACTACTTTTTCGGAAAGGAGTATTAGGATTAAATCACCACCTAGCATATATGAGTCCAAGTATACCCCTATTTTCCAATTTCTTGTAGATCCTAATTTTTCAATACAAGATTCTAGATTCTTCCTAGATTTGAGTAGCAAGAATAAATCACCCATCATGGTGTATGAGTCCTAGTGAAATTTATAAACAACAAATTTTAGGGTTTAGTGAATTAGGGTTTTCATTTATCCTTTGAAGCTTCATTTTAATGGTGAACCCCCATTTTAATCACACCTAAGGAAACCACCACCCTTCTTCCTTCCCTTAATTGAGTCACTTGGTTGAGGGATCTTGGTTTCCTAATGGACTAAGAGTGAATTAGGTCCTTTCCCCTTAGTTCCATCTCCTAAAAGGTGGAACGCCTATTTCCTTGTGTTCAATTCCTAAATTTGTGTGAAAACTAGTGATGGCCACATGTGGATTTATCTTTAAAAATCAAGTTGTATTATTAGATTCTATCTTTAACTATGTTGAGTTTTCATGATTGATTTTTCCTTCCTTGGGGAATCTTTTTATTTTTGATTTTTTGATTTATTGAAGGGTTATGATTGCTTATTGAATATCAATGAATTGATTCATCCATAATATTCATTTCTTGAAGGAGTCAACACTCTTCATGGCTTCCCTTGATAGAAATACTTTACTCCCAAGTTGATTGTTAGATTCATTTCCTATTGATGGTTTCTTTGGAAGGAGGCGATTCCCCCTTTTTATATTTTATTGTTGAGGGATTCATAGTCTTTCATGTTTGAAGGGTCAGAGCTTTTCACATTTTCACACATCTTCCTTAATTGGATCCCTATAATGATGGTATGGATGAAATTTTTTCCCCTTTATATCACAAATTTGAGGGAGTCACACCTTTTCACTTCAATAGTTACAACTACTCATTATTCAAATTTTGATAAGTTAATTTGTTAATGCTTCTCAACTCAGGAAGCATTTTGACAGAAAAAGTATTTTTTTAAACATTTCCATAAAGAAATTATGTGAAGTAATATTTTTGAAGACATATTCGGCATGAACAAAACACATATACACTATATAAATAGTATACATACATGTAATACATAAATAATGACACATATATGTGAATACACATAATATATGAAGTATGAAGCATAGATGCGAATACACGTAAGACATGAAGTATACATAGGAAGCATAAGGCATGCACATGGATACATGTAATACACAAAGTATGCAAAGGAAACATGAAGCATACATGTGAATACTCATAATACATGAAGCATGCATATTAATACATGTACCTCATGAAGTATACACATCAATGCACATAAGTAAAAAAGTACACTCATGAATACACATGAGTTGCAAAGTTTACAAATGAATACATGTAAGTCGTATTAATACATGCAAGACAAAAAATATACACATGAATACACATAAGATACAAGAATGCACTAATTCATTAAGTATACACATGTAAGTCAAAGTATTCATACAAATACATGTAAGTTGCAAAGTATACACTTGAATACACATAAGTAACAAATTATACATGTAAATCACAAGGTATATATATGAATACACAGAAGTCATAAAGTGTTCATATGAATACATGTAAGTCACAAATTTTTCATGTGAATACATGTAAGTCACAAAGTGTACATCAATATAGGTAAGTCACAAATTACTCACATGAATACATGTAATATATAAAGTATACACATGAAATGAACACACATACAGAAATGCATTATTGGCCTACATAAGAAGGTTGAATAGTTAATTCCAATTCAATGATAGTTAAAGTAGGTACATGTCCCATAGGATGGTAGGAACATGCTCATGTACCACTTGTAATATCCCCTTTTGGGATCACCTTATATTTTCCCTGAAATCACAATTCCAAATGAAACCAATAGCAGATTATAGTTAAAGATATAATTCTCTAATAAAAATTTAGATGATTTAAATCTAGTTATGGAAGCATATAACCATGTTAGATTCAATATGACAAACATAATACATGAAATAAATTTATTCTTAGTCTAAGATAGGTTATATATATCATTAGAATGAGTCCCAATGATTACGTAGGCTGAACCATAATAATGATTGTAGTGGAAAAAATGATGAGATGGCCCAAGTATCCTCTCCTAGGCCCAATAGTAGGACCTTATCCTTTGTAGCCTCATATGGGACCCTTGACTATTGGTCCTTAACCATCATCATGAGGTGGTGTACCTAGTGAGGGAATTACACCATTCCCCTTGATCATGCCTATAGTATAGAAAATTGTATTCCCTTCTTGGAGATGGTACAATTTCACACTTAATTTGAACCTATTTTAGTACCCCTATATTCATGACCCTTTAAATCATCATTAATAGGCCCCTAAGACACTTTATTTTAGATCCCAAGGCTTATTTGAAATGAAATCCAAAAAAATCATTAAAGGCATTCAATTTTCTTACAACCTGAGATTTGCTCACCCCAAAAAACTAGGGTGAGACCCATATGCCACCTTGGGTGTTTGAGTCCCCCTAGGTGGGATTGATATGCCACAAGTGGCGTAAGAGTCCCATTTGACCCCTTTTTAGGGTTTCAATAGGAAATTAAGGTTTTTAATTCAAATTTCTGGTTGATGTCGGCATTTGGGATCTAATAAGTGGTAAATTAGATGAAGTGCCTATATAAACAAGGTTTCAAATCATTATTCCACCTAGAGAAATTGATTCAAGACCTAATCATTCATAATATCAACTTGAGTACTCAAACATACTTTCACAAGAGAATTCCAGAGCAAAGAGCACATAAAGTTGAAGTCTCAAAGAAACACTATAGTGTTTTTGTTGGTCTTCAAGCTCACTTTTAGTTCACGATCTAACATTGTTAAGGATTGATGATGGTTTCCTATGGAGAATAATGATGTATTCTAGGTTGGGGAGATCCAACTAGCCATCGAAACAAGCCTAATGACTTGTTTACTAAGTGATTCCATCCTCTATTATCACTCTAATTTCTACCTAAAGGAAGGTACATGCATTATAATGACTTATTAGGGAAATTAGGGATCTCCCAAAGTGAGTCATCATCCCTATGTTTCATTCATGCATCTTATTATAGCAAATTATAATAGTGTTTCATTGCATCTTAGATCTCCTAACATTAGATACACTTAAGATTAGGACTTGCACTCATATTTATTTTTATGATCTATCATTTATATCAAGGTTTAACTACCAAAATAGGGGTTGGAATGAGGCAAACCTCCCATAAGTAAATCAATAATATATTTTGTTTTGTAGGTTTTTATAAAGTTCAGATCTAGAAACAATGTTTGGAAGGAAGAGTAGGGATAAAAGAATAGATTTAGACCTTGAATTTTTCATAAAAGCAAAATGGGACTGATACACCACTTGTAGTGTATGTGTCCTAGTGTGGCACTTTTCCTAAATTTTAGAGGATTTAGACTTGTCATTGTGAAATTCTAGTTTCTGCTCAGAAACCCTAAACTGGGAATAAATCACCCAGCCTAAAATTTGTTACTAGCTTCTTCATTTTTCTAGGTACCCCTTTTTCCTTTGTAGGTTCATTCTTTTTATTTTTAGATTTATATCTTGGGTTGCATAGTTAGGAATAAATATCATTGCATTTCTTTCTTTCCAAGCTTTCATTTGGTAGTGAACCCCCTTCTATTCTTTAATCACACCCCTAGGACACCTTATTGTAGATCTCTTTCCCTCGTTTCCATCCCTAGATTGAGATATCTAGGGTTTCCTTGAATGAAACTTGAAGGAAATTGGTGGTTCTATCTCCCAAAACATAGAGCAACAATTTTCAAATTTTCAATTCCAAACCCTTCTCTTATGATTTAAGATCCCCTTTATTTACTTCAATAATTTATTCAAGTGGGGATAGTAGGGGGTTGCAATAGGGTTTCCTTGATTCTCAACCCTAGGCCCAAGGAGAGGGCCTTATCCTCCTTGGCCTCATGTGGTCCTTAACTGATGCTCCTTAACCATCATCATGAGGTGCCCTACCTAGTGAGGAATTAATCACAATTCTCCCTCCTTGTATTCCCACCTCATCCCTTCGTGATAAATTATTTCCAAACCAGAATTATATCGTTGCTCATAATATCAGTAAATATATGCTACATAATGATATTATATAAGTTTTTAATTGGTACAATTAAATATCCATATTTATTTGATAAATAAGAATCAAATAACTATCTATGTATACCACAAGAACTGATTAATCTATTATTCTAATTGAATTTGTTGTATATGTATAAGAGTCTATGTTATTGATCAATTCCTTTTTTTGTTGTCTACTGACTACAGATCATATAAATAAGACTTGGTCTTCTTATTATTTGATCTATTCTTAATGTTTAGAAGATATTATTATTGTAAATCAAATGCATAAGAATCTATTATTCATATTCCTATTAAAAAAAACATAACAACTTATAAGACTTAATAATTCCTGCAAGCATCATTATAGCATAACTATAAATTATAATTATATATATATAGTTAATTCTAATTCATTTTTTATGAACTTATTTATATATATGTAATGAATTTCCATCATCTGATCATATATAATACTATACTCAGACATCTAATCCAAGTTTCTTATTTATTTTTCCCTCATGATTCCTTAATTCCCTCCCTTTAAATGTGTCTCCTTTTATATCCCATGAGGGGCGGGGGGGGGCAGACATGATTTTTCCATCGTGGCTCTTCATTGTTAAGGGATAGTCCTTCCATAGGTTGAGCATTTCCTTTTACTATTTCGTATTTCCATTACACTTCAAATCTAATCATTGTCTTATACATATGTTTAAGTTACTAACTTACCACACCTTTTCTAACTCCTTTTTAAGAACTTCTTATATGAATAATAACTTTTGCTTAATATGGGCCAGCCTTAATATAAGTCTAATTTCCTTTTTTGTTTGGGCCATAGATGGTTGGCTAGTTTATGAGGTGATAAAATGACTTCTTTAATTTGTATGAGGTGTAGAAAATGTGAATTAAAGTGATTTGTGGTCATTTGATAGAAAATAACAAGTTAAACATTATGGTCGGCTTCATTTGATTTCATTTGTACCCCTTGTCTCTTCATTGATTATCTTTAATCTCTTATTTCTTCATACTAATCACCATACTTTTCTTTGCATAAAATTATTTTTCTTATGTTGTTTATATATAAACATCACGAGTAAGGTCGACCACCTATGAGAAATTTAAGTTGATTTTATTAATTTAACTAGTCAACCAAGATTTAGTATTACAATTGTAGGGGCATAACATATCAATCCTTGGTCAACAATATATTTTTCCTAATTCATCACAATATTTAGGGTTTGTGTACAATCATTGGGGTCCAAAAAGTGGCGATGTAAAAAAAAGGTTGTTTTGAACTCGCCCAAAAATGTGAAATTTCGCATTGACTTTTTGTCAGCATGGGTGGAAAGTACTAGTGTCAAACCTAATACCAAACTGAAACATATATCTCTTAGAAACGAATGTCCATTTCAAAATGGAGATCCCTTTAGAAATGAATATATGTTTACTTTAAGTCAAAAAAATTTAATTTCGTCGGGTTCAGGCCAACTACATTTTTTATTTTATATATTATAATATTTTTTAATATATTTATAACAATGTTTTTTAATAAATTGATCATACAACATGACTAAATTAAATTAAAAACCATTACTATAATGTTTTTTAATTTAATATTTTATTATAATAATTATATAATATTAAATATTAATTAATATTATATTATAATATATTAAATATAATATTAAGTTTATTATATTATATGATTATACAATATTATATTATTATATAATATTATATAATAATATAATACTAAATAATAACATTATATTATATTATATTATCATATAATTTATATATTATAAATAATATTATATATTATATTATATAATAATATAGTATATTATGTAATATAATTTAATATTATACATTTTGAAAAAACACCACCACTAAATATATGGTTGAGTCCCGGACTTGACCATATATTAAAAAATTATAAAACAGGAAATGGATATCCATTTATTTTAAGTCAAAATTTTTAATTTCGTCGGTTCAGGCTGATCAGTTTTTTATTTTATATATTATAATATTTTTGTAATATATTTATAACAATGTTCATTAATATATTGATCATACAACATGATGAAATTAAATAAAATAATATTATTATAATGTTTTTTAAATTTAACATTATATAATAATATATTTAATATATTATATTTTATTATAATAATTATCTAATTAAATATTATATAATAATATAGTATTATAATAGATTAATTATATTATATTATTATATAATAATATATTATTCTATAATAATATAATATTATAGAATAACATAATATTACATAATAATATTATATTATATTATATTATATTATAATATAATATATTATATAATATAATTTTATGTTATACATTTCAAAAAAATGCTGACAATAAATATATGGTTAGGTCCCAGACCCGACATATATTAAAAAATGTATAAAATAGGAAACAAATATCTGTTTCAAAAAGAATATTTGTTTTGAAGTGGATATCTATTTCCTATTTTAGAAAATAAAAATAAAAAACCCGAGAACTCATTTTTACCTCACTACACACGGGTTTCTCTAGTTTCCAACTCAAATATTTGTTCCCAATGAATCATTTTGTACAAAATCAATCGAATTTGAAGGGTATGTTTGGATTTTTTATGTTTTTATTCAATTTATATTATTTTTGCATTTTTTTTTAATTTTAGTCAAAATAGGGTATTTGATAGGGGTTTTATTGCAATTAAAATCATTTTTAATTTTGAAAAAATTATCAATTAACAAGCTTAAAATGGATCAATATGAAAACCCTCCAAATCCTCCTTCACCATGACTATTGTTTCCAAACCAAAACATGTCAACACTACATGAATCTATTCATAGAAATTTAGATCAGTTGAGAAATGTATGTCGAATCTATGAGACATGCTCATTGAGCTATTAGACATGAAAAACACTTTGGAATCAATCATTTCAAATGTTGAAACTTTGACAACTCCACACAATAGATTTTCATAGTGGTGAGAGGAACAAAAGCAATTTTATGTCAATGGGTTATCATATGATGAGGTGAGGTCACTTGATATTGAAAAAATTCAATTAGCCCAATTATTTATTGATCACATAATAGGACAACCCATTAATGTGCGGAAGCCAAAATTTTCAATTAAATGGTGCACCCATAGATGCATATTAGATATTTTTTGGAGATGTTGGTGGATGGCTTTTGATAAACCACCAAACAACAATCTTTATGTCCCTCAATATTTTCTCCAAAAATTATATGCTAATTTTGTGCTAGGGAAACATGTCAAATACTTTGACATGCAATATTTCTAGGGTGTTGGTAGAGGGATGCCATGGGATAGACATAGAGCTCGCTGAGTCACCATAGTTCATCTTGTTGGGTGGATTTTTTTTAATCCCTTTTAACATATTACAAAACCTTGATTTCAGCCATAGTTATGTGAGATAGAATATCTACTCTCTAAAAGGGGAAACTTTTATCTTATGAAACAAAGTGTTGCCCAATTATGAAGCAAAAATTGGAACTTTGAGTCAATTTTTGTGAATCTATTTTTTATAGTGTTAAGTAATTGAGATTGAAGGGACTTTTGAGTAAATCTATGTAAACTTTTAGTTACACTCATTACTTGGAATTGTGATGTTGTTGATACTATTGGTGAATTATCTATAAGACTTTGGGATTATATTTATTCATGTTGTTGGTGGAATTTATTGTGAATTATATAGAATACTTTGTGCTTCTTTTATAATTTTGGTTACTATCTTGAAGGATTCTTTATTAGATGCTACAAAATGACTTTGTGCCTTCATGAGCTTTTCTTATTTGTTACTTATCATTATCAAGAGCTAGTATTCTGAGGCTTTGCTTTGACAAGATAGGAATATTGGAATTACTCCTTAATTTTAGTCTAAATTTCTATTGGATCAAATAAGTTAAAATTGTGAAACATTGTAAAAAATATTTTTTGAAAAAAGAGAGAATCATGAATGTGATACACCCCCATATCATTATTGTAGTATACATTATTGTGAATACTTAATTATTTTTCCTTAGTTTCAATAAAAAGTAAGAAGAGTGCCTCCCCTTTCCAAGAGGGGAGATTCTATCTCACATAATTGTTGTTGAAATCAAGGTTTTGTAATCTATTAAAAGGGATTACAAAATTTTCAACCAACAAGTCCTCCTCTACCTATTCTTTCCTCGACTCCACTACCTTACCATGAGATTTCTTTAGATGTAGGGTCTCATAGAATTTATTCCTTACATTCATTGAGTGATCATTTGATCACATAGAGCCATCATGTTGCATAGCCATTTTATGGTGCATGCCATCACGATGATGTTGCACCTAATACATCCTAGCATAATGGTGGTGCACCTACTATATCAGCTCCCACTGGTACAACATCATCAGCTCCCACTAGTACATCATCCTCTTTGGAACATATTTGTGTGCCTCATTACTGCATGACATGCAACAATTTATGTTTGGCTCCTCTCTAACAATCCACTGAGGCTTCCATAGACACATCTGACTATGAGGTTCATGATATGTCAGATGTAGGAGCTAGTAGAGAACAAAGTGGACCATTTGCAGTTGAGAGATATTTATAAATTCTTTCATATTTTATGAGAGATATTTGCACTAATATATTTTTATGTGTTGGAATCTTTAATAGGTGTTGATATAGGAGCAGATGTCATAAGTGCAGGAGGTTACATAGACTTCCATTTCATTTTCCCTAGATTTAATCAGTATACAATATCATTTAAATTGTTATTTTATATGTTAATGTTTGAAATCTATTATGTTTAAATACATGTACTACATAGATTGATAATCTAATGTAATATTATATTTTTATGCAACAACTTGGTTCTTATACAACCTTGTTGACTGGATCTGACCCATTTAATGAAGTTACACAATAGGTATATATATTTTTTATTCTCAATATTATGATTATATGTGCATGTGTATTTAAATTGTGTTACGTTCTTGTCATTTTTTATATTGGAAACCATCTTAGCTTATTCATCCACTATGAGCCCATCTAGTGTTGTAGCATCACAACAGCTATGTGTTTATTTTATATTTCAAATATTTCTATTTAGATAGGAGTAGATATATGTTTAGTAGATATGATTATTTGTTAACAATTATAAGTTAATTTGTATCATTTTTATTTTACCTACTATAGTCCTTTGTGTGACTCAGCATTGTGACGAGTGTGGGACCATTTCTTTATACAAGGACTCTTGATTATCCTAAGGGGAAATTATATGTAGACCATCTTGTAGAAAAGAGATCAAGACTTGAGGTAAAAAATTACATTATTGATATAATATGGGTATGTGCAGGATCATGATGGGCCAAAAAGTGGCAATATGATGGGTATGTGGCTGTGACTATTGTTTTACCCAAAATTGATGAAACAAAAAGGGTTTTTAAAGGGATTCTCATCTTTCCACCAATATAAATTATTCTTTACTTTGAATTTAATAATTAATTATTATTCATTTTCTATTCAGATTATGACTAAAGTCTTGATTGATAGGCTGATTGAAAAACATCTATAGCTTTCAAACGGTATCACATTTTTTGAATCCAAAACATGTGTCGCATTCTATGCTTCACATACTATAGGATTAAAAAAGAAAAAATGAATTTCATGAAGTATTGACCAAGTTAAGGTGGTCAGACATACGAGTTTTTATATTTTAAAAAAAGTTGTAATAAAAAATTCATAATTAATTATTTACTTGGAAAAAATTACAAAAAAATATGCATCACATCGGGGCATGAGTCCTCTACTTATAAAGAAAATTTTATAAAAAAATATTATCATTTTATTGTGTTTAGGGTGGTCAAACAGACACCTAGTTCTTTTTTTTTTGTGAAATTTAAGTACAACTACATTGAAATTTCAAATTTTCACCAAATATATTTTCTTTGTTTTAAAAAAACCTAGTAGTTTAGAAAATACATTCAAATTCTATTCTTACATATTTTTGAAATAATATAGATAACTTATTCAAATTTTTACGTCAAGTTGTCTAACTCTGATTTTTCTAAATTTTTTGCCACTTAAGGGCTTGTTTTTTCCATGATGATCCTGCACATACCCATATAGTACACATATAGTGATTTTGATGTTAAATTCATAATTTATAAATGATAGTATATAAGTTTCTATTTACTAGTCTATCTTGTCAACCATTCACATAATTAATCTAATTTGTGGTTTGAATTATTATTATGTAGGAAGCTTCAGAGGAATTAACTTCTTTGAGGAAGATCTATTTTGATGGTCTAGCACAATATTACGATAGGATATAGATTGATATGCACTTAGGGTTTAATAGATCTTGAGATGGCATATATGCCACAATTTGTAAAACTTGTTTTGAGTAAGCATATATGCCAAATTTGTATAAGCACAAACACAATTATTCTAAATTTTGATATATAAGAATTGATATTCAATCTATTTTTTTCCTCGTGTGCATGTATTTCTACTTTAAATTTTCAAAATTGAATGTAAAATTATCTTAGAATGGTTTAAAATTATGATCGATAATATATGTTATAGATTAGTCAAATTGCATTTTAATAGAAGTTATGAATTATAATTTGTAATCCATCTATGTTAGAGTTCATTCATATTGAGCTTCACATACATTATATTCCATGAGACCACATTTCTTTGAGGATTTTTTTCAAACAATTCATTGCCTTTTCTATTGCACCACAGTTTTTATGCATGTCTACCAAATTATTTTTAACAAACACGCAATTTTAGAATACATGTGATTTCAAGCTCTGTTGAATGAATTTAAATTTGACATTATTTTGTTTCTTCAACTCCTATAATGAAGTGGGCAGCTGATTTTTATTTTAAAAGAAATTTAAATTAATGAAAAATTGTATAAGAAGCACTGTATAATATTTGTGGAGAAGAAATGTTTGAAAATATGACTCAAAGAATTGTGGTCTCATAGAGAAGGAAAAAAATATGAAAAGAATAGCTTGTGACAATCTCATGGCATTGATTTTTTTGATTGATTAAAAACTTCAAACAAATGGATACAATTTAATGTAATATATGTCATGTTATAGTGTTCATTCAAAACTAATATAATCATCTCGATAAAAATAAATGTCACTCAATGTGCACTAAATCTTAATAACATGTAAAAGGTATTAAATCATCTTGAATAAGAATCACTATCTTTCAACCATAGGGGTTTGATGCGACCTTCAAAAAAAGTTCTTACAACTGAACAAGATACATGTTCATTAGATTGTTCATGTGAGATCTATACAATAATCATGATCAACAATTAACACATCACTCAACCATGATGCAACCATTAAGAAAACCAAATGAGTGTGATACTACCATTAAATAAACCAAATGCAACTCCATGAAATGCATGTTATTTGACCTTCAACATGCAATTTGTATTATCGTAATGCACAACAATGAACATTAATAACCATAGTGCATTAATAAGCAAACTAGGCATACTATTTGGGCTTGATGCCCACTATTCATAATGGACACTCAACACAAAAGCAATAAAACCGATATGAAATTGTCATATATGTCAATCAACCTTGACCCAAACAATTGTTTGTTATTTTTTAAGAACCAAACTTGTCTCTATAAATACCTATGGATTTTGCCATTTCCAATTATCAATAATTCTAAAGGGATTGGCCAACAAATGAATAGAGGTTTCTAAACTTCTCTTCTTATTCTTTGGGCTCTGTGAAAACTGGGAGGATGATCCCACAATGTATACCTAAAGACATTTTACAATTACAACCAAGTACATTGTTAATAACATATATCTCTCATGATACCAGTTAATAGTAACATTAAATAAGTTGGCAGCTTATTATGTTAATGTTATATGAGTTGAATATGAGAGAGTGGACACCAAAACAAACAATAAAAATAGTGTTCCTTTGAGATTTTATGGTTAAAAGATTGAGTAGTTAATGAATCAACACTGTAAGTGTAACATTAATACCCTAAATGAACTAGTGTCTTTATCCAAAGCATGGAGTCAATACCTTTCAACATAACCTGATAACATTCAAATAATAACAAATATAACCCCAAGAAATATTGCATTACAACATTCCTTTGTGACATTCAGGATTATCACTTCTTACAAATATTCTAGCACATAGTAATTACAAGTTATCAATCTAATATAAGCATTTACATCAATTCATTGAATCAATAAGAAAACATGAAACTAAACATCCATCATATAATGATAGAGAAAAGTGAAAGAAATCATTGACTATTTTCAATCATAACCCATAACATACATACAAGGAGAGAGAATAACCATGAAACTGATATTAATGTATATTATAAATGCTATATCCTTATCAATCTTACATGCATAAGTGTGAACTCGAAAAGAAACTTAAAACAAAGATTCTAAAACTTGCTTTGTATTTTTCTTGAAAAAGATAATAGTATCAACTCAAAAAATTTCTAACTCCCTGTGCTTTTGGTCCTGAATTCCTTCTTATAGAGACGAAGGAGAAAAACAAGCCTCAAACCAGATAGCACAATGTCATGATCCCATAGGACCGCTTGTAGCAATATTCCCTTCCTACTTACACTTGAGTCTTCAGGTGGATCAACTAAACATGAGGTAGAATTATCTTCAACTCTTCATGGAAAATAGGTCCCACCTTAAAAGGCATCATTAGTTTGTTACAACAGTTACAAGATATTCTCCATGTGTTCAAAATGCCAACTGTAAGAAAATTAAAACAGGAAAATTTACGAAGCAAGGCAAAGAAAGCAGAAAAAGGTCAAAATGTGATAATCCACATTAACACCATGGGATAATAACTTGAGTTTAAGGAAATAATAATATTTTACCATGTTACATCAAAATCCTAATCTATAATATATTTATGCTATGCATTATTCTTCTCCTGTCCATTATTTTCCTTATTCACTCTGGTTGCTAATAATTTCTAGGGATTTCCCTCCAAATTCTTTGGCCTCTAGTATTCTTTATACCAACCAATGAATTAGGGTGTGCGATAAAATATATATCTACTTTTTGTTATTTATAGTCAAGAGGGTAGCATGCCACCATTAATACTTGATAGTGAGCTCAAGCAAGCGAACTGACAATTAGTCATTCAGTTTTAAACCTTGATCGTTTATCCTTCATCTTTAAAACTGCATCAATGGTTAATAATCCAATTTTCCACCTTCCTTTTTGCTTTATACAAAAATCCTTAGGATTTTTCCACATTTCCTCTTCATGTGGTGGTTGTTGGCAATCACTGATTTACTTCATTCTCATCCATCTATATCAATGATGCAACTATCTCATGTGATAAAATCTCAGCCCTTTAGATCTAAGTTTGGTTTCCTGATCTCATCCATCTCCATCGCTCCTCATTAAATCAACTTTTCACATTGACTTCCATCAGTGACAAGATATGCAAGCACCATAGTTTGACACGTACACCTGCATAATAATCAATGGCACAAAAGATATTGCTAATATGATGTAATCAAGTTAGCGAGAGAAAAATCCTTAAAAGGGACCATATCGCTAATCAAAAGCTTAGTGCTCAAAAGAAATCTGCGAGATGCGATGCAATTGGATATTCATCTTCTCGCTCATCGCTAATTTAAAACACTCTTTACATAACATATTGGTGATGAGCGATGATTATCAATTGAGAGGTCATCGCTTATCACTATTACAATGTTAAGAACTCAAAAATCATTAGCGATAAGCGATCCCTTAAGAACCTCACTCATCGTTATTTGGAATCCAAAGTTCAAAGAATAATTCATGATGAGTGATATCAAAGTTATTTATCACTTCATTACTTGTCACTAATTTAAAACATATACTTCAAAAGTGATCATCGATGAGCGATAAGGACATAAGGACGATGGAACTTAAGTGAAAACTTTCAGGCATGTGCTCATAAGTTGTTTTAATAGAGGGGACTTCCTAGGATGATAAGATAGATAAAAAAGGACTTAAGAACCCCATAATAATTTTAACAAAGCTTTCTGGATGGATGATGAGGGAAACATTTGTCTAAATTAAAAAATATATTAAAATGGTGGCCAGTAGCAGGCAATAGGGAGTCAACACCAAAATAGAACACTCAAGTGACTTCAAGGAAACAAATCCTAAAACCATCTTAAATGCAACAAGGGTTTAAGATGGGACATGAGAATTAAGGTTCGATTAGTGGCTCTGACTGGGGAGATATGCCTCCTGCAGGTATGGAAAGATCTTAAGAATCTCAAGTTGAAGCAGACCAAAATGTGGATTAAAACCAAAGGACCCAAACTGGGGAACTACCCAGACAAGGTAGCAAGACACAAAACAAAAAAAAAATCAAACACACCTATATACATAATATACAAAAAAAACGTACATGGACGACAACATACTTAGGAGAAGTGTGGATTTAAGAATAGACCATGTACTGGTAGTTCAAAAAGTTCAACTGTCATGCTCTGAAGAAAATATGAATCTTGTCTATGAGTGTTAGCTATCAAGTAAGGGCCAATCCATAATGCTTACAATTTCCCATGTTTTCCCTTATCCTGAGCTCTTACATTCTCGGCTAAGACCATGTTGTTAACTTCAAACTTTATGGGAGAATATTTTCTATCATATAAGTGCTTAACCTACAATTGCATCTTCAATTATTTAGCTTGAGCTTCCCTCCTAGACTCATCCAGCTACACCAAATTATTTATTCTATGTTACATATCATCACAAATTTCTTCATCGTATTCTTGCACAAACATGTACATTTTGAGTAGGTTATTCTATGAAAATCTTGCGTCTAGACCATATACTAACCCAAATGGTGAATAACTAGTAGCCTTTTTCACAGTCACTCTATATGCCTAGAGTGCCAATTTTGATTTTCAATCCCAATCCTTTTTGTTCTTCTCGATAATTCTCTTGATTATCTTCATCAAGATTTTATTACTAGACTCGGCTTGACCATTTCCTTGAGGATAGTAAGGTGAAGAATAAGAAACTTGTATGCCATGTCTTTCACAAAAGTCCTTGAATTCATCTGACCTAAAACACATAGCATTATCTGAGATAATTCTCTAAGGGACTCCAAATTTGATAAGAATATTATTCATCAAAAAATCAACTACCACCTTGCTTGTTTCCTTCTTTGTAGGTGTTTCCTCCACCCACTTTGTAAAATAATCAGTGGCAACAAGAATTCATGAGTGACCTCAACTATATTTTTTTCGTATTTCCCTGATGAAATTAATTCCCCATTATTGAAAAGGGTCTTCATCTGTCATAGGTTTGAGCGGTAAGTTTCCTAAGAATTTCAATTTTCTTGAGAATCATTGATAAGTGTCACAAATTTTAACAAACTTGTGAGCATCTTTAAAAATAGTAGGCCACCATAATCCAACTCTTAAAATCTTGTGTGCAGTAGTTTTTTCCATGTAATGACCACCACACCCCCCATTGTGAATTTCTTGTAGAAGTTCCAAAGCCCATTTTCCATTTATACACTTCAGAAGCACTCTGTCCAAGCTTCTCCACCATAGCTCATTTTCAATGATCACATACTTGATAGCATGCAATTTCAATGTTCTTTTTTCATTGTTAGCCATATCAGGAGGACATTGCAAAGTTTGCAAATACTGGATAATTCTTCTATACCATCCACATGTTTGCATATCACATAGAGGTGAAACATCAATTACTTCAGTTTGATTAACTTGATTAGCTTCCAAATTGGCTTTTTCCATCAACTTGGCTAGGCCCTGTCCTCTTACTAACTTGGTAATTTGAACCTCAATGTTGAATTCTTGGATCCTGTTGATCCATCTACACCTTCTACTTGTTGTCTCCTGCTAAGTAAAAATGTCTTTCATAGCTACACTAGGTACAAAATCAATAATTGTAGCCCCTTGTAGCTAAGTCTTGAAATTCTTTACAGCCTTCACCAAAGCATAGGCTTGTTTCTCAGTAATGTCATAAGTCAATTCTACAACTTGTAAAGACTTTCTAAAAAATGCAATTGGTTGTTTGAAACCCTTCTCATTTTTTTGTAGTAAAACAACAACAATAGTGTGAAAAGAAGCAAAAGAGAAAATGTGCATCGGTTTAGAGAAATCAAGACACTTCAAAACTAGAGCCTCTTTAATAGCTTGTTTTATCTTTTTGAAAGCCTGACTTGGCTCTTCACTCCAAAGTACCTTTTCACCCCTCTTCAGCATTTTGGAAATAGGTCTTGTAATTTCTACAAAAAAAATTATTTTCCCAAAAAATAACTAGATACTTTGGACATTCTTTAGTTGGGGAATCTTGTCAATAGTTGCTACTCTTTCAGGTTCTATCCTTATTGCTTCCTTGGACACAATATGCCCTAGCAATTTTCCCTTGGTGACCCCAAAGGCACATTTCTTTGGATTCAAAGATATTCCATATTCTAGTGACCTGACAAAAAAAATTCTCTAAATGCATGCAATGATCCTCTTCTTCTTAGAATAAGTGGCCAGGTCATCTTGATATACAACCATAAATAAGTCAATAAAATTTGGGAAAGCTACATCCATAGCTCTCTAAAAAGTGGAACCAACATTTTTTAATCCAAAGGGCATCCTTACATATACATAGGTACACCAAGGGGTAGTAAATGAAGTCTTTTACTACTCAGACTCCTTCACTTTTACCTTGTTATATCCTGAGAAACTATCCATCATTGATAATAGCTCACAACTAGTTACTTTTTGTAACATGGCCTCCATGTTTGGTAAGGGATAATTATCCTTTAATGAGGATACATTCAAATTCTTGAAATCAACACATAGTCTTATATCCCTATTCTTTTTCCTCACTGGTACTAGATTGGATACCCATGAAGAGTGTCTAATGGGTTTTATAATACCGGTATCCCTCAACTTTATCAACTCCTCTTGCATCTTGGGAGCTAAATTAGGATTAATTTGTCTTTGTGTCTTTGCTTTTGTCTGAAGGGTTTCACATCCTCTTTTAAAGGAATTTCATGCTGAAACAATTCCTCCTTGTAAGCTTTCAAGTCATCATATGACCAAATGAAGACATGCCTATATTTTCTAAGCAAGGAAATTAGCATTTCCTTCACCTTTGGTTTCATCCTCTTTCCTATATAGACCTTCTTTGGAGCATTTTTAGTTCCCAAGTTCACTTCTTCTAGGTCTTCTGGGTGAGCAACAATCATTTTGGCCTTACTGGTATCTTGAGCATCAAAGATCCTTTCATGAGCTACAAGGCATTTGGGGATATGGTTGTTTTTAATTGGATGACCTCTTTTCCAAAAACTATGTCTTTTCTATCATTATTCTCTACAAATCCATTAAAATCAATCTCCTGACCTTCATATTTATCAACATATTTTAGGAATCTAAGGATATCCTCATCATCATTAAAAATCTTCCAATTGTATATATTGTCAAGGATAGAGGTCCTTGTTTGTACCTCAACCTTTGAAATTCCTATGAAATTTATATCATCAAGTCTCAATGCAATATTATCTAGTAGATCAACCACTCTATTGTGTTCCCTCTCCATCCAGTCAACTCCAAAAGCATCAAACTATTTAATGGAATCCTAGACAACATTCTAGTATTGCCTCAATTCATTATTATTGCAAGCATACTTAACTCTTGGGCATGTGCAGGATCATGGTATGCCAAAAAGTGACAATGGAGAAAAAATACGTGTTTCTACGACTCAAAAACGCGAAAATGGTGAGTTGACTTTTTGGAGCTGGGGTGACTACCGAGGTAGAGGGAAAACTTAGTTTTAGAAATCGGATATCCGATCCAAATCGGATATCCGATCCAAATCGGATATTCGATTTAAATCAGATATCCGATTTTGTTGAAGTATATATATAAAAAAATCGGGCGACCAAAACTCATTCACATTTGTTTTCGGCTCAACGGCAGTGGGCGCACAGTGGAAAGCGAAATCCGATATCCGATTTGGAGTCCATCTCTAACAGGTAAAGTTCTTTATTTTTTATCAAATTTTCAATTAGATTTGTTTATTTTTAGTTGATTTTTTTCAAAATAGGGTTTTTTGGTAGAAAAACTAGGGTTTTTTGGTAGATTTACAAAAAAACATAAAAAATTGAAGAAAAATAGTAAGAAACTACTTTTTTTAAAAATGTAATGGCATTTCCATAGCATACAGACATTGAGAGCAAATAAAATACAGAGTTCAATCCATGAATTATAGAAAATAGATTTTTGTTGGTTATATTCATATCGCTAATTACATTGCACAAAACATACTACAACTGCATAAATATCAAATGGTGACAGTTGTCGATGCTACCACATTTTTCATACATGTCTACCAAAGCATTTTATCAAACAGTTCACTACCTTGTCGCTATGGCTAAAACCCTAAAACAGGTGCTTATGAACAAGTTATGGATGCTTGGAAAAGATCTATCAAAGCATAAGGTAAGATAGATATATAAGGCAGTGAACTTTGCCTCAAAGAAATGTGGTCTCATGGTGATGGAATGCCATGACAATCCATAGCAATTTGCTTGTCATGGCATTCGTTATGGCATTCCATCACCATGAGACCACATTTCTTTGAAGCATTTTTCAAATAGTTCACTACCATTTCTATGCTACCACATTCTTCATACATGTCTACCAAAGCATTTTATCAAACAGTTCAACGCCTTCATGCTATGGGTAAAAAGTAAAAACCTCAAACAAGGTGCTTTCGAACAAGCCATGGATGCTTGGAAAAAATCTACCAAAGCATAATAGTAAGCAATAACATAGACAAGGCAGTGAATTGTTTGAAAAAATGCCTCAAAGAAATGCAGTGTCACATTGATGGAATGCCATGACAATCCATAGCAATTTGCTTGTCATATGCATTCGCCATGGCATTCCATCACCATGAGACTACATTCCTTTGAGACATTTTTTTCAAGCAACACCGCCTTGTCTATGCTACCACATTTTTCATACATGTCTACCAAAGCATTTTATCAAACTTCATTGCCTGTTGCTATGGCTAAAAGCCTAAAAATGTGCTTTCAAACAAGCTATGGATGCTTGGAAAAATCTATCATCAAAGCATAATAGCAATGTCATGTATTCATGGTTTTTCTGTGTGAAAATCATTGACGACTACACATTTTTTCCAGATTTTAAACACGTTTTTTTGGCGAATTTGCAGTTTGAAATGGAAAAAAATAATTGACCAAAAAGTCAATGATTTTTTCAAAAAATCAGGAAAAAAATCGTCCAGCCTGCAGATTTTTTAAAAATCACAATTAATCTAGATTTTTTGTAGATTTATGCTTCACTGATTACAACAACAAATTTCAAACTTAAAACAAAATCAAACCAATAGTAAACATCCAAAATACCTTAAACATAGTTCATTAATGTTCACTATTTTAAATACACCTATACTACAAAACATTGAAATACCTCGCTTTGGAAAGTACAATGGTAAAAAATATCCTAATAACCATTTGTTAGTTTTTACTACCTTGTGTAGAGACTTTATTTTTGAAGATTCACTCATAGTGAAACTCTTTTCTAGATTATTGAAAGATATGGCCTTGGATTGGTTTTGTTCATTGTCAAACAATCAATTACCTCCTTTACACAACTCATTAATGATTTCCTCCAACACTTTCAAGTGAACATCAGTCCTCAAGTTACATTAACAAATTTAGTTCATTGTAATCAAGGACCTAAAGAGAAAATAAAAAACTTTATGAAATGATACTAATCCCTTTATTTGAAATTCTCCTATAGTCTTCAAGATGTTGACATTCAAAGGGTGTTTATAGATAACTTACAACCTAATATTCAAGATAAGAAATTGCTAATGAAATATCCATCCTTAACACGTTTTTGTATAACCCTTCATGATTATCGAATATCGATTAGTTGGTATGAAGGTACCCCTTCATAGGCTCGTATTGGTCAATCATATAAGTCATGCCTCAAAACAACTATCAATCATTTAAAAAGAAAAACAAAATATTCATTACTTGATAAACATTCATGTCAAACTGCTCATAATATTGAGACAGAAGTAACTACTGTAAACATAACTATAGATATAAATTTAGGCCATGAGATAGGAAATTTTCATAGTTGTTT
>VDFB02086081.1:47283157-47358377 GCA_007258455.2 Sequoia sempervirens | reverse complement strand
TATTAAAATAAACTATAAGCTACAAATGAGATATATTGAACATGTTATAAAGTCTTGACATTTTCTAAAATGCTATGTTAACAGATCGGATATCCGATTCAAATCGGATATCCGATTTGAATCGGATATCCGATATGTCTGACACAAAATTCATTGCCTAGGGAATAGGCTCGGGTTTGCTTTGGTTTTTGGTTAGGAGATACCAATCCTAAAAGTCAACACAAAAAGCGTGTTTAACAGCTTACTTTGTTTTTTCGGACTTCGCCCATGTGGCTGACGACTTTATTTTTAGCCAAAATTGATAAAATGAAAAGGGTTTGTAGAGGAGATTCTCAGATTTTTGCCAATATAAATTATGTTTTATTTTGAATTTAATAGATTATTATTATTTATTTTCTACTAGAATTATGACAAAGGTCCTAATTGATAGGCGGACTGTAAAACATTTATAACTTTCAAACGGTATCATATTTTTGAATCCAAAACATCGTCACATTATATGGCACTCATACTATAGGATTTAAAAAGTGAATTTCATGAAATTTTGACCAAGTTAGGTGGTTAGACATACAAGTTTTATATTTTTAAAAGTTGTAATAAAATTCATAATTAATTATTTACATGGAAAAAATTACAAAATATCGTCACATCGGACATAGGTCCTTTCACTTATCTAAAATCTCCTTAAAAATATTATCATTTTATTATGGTTAGGGTGGTCAGACAAACACCTACTTCTCAATTTTTTCCTAAAATTTAAGTAATACTGCATTGAAATTTTAAATTTTCACCAAATAGATTTTGTTTTTAAAAAAATAAACCTAGTAGTTTAGAAACTACATTCAATTTCCCACAGAATCTAATCTTACATGTTTTTGAAATAATATAGATAACTTATTCAAATTTTTACATCAAGTTGCCTAACTCTAATTGTTCTGAATTTTCATTGCCACTTAAGGGCTTGTTTGGCATACCATGATCCTGCACATACCCTCTTGGGATATTACAAGCACAGAGTCACCAATTACCATTAGCTTTCTAATTCCATATTTTCTAGCAAGTCTCAATCCCAATAACAAGGGTGATCCCACAAAGCTGGTTTACAAATTCTTAGAGATTATGATTTTTTCTAAAATCACATACTTTTAGAAAATATAATGATTTAATCCTTTAAAATTTCCATTTAAAGCATTCCAATTGAAGAGGGTTTGATCAAGCTACCTTAGATCAAACCCTTGTGGATAGAACCCTGCTAGTTTTAACCATACCTATAACAAAGTCTCCTTTACACCTACCAAAATGTTGATAAAAAACAAATTTTGATTTACCTAAGTTGGGGGATCAAATGAATTCATTTAATTTTATTATTTTGTAAGTATGTATTCCTTATTATAAGCTTCCCAAAAAGTATAATTTTAAATAAATTTAATTTTATTATTAATTTTATTTTTTATTTCTTGTGAATGTAGGTTTTTCATCGAAAATCAAACAATCTTTTCTGCACATGTGGAAAAATAGAAGATTGTCAATGTTTTTTTTGAAAAATATGAGTGCACCAAATATTGACGTCCTTGATCCAACAAAAAAAATAAAATTGAATTTTGATAGATACAAAAAAATTTGTGTTATACAGTCGCTCTATGTCTAAATTGTAATTGGTTTGACTTCGGAACTTGATTAAAGAAAAAATATTCAATAAAAAACTATCTAACCAAGTGGAAGCACTAGATATCAGAGTTACAAATCTAAATTCAAAAGAATAATAATTTAATCCTTCATGGAAAAAAATCTATGAGTTATACGATGAGTTTCACTTTTTAAAAATGTTGTTTTATGAAAAAAACTAGTTTTTGAGGAAGATGGAAAAAGAAGTGCAATATGATTCCAAAAAATTTGAAAAAAAAAAGATTTAGAATCTACAAACAAAATTTTATGAAACTCTAGTTTGCATCATCTTCACATTCCTCGTGGTTTAGCCGCTATAGGTGCCCGAAAGTGAAGATTTAGTTAAAAAATTATTTTAGTGTCTAGTTTGGCCAAAAAATTATAAACCACTATTGTGGGATCACCCAGGCTTTATATTCTGCTACGTTATTTGTACAAACAAAATATAGTGTAAAATCCAGTGGGTGATACTAATTAAATCCCTGCAGTAGATCCTTCTTTAGAGCATGCACCATCAAAGTACATTTTCCATAGTCCTTTATTAGACATCCTTGAAAATTCATATTATATAGGTGTAGGACATCTTTTAATCTCTCTTGGTGCTTCTTCTACCTTGAACCCACCAATTTTGCTATCTATAAAAATAATTGTGTCATCTTCAAGGACATGTTCCAACATATGTGGGACCCTAGACTCTCTCATTACTTGGATATTTCTACCATCAATGGGAAATGTGGCATAAGACATGTCACATTGCATACTGCCTCCCATAGATATACTCCATTTTTGTGATAATAACACTCCATAATTAGGTGGGATATCAACCACTACCACACTCATTTTAAACTCTTTATTAGGAAAAGCTGCTAATCTATATGGAAGCTCATTTATCACACCTACCATAGGGATTTCTCTGGCATCCATGACATAACACTTACCATGAGTGCTATCAAATTTTAACCCTAATACACCCATGATTTTAACTAGCATGATGTTTTTTGATGAACCAAAGTCAGTAATACAATTCTTTATGAAATTCTCCCCAACTATCAAGGTAAGAAAAAATGGATCTATCTTATCTGGACAAGTATTAAAAAAATTCCAAGAAAAATGTGGGGAATCTTAGTAATTACTCCTTCAACTTCCTTACCTTTATTATCCTTATCACTTAGTTTAGAAGGAGTGGCTTCCACTAAATCATTACTAGTTACAGCAGTGTTGGTGATAAACGCCACTACCCTTTTTTTATGTTCCTCTACCCTCATCATTTCAAGAAAAGGTATAGAAACTTTATCTTGGCTAAGTAACTGAAACATATCAACATGAGTATACTTGGTAAATTTATATGAAGGCATACTTGTTCATTGCTATTCTCCCTTTGTTTATTTCTAGTTGCTTTAGCCTTGTGGTTAGTATCATTCCTCATGGATTCACGAACTTGCTTTTGTGTCTTGGAATTTTCAATAGAAAATTTGTGTCCAAGAGTAGCTTTTGACTTGCCTATTCTATTGGCCCAAATTTTATCTCCCTTGCCTTCTTTATCTTTGAAAACTTCTATTTTTTCATCAGATTCATGTTCTTTTCCCTTAGCCTTTTTTTCTTTGATGAAAAAACTGGCAAGATTACCTTTTTCACCTCCAACCGTTCTATTTCTTAAGTGATAAGAACTCCTAGCTTGAGCAACTAAGACCATAGTGTATTTTCCAATTTCTTCCGTAGAACATCTCCTTAATGAGACACCATCTGAAATCACCTCCAGATTGTAAGCCTCAACATTACTAGTGTTGTCCTCATCAGAAAGAACTTGTTGATGATATGTATTAGCAATTTTCCTTTGATTGTCAACATCTACTTCGTAAGAATCTTCATCAAAAGAGCATTCACTGTAAGAAATATTAGAATCACCCATAATCATAAGTACATCCTCCTCTTCGATCTTGTTGATCACACTCCTCAAGTATGTTATTATTTACTTCCACCATCTGTGCTACTGTACATTGCTATGAGGAATGTGGCATTTGGCAAGTCATACACCAAGGAGTATCCTCAACAAAATTTCCTGAATTCTTTTGCAGAGGCTCTGGAGGAACTTTGTTTTGGGTATTTCTCTTATTATTTGAGACAAAATTCCCATTATACCAATTGGTATTGTAAGGGTGGTCTTGTAACGTAGGGGGTCTTTCATTCCTTTGGTAAATTTTTTGTTGGGCCTTCTCTTTACTTTCAATTTTATCATTGATAGTTTTCATGAAGATATATAGCTTATCCTCAATAGTTCCCCCTTTAGTGCCTAAACTCTTTTGTTCCCTTTTTGAACTTTTGAAAAGTCTTGGATCATCTCATTTGCCAACTCTACTAGTTGTTTTGCTGATATTTTCAATGTGTTCTGGTATCTTAAAAGCTTCTCTTAAAGATTGAGGACGCTTATCTAGCAAATGGTAACTCATTTTTGCATCAAAAGAATTGTAGTAATTTACCAAGCATAGATGATCATTTAAGTGTAAATGAGGAGGAAATATTTTTCTATCCTTTTGGAACCTTGTATTAAACTCAACAACAGGTTCATTAGATCATTTTACAATATTATTGAATTGATTCAATAGAAAACTTGAATCAGTCTTGTCACTAGATTTTTCTCTAAAAACCCTTTTGAACTCCTTGCAAGAGCCAATGCTCTCCATAGGTAAAATTTTGTACCACTCTCTTGCATCCACATCATGAGACTGCATAAATAACTTTATCATGACATCTTCTTCTTCTACCTCAAAATCATCCATAACATTAGCGAATGCTTTGAGCTGTTCTTAACAACTTAGAGCATTATTTCCAAAGAATTTGACTAGAGAAATCCTGAAATCTTTAGGAAATGGGTTAGGATAGCTAGGTATTCCAATGAAACACAACTGTTGGTATCTGTCTACTTCGAGTGGCCTCCTAGTATGTATATCCCTATGATCATCTCTATGTTCATCATCTTTCCTGCTATCAAAGTGGTTACCATCCTTTCCCTTTCCACTTTCACCATCACCTCATCCTTTCTTGCCTCCCTCATCATCTTCAAAATAAGACTTATTATTCTTGTTCTTTCCTCCACCACCACTTCCACCATGAGTTTTTCCATCATATTTCCCCTTTTACAACTCATTGTTAGTGTTTCCAGAGCTTGAAGCCTTTGGAATATGGGTGGAAATTTGAAGGAATGCAATGTTCCTTGCCATTTCTACATTACAAGCTATCATTTTAGCTTTCTTCAAATCTTCTCTTAGCTTTTCACTTTCCAATTGCAACCTTAATATCTTAGGATCTAGAGATGCATCAAATAGAGTAAGATCAACTTTGGCTTTATTGGTGGGGACTTTAGTAGATGAATTATTTTTTATCATTGGTTTTGAATGTAGTTTTCTTGGGTTGGTCAATATGTCTCTTACCATGATCTAAAAATGATGTTTTCTTAGCAATAACAGGAGGATCCGAGGCTTTAGTGGTTGAGAAAGATGTACTATAAGTATCATTAGCTGAAGTTCCCATTGAAATTGATGCTCCAGGGATATCCTCAATCATTTTAGAAAGATTTTCCTCAGAGGTTCTACACCTTGTAGCCTCCTCTCTCATTTTCTCCAAGTTTTTCCTTCTAGCATCTCTCTCAATTTGCTTAGCTCTAATCTTATCTTCCTTTTCTCTCAAATATTTCTTTCTTTTTTCTTCTTGTTCTTGGAATCTTAACTCCTCTTCTTCAATGGATTTCATATCATTATCTATATCTTCCTCATTTTCCAAAACATCCCCATGTTCACTTGGGGTAGGAGTGAAGTAAGGTTGGTTGACAAGATCTTCCTTAAGAGAAAAGTGGATTGGCTCATCAAGGGATTTACCTCATGGATTAAAATTATTTCGATTGAAAATGGAACAAATTCATGGGGTTGAAGACTTAGGGAACTTATTATTCTTTCCCCAAAACTCCCATCTATCCTCCTCTCTTGAGATATTTAACTCACTATCAAAAACATGTTCTACTGGAAAACTTCCTTGGTCTATGTTAGACTCTTGAAAATTATTTCCTTCTTCATGGACACTAGCACTACTTATAGCAATATGAAAAGTAGGAGATACATCAGAATGGGAATCAATAGACTTACTTGACTCATAACGTTTCTTGACCCATTCAGTTTGCTTTTTCTTTGTAGGTTCAAATTTTTCCTTCTACTTAGGATGCTTCTTTGCATAGCTTCTAGTCTTCCTCATAATGTCAAGTACAGTAAAATCTTTCTTTATTTTTTTTCCTGTTCAGAACTAACCTTCACATTGGTACTAGAGAAGTCAGTCGCCACCCAAGATACTGGGAAACAAAAAGTGATTGCACTTTGATTTTGTACTTGTTACTCCAAAAAATATTTTAAACATTACTCGACAGAAAGTGGCAGAATGAAATAATACTTGACTCATAAGATCTAGTATGATGTGACTAATGAAATAGACTTAAAACTAATTATTCCTTAAACAACAAGGAGTATTCATAGTGAACAACTAAATCTTACTATACTTGATTTGGACCTAGATACTTTGGACTTATCTAGTCCCCAACAGAGTCACCAATCTATTGGTTATTTTTTAAGAACCAAACTAATCTCTAGAAATGCCTATGTATTTTGCCATTTCCAATTATCAATAATTCTAAAGGGATTGGCCAACGAATGAATAGAGGTTTCTAAACTTTTCTTCCTAATCTTTGGGCTCTGTGAAACATGAGAGAGTGATCTCACAATGTATACCTAAAGAAATTTTACAATTACAACCAAGTACATTGTTAATAACATATATCTCTCATGATAACTCTTAATAGTAACATTAAATAAGTTTCCATCTTATTATTTTAATGCTATATGATTTGAATATGAGAGAGGGGACACCAAACCAAACAATAAAAACTGTGTTACTCTAAGATTTTATGGCTAAAATATTGAGTAGTTAATGAATCAAAACTATAAGTGTAACATTAATACCCTACATGAACCAACATCTTTATCCCAAGCACAAAGTTAATACCTTTTGACATAACCTAAGAACAATTCAAATAATAACACATATAACCCCAAGAAATATTGCATTACAACATTCCTCTGTGACATTCAAGATTATCACTTCTTACAAATATCCTAGCACATAGTAATTATAAGTTATCAATCTCATATAAGTATTTACATCAATACATTGAATCAATAATCAAACATGAAACTGAACATCCATCAGATAATGACAAAGACAAGTGAAAGAAATCATTGACTACTTTCAATCATAACCCATAACATACATACAAAGAGAGAGAATAACCACAAAACCAATATTAATCTATATTATAAATACTATATCATTATCAGTCTTACATGCATAAGTATGAACTCAAAAAGAGACTTAAAATAGAGACTGTAAAATGTGCTTCATATTTGTCTTGAAAAAACTAACAATATCAACTCAAAATTTTTCTAACTCCTTGTGCTTTTGGTCCTCAATTCCTTCTTATAGAGATGAAGGAGCAAAACAAGCCTTAGACTAGATAGCGCACATGTCATGATCCCATAGGATTGCTTGCAGCAATATTCCCTTCCAAGTTATGCTTGAGTGTTCAGGTGGAGCAAATAAACATGAGGCTGCATTATCCTCAACTCTTCATGGAAAATAGGTCCCACCTTAAAAGACATCATTATTTTGTTGCAGAAATTACAAGATATTCTCCATGTGTTCAAAATGACAACTGTAAGAAAATAAAAACAACAAAATTTACGAAGCAAGGCAAAGAAAGTAGAAAAAGGTCAAAATATGTTAATCCACATTAGCACTAGCTACTAATCACTTGAGTTTAAGGAGGGAATAATTTTTTACCATGTTACATCAAAATCCTAATCTGTATTGTGTTTAGGCTATGTATTATTCAAGTCTCTTGTCCATTATTTTCCTTATTCAGTCTTGTTGTTAATAATTTCTAGGGCTTTCCTTGCAAATTCTTTAGCCTCTGGTATTATTTTAGCCAACAAGTGAATTAGGATGTGCGATAAACTAGATATCTACTTTCAGTTATGACCAAGAGGGGAGCATGTCATCATTAATACTTGATAGTAAGTTCCCATGAACGAACTGGCAATTTGTTGTTCAGTTTTAAACCTTGATCGTTGATCATTCACCTTTAAAACTACATCAACAGTTAATAATCCACCTCACCACCTTCCTTTTTCTTTATACAAAATCCTTAGGATTCCACCACATTGCCTCTTCATGTAGTGGTTGTTGCCAATCGCTGATTTACTTCATTCTCATCCATCTCTATCAGTGATGGAAGTGCCTCTTGTGATAAAATCTCATTCCTTGAGATCTAAGGTTGGTTTCCCAATCTCATCCATCTGCATTGATCCTCGCTAAATAAACTTTACACATTGACTTCCATTAGCAACAAGAGATGTAAGCACCATAGTTTGACATGTACACCTACATAATAATCAATGTCACAAAAGATATCGCTAATAAGATGTAATCAAGTTAGTGAGAGAAAACTCCTTAAAAGGGACCATATCGCTCATCACTAATCAAAACCTTAGTGCTAAAAAAAATCCACGAGATGCGATGTGATTGGATATTCATCTTCTCACTCATCACTAATTTAAAACACTCTTTACGTAACATATTTAAGATGAGTGATGATTATGAATTGATAGATCATCACTTATCGCTATTACAACTTTAAGAACTCAAAATTCATTAGCTATAAGTGATCCCTTAAGAACCTTGCTCATCGCTATTTACAATCAGAAGTTCAATGTACAATTCACGATGAGCGATATCAAAGATATATCACTTCATTACTCATCGCTGATTTAAAACATATACTTCAAACGTGATCAGCAATGAGCGATAAGGACAATAGGTTGGTTAAACTTAAGTGAAAAAATTTAGGCACATGCTCATAAGTTGTTTTAATGGAGGGGAATTGCTAGGGATGATATGATAGATACAGGATTTAAGAACCCCAAAATATTTTTAACAAAGCTTTCTGGATGCATGATAAGGGAACTGTTTGCCAATATAAAAAAAATAAATATTAAAATGGTGATCGGTAGTGGGCAATAGGGAGTCAACAACAAAATAAAATGCTCAAGTGACTTCAAGGAAACAAATCCTAAAACCCTCCTAAATGCAACAATGGTTTAAGATGGGACATGAGAATTAAGGCTCCATCACCAAACTTTCTATATCACAATTGTTGTCACATATGCCATTCAACCTAACACAATTGAGGTTTTGTATTTGGTAAGAATTTGTACAGAAAAATAAAGTGATAAATAATGGTTAAGGTGGATTTGAACAAATGAATATTTTGTCCTAAGTATTGAAAACTCTACTCAATGAAGGTATATTATTTTCCTTAGCATTGAAATTGAATCAAAACAATTGAAGACTAAAATTAACCACTTACAAAAGCAATCAAAAAATAAGAATATTTTTCTCATCAATGAAAATAATGTTGTCCACTCTAAAACCAATTCCAACATGTGTGGAAGGGTACATTCAGGATAAGCATGGTCCCTTTTAGAACCCAAACATACCAAAAAATTAAGAGCTACATTGGACTGATGATATCCCTAAAGAGTCCAAAGTGAAAAATGGAAACAATATTTGACGTGATATTACTCAAAAACCATGATGCTTAAAAAATATTCATCTTAGGCTATAGGATCATGTTGGGAATCTCTTCAATAAACTCTCTTGGTTTTTTCTTTCTCAATGTCATTTTTTCAAGGTGACAAGTTTTTAGATGCAAGCAGTGTAAAGTTGCAAAGTGGAGTAACTTTCATTGTACAAATCATATGCAAAAAAAAACTATTCCAACATATCTTTATGGGTACATTTACGCTAAGAATGGTCTTTTTTCACCCAAACAAGCCGAATCACTCTGAGCTACATTGGACCAACGATTTCTCTTAAGAAACCAAAGTGCAAAAATACATCAATGTTTTACAGGCTATTACTCAAAGACTATGACACTTACAAAATATTTGTCTAGGGCTATAGGACCATCTTGGGTACCTCTACAATAACCTCTCTTGGTTTTTCCTATTTTGGAGGCATTTTCCTATGGTGACGAGTTTTTAGTTAAGGAAAAAGTTGTGAGATGCAAGTAGTGTCAAGTTGCAAAGCGGTACAACTTTTGTTCTACAACTTGTACGACCAAATGGACTATTCCAACACATTTAAGTGGGTAAATTTATGCTAGGCATGGTCCTATTTTGTACCCAAACATGATGAATCACTTTGAGGTACATTGGACCAACGATTTCCCTTAAGAGTCAAAAGTGCTAAAGGTAATATTATTTGACGAGCTATTTCTCAGAAACCTTGATGCCTACAGACTCTCCATTTGAGGCTATGTTCAATCATGTTGGGACCCTATACAATAATCTCTCTTAGTTTTTTCTATCTGAGAGGAATTTTCTTGTGATGACGAGTTTTCAGTTGAGGAAAAAGTTGTCAGATGCAAGTAGTGTAAAGTTACAAAATGGTGGAACTTTCATTCTATAACTCATACAACCAAATGGAATATTCCAAAATATCTAGATGGGTACATTTATGCTAAGAATGGTCCTCTTTTTCACCCAACTATTCTGAATCACTCTGAGCTACATTGGACCGATGATTTCCCCTAAGAGTACAAAGCGCAAAAAGGAAACAATTTTTGAGAAGATATTACTCAGAGACCATGATGCTTATAGACTCTATTAGAGGCTATAGGATTGCATTGGGACCCTCTACAATAATATCTCTTGGTTTTTTTATTTTGAAGGTGTTTTTCTGTGGTGATGAGATTTTAGTTGAGGAAAATGTTGTTAGATGCAAGTAGTGTAAAGTTGAAAAGTGATACAAATTTTGTTCTGCAAATCGTACGACCAAATGGACTGTTCCAACACATACAAATGGGTAATTTTATGCTAGGAATGGTCCTCTTTTACACCCAAACATGTCGAATCACTCTGAGCTACTTTGGACTAGTGATTTCCCTTAAGAGTCTAAAGTGCTAAAAGGAAGCAATTTTTGATGAGCTATTACTTGGAAACTGTGTCACCTAGAAACAATATGTCTAAGTCTAGGAGGGATGATGTAGGGACCCTCTACAATAGCCTCTCTCATTTTTTGATATCTCTAAGGCATTTTCTTGTGGTGTCAAGTTTGCAGTTGATGGAAAAAGGGTCAAATGGATGTGGTGTAAAGGTGCAAAAGAGGTTTATGGTTCATTATACTTCTTTTGAGTAAGTGAATAAGTGAATCATTTACTCAAATCTAATTAGGTCATGAAATACACACATGAATACAAAGTATACACATGAAAACACATAGGTTGTAAAATATACATTGGAATACTCATAAGTGACAAAGTATACACATAAGTTGTAAAGTATACACTTGAATACATGTAAAGTATACACAATATGCATGATATTATCATTCATGAATTTCTATCAAATATAGGATTTATAAAATTCAACATAGGCATACAGCAAACGGCCCTAATACATAGTCATTTCCCAGTAGGGGAAGTAAATAGATCATGCATTGCCTTCATGGTTAGCACACTCTTCCACAATAGTAGCACATTGATGTTCTAGAGTGACAAGCACTTGTACAAAATATCAAGGTAGTAGTTAAAATACATACAATAGAAAAGATGCTTAGGATAAAAAATCTATATTATTCTAATCAACCTAAATGATGATGAAATGGTAATGCAAACTAGAAAAGATGATTAGATTAATAGATCTATATTATTCTAATTTTTTGCATACCTCTGTCAAAGGATCAGAGCTGGCTATTATTGTAGCAACTCTATGATAAATCATGTTAGGAATATCGCAATATACTTCGAATGAGAAATATATATGGTTACAATACGAAATATGCTTAATTAATAGATCTATATTATTCTAAATAACCTAAATAATGAACCTTAGTAGATAAACAATATCAAAATGTGATGAGCAATATCATATGTACCTATCCCATACAACAAATGATTCACTACTCAAATGTTCCTAAAGGGTCATCTCTTACCTTTAGAGTTTCTAGTAATTTTTCATGATCAATACTACTAATTGCCCATAGTTCTTTTGTTTTTTGTCTAACATGATGTCTAAATAACTTAACATTTGTTGCTATAACAAGGTTCAAATACATGAGAATGGTTTTGTGTTTCTCATAGTCTTCAAATGAAGGAATTTCATTCTTTATAATCATACATGTTTGCAACCAATTTTTTCAAAAAACAAATAAACCTATATAATCATACGTTTTTTATCAACATCTAAATATATTTATCTGATAAAAAATATATATTTCATCTAAACAACCTAAACGATGATAAAGTGATAATGCAAACTATAAAAGATGCTTAGAATAACAAATCTATATTATTCTAAACAACGTAAATGATGATGAAATGGAAATGCAAAAATTCAAGAAACAACAATTGAACCTATAGGATACATGAATCCATCATCATATTTCATCATTTGTGTTAGATTTTTCTTTCCCTATACACATTGTGCCAAGAAATAGTCTCATCTCTCTTCATTCCCTTGTGGTGCTACAACTGCATAGACATGTCCTCGTTGTACAAGATCTAAAAGATGGTTGTAGTCAAGTGAACTTTCCATTACATCTTCTAATGCAGATTGTACTATAGATAAAGGGATTAGGTACTTTGGAATCCATGCATCTACGCACTCACTTGGCTCTCACTGATCCCATTGACATTGAATATAATTCTGACAAAAATGAGCCATTTCTTGTATCCATATGGTCCATGCACCCACATTTGAGCTTAGAAATGAATGCATCTTTGAAGAATTTCTTATTGTTTTACATTCCATTTTGTCTCCCACTATGCCCTCCTCAACGAACCAAAAGAACCTACACACTTGTGAATCAAGTGTCCCTCATCATGATAGTACATAATTACACCAATCAACAATAGAATGTGCATCACTAAATTTTGCACCACCTCTGATCTTCATTTGTTCCTTAACCAAAGCTCCCTTCACACATGCACCTGTGCCATCATGCTCACCTTTTCCATGCCCAACTTCAAAATACTCCAAATATGTGGTACACCCCTCTATATATGCATCTTGCTCAACCAATAAAACATGTGCAAGCATTCTTGAATTCCCTTGTGCATTTATCTAATCAAATCAAATGTTGACCCATTGCAATTCATGTTTCCTACATGAACTCATAAATGTTTTCAAAATAATAAATTGTACAAACTCAGATAAATGAGGTCTATCATCACTCATCTAAAAATGATACTCTTTGATTATCTTCATGTTCTCTTTTGTACTATCAAGGGCATGTCTATATGTTATGTGGACAAAATAGATATTTAAATAGAATTATAATATTGTGATTGAACTTCATTTTGTGGTTGCAATGTGTAATTTTTAGCAAAATCAACTACGGATACAATAGTTCCAATGGGAAAAGAGTCCTTACACATCCTGAATTTCCCATCCAACCATTGCAACCTATGAATATGCTTTGCATACTTATAGAAAATATTTTTCTTAAAATCAGAAATAAAATCAGCAATACTTGCCTCTCTTGCAACCAACTTGCATCTAGAACCCTCACCTCCACTCTTCAATGTGTATTTAACTATCTCAAAACTTTTTTTATCAACAATCTTGTTACCAAAATCATGATCACTGCCCTCATGAAGGCATGTTACAAACATCGATAAACCACCACATTGTAAATACATTATATTTAAAAAATCATTTCTATAAAATAAGAAACCATCACCTCTAATGCATAAAATGAATCTAACTCCCTAGATTACTTGGGAAGTTGCACTGCATGAAACTCATGTAACATTTCATCAATATGCATAGTAGAATGAATATGGCATAATAATTTATGATACATTGAAAACTCAACATGGTACTTACAACATGTATTACGGACATTAATAGGTACACAATAAAATAGCTTACAAGACTCAAAATCCATTTGTGAGATTTGCAAATTTGGGTGTTCTTGAAAAAATTGTTTAGATACATTCCAAAAAAAAATTAGGATGTGTTGTACGATATCGATTACCAATTTGTAACTTTAAAACATCATTTACATTCAGTGATACTCTAGAGTGAAAGTTCCAAAAAATTTCAATTTGCATATTTACATTATTGGTTAGCTTCTTATCAACATGTCAAAGCCTCCCACTAAAATCCCACATATCATTTTGAAGAGCACTATCGAGTCTTCCTCTTCTTGAGAGTACTCTATTCAATGTTTTACGATTTAAGTTTAAATCAATACAGGTTTGTCTCATTAAATGAGCCTTTCTCAAATGATGGCTTACTAGTGAGGTTGTGATCACTCTATAAGAAACACTTTTATCTTTTTCCTTACTAGTCTTTCCAATAGAGGTTAGAGCATTAAATATATTTTTGACAATAACACTATTTTTTAAAAAAAAAATTGTGAGACAAATCTTCAATTTTTTAAATCATGGTGTCATTTTGTAAATCTTAAGTAATTACACCAAAAGTTGACATTGTTCGGTTAATGTCTTATTGGAAAAGTATTCATTGAAAATTTTGGTAGCCCACAAATGAACCATTCGTTGTGACCTTTCTCCTTCAAGATTATCAATTATGTTCTCATCTATTTCAACCAACCATTTATGGGTTCTCTTGTAATTAAGTGTTACATTAGGTTCATTTTCAATATTTTCATTTTGAAGTTCAATGTTATTAACATTTTCATTCTCAATATTTTCAATATTTTCAACATTTTCAATAACAATTGCATTTTCAACAATATTTTAATTTTCAATTATAACAATTTCATTTTCAACAACATTTTCATTTTCAATAACAATTTCATTTTCAATAACATTTTCAACAACATTTTCATTCTCAATGTTGTGCACATTTTCATTTTCAATTTCCACATTTTCAATTTCAATATGATGTTCAATATTGCTAATTTATATTTCATCTCCACTTGAGATAACATTTAACAATTCAAAAGAAGCTTCAATTTGAATATTTTTCATACCTTGTCTTCTTTTCCTATGACTTTCTCTATCTTTGGCTTTATATACTTCAAATTCATTTGTTGTAAGTTTCCTTTTACCTTTTCTCTTATGACAATTGTTGCTCCCCATTGCACAAACAAAAAAAACACACAAAAAATTGCAATTGTAAAAAATGTGTAAGAGAATCTTTCAAAAGCCAAATTTTGTCTGATGCAGACAAAAAGCATGAGAATTTTGTGATAGAAAGAATGTAGGGACTGTTGAAATACTCAAAATAGTCCCATTTTTGTTTTTTATATAACTTACAAAATGGATATGCATTACAATTAGTGTTATAAATTATAATATGTCATAATATATATATATTTATTATATATTAATATACTATATTAACTTATTATTTATATTTATATATTATATACTATATATTATTATATAATATATATTAATATATTATATTAATATATATTAATATATTATATTAATATATTATATTAATATATAATATTAATATATATTGTTTCCCATGCAACTATATAACCTATTACAAACAAAAAGAATATCCCTTCATAATAGATATCCATTTAGAATGAATATCCATTTACTTGACTTTTAAGAATTATTATTTGTTATGATATATGATATATATTTATTATATATTAATATATATCATATATATTAATGTATTAATATATGTTATATAAAGATTGATATTATATTGATATATAATATATTATTCAACTCTCCCTCTCTACCACTCTCCATATCTCACTCTCTCCTACTCTCTCCCTGTCTCCCTCTCAAGTCTTTCCCTCTCTCTCTCTCGTCTTTCCCTCTCTCCCACTCTCTCTCCCTCTCTCTCCCTCTCTCCCTACCTCTCCCTCTCTCTCCCACTTTCCCTCTCTCTCTCTCTCTCACTCTCCCCCTCTCTCCCTCTTGGGTCTTTCCCTATCTCCCTCTCTCTCCCTCTCTCCCACTCTCCCTCTCTCTCTCTTCCCTCTCTCCCTCTCCCTCTCTATCTTTCACTCTCACTCTCCCTCCTCCCACACTCTCTATCCCTCTCTCCCACTCTGTATCCTCTCTCTCACTCTTTATCTCTCCCACTCTATCTCTCCCTCTCTCTCTCTCACTGTCTTCCTCTTAGGTCTTTCCCTCTCTCGCTCTCGCTCTCTCCTTTTATCCCTCTCTCCCTCTCTCTCTCACCCTCTCTCCCACTCTCTCTCTCTCACCCTCTTAGGTCTTTCCCTTTCCATCTCTCTCTCCTTCTCTCCCACTCTCTCACTCTCTCTTAAGTCTCTCTCTCTCACCTTCCCTCTCTCCCTCTTTCTCTCTCCTCTCCCACTCTCCCACTCTCCCTCTCTCTATCTCCCTCTTTCTCTCTCCCTCTCTCCCTCCCCCTCTCCCTCTCTCTCTTCCTCTCTTTCACTCCCCCTCTCTCCCACTATCTCTCTCTCCCTCTTGCCTAACCATGCCTCATTTTCAAAGGGAGACTATCTATTAAATATATTATATAGTATATAATATATATAATATATAATATATATTGTATATACTATATACTATATAATATATTTAATATATAATATGTATTATATAACAAATTTTATATAATATATAGTATATATTACATATATTATTGTATAGATATATAATAATAAATATATTATATAATAAAAAAATATTTATTTTAGATAGCTATCCATTATTAATTGCATTGACTTTGAAGCCTCGTGGGAATATATCAAGATGATGCTATCAAATGGATATTTGTTTACAATTGATATCCATTTTGTTGAAGACTTTATAACCCAAAACCTACCTCATTTTCATGACACTACTAGTTCAACAATGACCATCATGGGCAAGAACCTCCAACGTGCAATAGGTATGTGTTTTTTGCATTTTTTTTCTATTTTTTTGCTAATTAGTGATTAATTTATGTTTTTTATTACATTCTTTGTAGTTTTTGTACCATAGAAAAAAGTAAATTGCTTTATTTGGGAATACGTGATGATAAATTCAACTTAACAATGCCCTTATTTGGTGTTGTGAGGTATTTTACACATCCACACTAGGTCTTGGACCCTTTCAAACACATTCATCGATGTCTTGTAAAGCTGTTGTAAAGTGTTGTAAAAGACTTTCACACTTTGATAGACTTAATGAACCCATTTTCCACTAATTCAACATCATAAAATGTATTTAATTGTATTATCAAATCAATTTAGAAGCCTTGTAATTTGAACTTAATGCTAATCTAGTGTTGTAATGTGACTTGCACATTCACATTGGTTCTTATGCCTTTCTAGGCTGAGTGGGCCTCATTTTAGTGTTGTAGAGTGTATTTAATCACACTTTCACAATGAATTATCTGTTAGAAGCCCTAATTGAGCTTTACATCATCACTAATAGGCCCCTATTATGCTATATTGTGCACCTTGAGGAAATATTTGATGAAATCACTAACATAGACATCATATAAACCTTATTTTCTTATCTCTTAAGAATCCAGCTGTCAAATGGGACCCACTAAGACTAATTTGTGACTTGTGGAGAATGAGTCCCTACTAGGTGGGACTGATTCACCCAAGGTGGTGAATGAATCCCATTTGGGCCAATTTTGAACTTTGAGCAGGGAAAAACTAAAATTTAAGTTTATTATTTTTATATGTCGACCTTAGGGATCAAATTAACAAAAAAATAAGGTGGATTTCCTATAAAATCAAGTCTCAAAACCCTAAATCATAACCATTGTTCATTATTCATCCATCATTCTTCCATCTCAAGTCAAGTAAGTTAGGGTTTCCTCATTTCAAGTCATTAAGATAGCAATTTTAAACATTCAAGGGTAGATTATTTTTGATTTGTTGCAATAATTCAAGATAAAACATCATGGAAAGGTATTGAATCCATTGTAGCATTGTTCATTACATTCTTTCTCTATTTTGGTTTTATTACCTAAAAGGGGTTTGACCAAGGTAAACCTCCATTCCCTAACATTCACCATTTCTCTCTCTTGTCATGTGTTTACAAATTTAGACATCTTGGAGGCTTAGAAATCATCAGAGATTGCATTGCAAATTTGTTTAAGTATTCTCTTCATTGAACAAGTCAATATATTAATAGAAACTTACTTTCAGGTTCATAAATCGGAGTCAAAAGTGAACACTTGTAAAAAAGCCAAATTACAAACTAAGAGCTCCTGTTTCCTCTTTTGGATCTTCAAAAATTCAAAAGTGGAATCATTCACCATTAGTGGTGAGTGAGTCCCAATTCCAAACCTGAAAAGGGTTTTTTGCATTTATAGATACCCTTTTGTCTTAAACGAGTTTCAGGTTAGTTTCATAGAACTAGGACTAATTCACCTAGAATGACGAATGATTCCTAGTAGACTAAATTTCTAACATCAGTAGTATTTAAAATTTCATTTCTAGCCTCCTTCAATATCACAGGTTCACACTTTAATTTTCATCCATTTCTGTTTCAATTTTGCATTCATTTCTAGGTGGTTTTGCATTTAAAAATGTTTTTTCAAACAACTGGTTTTTCAATAGTTTTCACTTAATAATAAATCCATTTTATCAATTAGCTACATCTAAAACAGTAAATTTAGTCTTAATTACATCATACAATCATCTATTTGAGTGAACCACCTAGATTTTGGGTGTAAGATCTATCTCTTTCCATTAGGTGAAAGACCCTAATTGAGCAAAAGAGAGTCATAGCATTCCTAATTCTTAAATATTTGGTTCATTTTGGTGAACCATTATTTTGAATACTTCTCTTTTCTTATTTGGAGTCCATCATCATATATCTAGCCTTGCATTGAATTTGTATTAGTGTTTTCATTAGTTATTTGGCATGCTAGGTTTCAATTTTTTCATTCATAAAAATTGCATTTAGGTTGCATTGTTTGCATCTAAATTCATTTTTATTTTTTTAAATTCTACATTTTAAACTCGGGTCTGCATCATAGCACTTAGAAAACATCAAACTCACTCAACTTTTTTTGAAAATTATGAAAAAATTTCATATTGGGAATCATTTTCCACCTTGGGAGATTCAATCCCTTTTCACCCTTGAAACTGCCCTTTACAAGACTAAAAACCCTATTTTTTAGCTTTTTTTTGGTGCCATTACCTACCTATATTAGTTAGCTGAGTTTCTGTAACATGCATTTCACTAGATCTAACTTAAAATAGCTCATTTCATAAATTGCTCCATTTCACATTTGCATTTCCCACATTTCATTTGTCAGGTTGTTGCAGAATGTAATCAAAAATTTACCTTATGCCACATCTAAAAATTGAATTTAAACTTTAAGACATTGCATTGCACTTTATTTTATCATGTTATTATGTGTTATATTAGAGCATTCCATGTTTCTAGAATATCAAGTTTCTTGTGTGATTCTATTTTTCATAGACATAGTCTTGGATAACAAAGTAAAATATTTGATGCACATATTGCATACCCTCCTAGTACCTATCGGATTTACAATAATATTATAACACAAGAGGATGATAGTGTAGATAATCATAACACTCATAATTATTCTTCTCCCATTACCTCTCCTATTAGCAATGAAGGTATTTTGGTGAAAGGAGCTACAAGAATTGACGGTCTTGATTGTCCCCCTCCTCTTCAGCCTTTGGAAGACATTAGAAAACAAAGGGATGAAATCAATGAAAATTTCTTGAATATCACTGTTATCACCTAAAATTGCACCCTTGTTGAACCTGATGTTCAACACTTCAGTGTAACATGGGAAGACCTCTAAAGTTACGGGTTTCTTGTAAACAGAGGTCAACCTTAGGAGAAGGCTGACTTCCTTTGGTGTCACCTAACTACTGATTCTATAAAGGAAAAGGGAGAAGGAGTGCATAAAAATAAAACTAAATACTATGGTGATGCACCAAACTGATAAGAGCAATGGAATACTTAGGTTACAATTGAGAATTGATGATGAACATAAGATCACACATCAAATTTTGTAAAGCTTTGCATTAATGTTTCACAAAAAGGTTCAATTCACACACTTTTTCCAAAAAGAAAAAATATTTTCACAGATTAGAATCCATGTGTGACTAAGTGAACACAATTTGTGATTTGTATAATGATACTTTTGCAAAGGAAGGCATGAAAACACAAGATAAAGTTATAAAGGAATGAAAGAAATTCACAAAATAATTTGATCATTTACCTAAAATGCACAACACTTTGCAAGAACAAGATGGTAATTTGAAAACATCCACAGTGATCAAGGTAAGCTCTGTATATTATGCTCCAATAATGAGTTACAAAAGTTTGCTAGTCTGAGAGAGGACTGCAAAAGTAACAAACTTCAGAAAAGCATTTGAAGAACTCTTTTACAAGGAGGCAAAAAAATGGTATATATACAAAAGTGTGTCGGCCCCTTAGGGCTTACAAAAATATTGTGTTCATAAAGATCTACCCTTAGATCTTTAAATGAAATTAATTCTGCATCTGATTGCATCCTTATGTCCATCTTGGTGGCAGATCACCCTCAGGGGAAGCCTTAAGATCTTTTGTAGCATTAACTTCTGGTCCTCGTGTTCCTCTTTGAATCTCCTTGATGAGCTACCTTGAATGCTTCTGAGTGTTACCATAAATGTCGATCGACTCTCCTACCAGCAACGATCCCAGGTGTCACTGACTTGAGGCTTTCTCCTTTCTGCCAACTTTCTTCTTGCTCCAGATATTTCTTCAAGTTGATTTTCTTCAAGAATCAGCATTAGGCACCCCTTGAACTAAATTTGCATGTCCTAATTAATCATCCACTGAACTGAAGTGGATCCACTTCATTTATGTTCTGTTGATCCTCCTGGCACTGGTCAAGATGCCAATGGTTTGCATATAGCTCACTCAGATTGGTTGAACTTGTGCAACGTAGATTCCCAGACAATCAAAGGTTGCTTCATCAGAATCGCATGTCGATGAGACACTAGACATGTCTCACTGATGTGATTATACCCCTCTACAGTTATTGGCATAACTCTCAACTATCGGCCAGACTTCTCATCAAGTGCAAAATTTATATCGATATTTCAAAAAGGCATCGGCAAGACAATCATTTTCGCCCAGACATCATAGTGAACTCATTTAATCTCAGCAAGACCCTATTAGGTCGGAAAGACTTCTCAGTGAGCAAGACCTTTCGCCGAACTTCACTCTTTTGCTGGGACTCTGTTTCACTTTGGCAAGACTTCCGTGGGTCGACAAGACCTTTTTTTGAATGCAAACTCTTGGCGATGAGTCTTACCACATCCACCTCTCTATCAGCGAGACACTATTCTCTCGGCAAGACCTCATATCAAGCTCCTTTCTTTCGCCGAGACTTTATGCAGTCGGAGAGACATCAAAGTGGGAGCACCAACTTTCACCGAGACCATTTCCCATGCAGAGGGAGATATAAAATTTCACAGCAATCGAGATGTCTTGGTGACCATGAGGATTTCAAATGGGTATAACACACTGCTAGTTGGCAAGACACTTAACTGGTCTCAGCGACTTTCTTCCTTAGGATTTTTATGCCAAATATGAATGAAGGATGCCTTCCAATAGACCTCCTTGTGACTTAGCATCGGATGTATGATTTAATCCTACACAACAATGTCCCCATTTGGCCTTTATGAACACTTGAAACATAGATTGCCCAACTGATGTAGCCCATAGGTGAAAATTGGGAAACAATCACCTTACCTAATCTCCATAACCATGAAAATAAAAAAAAATCTTCTCCTAACCTCCCTCCTTGATTCCATGAGGATAAGTTTGTGTTAGAAGATATACCTATTAAGAGTCATGACAATCTTCACCCTCCATTCCCAAATGGTACAACCGTTTGGGACAATATATTTGACAACCATAGTGGTACTTATCTTAATTCCTCCCCCACTTGTGATGAAGCTACTTCACAACCCTCAAAATTGGATGAACATATTACAAGCTCTCCTACTCATGTAGATAATTTGGTACAAGAGAATGAGACCTTAGAAACAACTGACAATCACATAGAGTCTTCCTCTAATCATAAAACTCATTAAACCATTAATAACTCCCTTAGTTGTGATGAAGTTAGCTTGGATGAACCAAGCCTTAATTTTCACAAACATGAGGTTTGTTATTGTCCTAAACACTCTCCTTCTAGGGAGAATACCATCATACAAGGAAAAGATAACATTGATAATAATATTATGCCCATGAAAGGAGATGAAAAGTCTAGATGCTAGATTCTCATTCGCTAAGGGATGTTAATATTATTCAAACTCAACTCATCCTTTACCCCCCTTCACATAAACCTCCAACTCAAAACAAACCCGAACTCATCCTCTACCCACCTCAAAATAATATGCTGCAACAATTGAGTCATAATACCATTGCTCATACATACAACACTTGAAATAATCCACAACTTTCGCAACCAACCCCAACCCACTTACCTTTGCCTAATCCTATCCCCTCTAGACCTATCTTACTAGGTCTTCCTAGTGGAAAGGAGTACAATCTTGTTGAACAAGTAAATAATAGTCTTGCTAAAATATTATTATGGGACCTTATTCAAGCATCCCCTCACTATCACAACATGAGCCAAGTAGCCTTGCAATAAGTTACTATCCCTTCTAATGCACAATCAATTGACATAGCATCCATGATCGAAGGAATAAATGCTAACATTTTTTTCTAGCAAAGTGAACTCCCCACTTTGGAAGTGAAAAACAAAATGAATCTGTCATGATCAATGCTCGATACAATCAGATAGTGATAAAACGAACCCTTATTGAAAATTTCTTAGCCCTTAATGTTTGTAGCATAAACCCTTTGGATAGGCTTCATGTGGATAAGTCAAAAATTCAACCCAAATCTTTATCTATTAAAGGATTTGACAATGTCGAAAAGACACTACTTGGTGTGATCACTTTACATATTACAGTTGGAGAAGTCACATTGAACACAACAATCTAGTTTATGCTTCATGATATTTCATATAACCTTCATCTAGGCAGGCCATGGATTCATGCAATGAATGGTGTGCCTTCCACTCTTCATCAAAAACTGAAATACATCTATAACAACAAAGTGTGCACACTTGATGTTGATCATGAACCTTATAGTGTCTTGTAACTTGAGAAAACCAAAGAGAACCCCTTGAGAACATTAACACCAACCACACAAGTGGAACCCACACAACAAAAATACAAAAAAAGAGATATTGAACAAGTCACAATGCTATCAGAAGATGATTGGGGTTCCTTGGTTTTCGAACATGACTTGAATGTCCTTTTGAAAGCATCCACCTCAACCAACGAAGCAACTTACACAACAAACTTTGATGAAAATAATCATGAACAACCACCAATTTCAAAAGCAATGAAGAAGCTATATGGACACAATTATGAACTATTGAAACAACTTGGATATAGTGGAAAATGATGTGGTGCTCATGAACAAGGTATCCACAACACTATAGATCCTATCACACAACAAAAAAACTCATGGTATTGATTATTTCCCTTTGATAGAAATCATCAAGTCTTCGCTCAATCTCACACAACACACTCCTAAATCATCCTTAACAATTTTCCATCCTAAACTACTCAACACTAGTGGTCTTGAACATCATCCTTTACATAATATGACAAAAACAACAATCCCTGCACTTAATGCCAATGTCATCTCACAAGACACTAAATATTTGCATTCGATAGATTCTCATTCCTCTTGTATGAGTGAAAAAAAAAAATGCAATCCAGAGAAACTTGTGTAAGTATGAAATCTACTACTAAGAAAAATGTATCTTTGATGCAAATCACATGACCACCTTCTACCATTGATCAATAGGATGTCTTGTTGAGACTCCTCCATGATCACTTGATCACCCTCCCTCCCAAAACTCAAAATAAATGCTCTTACAAGACTTCATTATGCACCTATCATAGAGTTCATGGTGACTCCACTAATGAATGTAATGCTTTGATTCATAAAATCCAACATTTTTAGGAGTTTGGTATGCTTCCCTCTATAGGGGCACCTAATTCCTCTAATTGATACTAATTTTCACTCTTTCCTACATTTCATCAATCGTTTCGACTCACATTTGTCCTACACTCAATGGGGGCAAGGGGATTAGTAGCCTTTTCCTCATATGTCACTTGTTGTTGACTCTTTTGGCTAGTCATTAACTTTTCATGAACATATAAGAGAAAGCTTGGGATGTGGATGACATGCCTTAAGTTGGCTCGCATGTGACATACTACCTTTTTCATGATGTACCTTATCGGAAACATATGACTTGGCATAGGGCTTTTTGAGTAAGCTCTCATGTCCTCTTCTTCTACTTTAACGAAATTGCTCACAGTACTAGTGTTTGCAACCGCTTTAAAGTGGGGGCATACATCACCACTCACATTTCATTGTGTGATTTTCTTTTTCTTGCAATTTCCTCTCTTGAAAGAATTAAGTATAATGTTCCCCAAGATGAGACCTTGCACTTTCCCTCTCTTGGAAACAAGATGAGATCGTTTGCACTTATCCTGTGTTGGAGACATTAAGCATGGTGTTTTTTAAGATGAGACCTTGCATGAACTAAGAAAAATCCCTTTGAACATTCCTTACACTATTTTGCATTAACAATGTTTATGAGTGTCAAGCATACAAAGTTTTGCTTACATCATAGAGCTCAAAAATCATTTTCCTTTGTGGCACCTTAGTAAAGTTGTCAGGAGGTATAACTTTGATATGGTTGAGTAGGAAGCCCATTGCAAGGCATGAATTTCCCCATAGCCACCTATGTGCATACCAACTAGTGTATGTTTTATCTTTTGGTATTTCTTTTTAGTGGACAACCAAGAGTTTCATTGCCCCAGAGTGAGTATGCATTTTCTCCTTTGAAAAATAGCCTAGATCTAATCCACAACTAGCTGGACAAATGATCGAAGCGTGATCCAACCTTTCATTTAATCTTTCTCATTCTTGCCATTACATGATTATGTATCTTGATAGTTTGACTTAGATCTCTGATCCTGGGGGCTTTAATTCATTCTTGATCTTTTCCATTCTTTATCATTTGCATCTATTCACTTAGATCTCTCTTGAATGTCTACTTTATTGTGAGTTTGAAGCAAGTTCATCCTCTCACTAAAGTGGGGGCTAAATGTACCATAGAAAAAAGGAACTTGCTTGATTTGGGAATAGTTGATGATAAATTTGACTTGAAAGGCCTTGATTTGGTGTTGTGAGGTGTTTTACACATCCACACTAGGTCTTGGACCCTTTCAAATGCATTTATTGATGTCCTGTAAAGGTGTTTTAAATTGTTGTAAAATATTTTCCTTCTTTTCTAGACTTAATGAACCCATTTTCTCCTAATTCAACATCATGAAATGTATTTAATTGCATTATCACACCAATTTAGAAGGCTTGTAAAATCAACTTAATGTTAATCTAGTGTTGTAATGCGTCTTGCACATTCACATTGGTTCTTATACCTTTCTAGGCTAAGTGGACCTCATTTCAGTGTTGTAAAGTGTGTATAATCACACTTTCACATTGAATTTTGTGTCCCAATCCCTAGTTGATCTTTACATCATCACTAATAGGCCCCTAGTGCCCAATATTGTGCATCCCGAGGCAATATTTGATGAAATAACTGACATAAACATCCTATAAAACTTATTTTCTTATCTCCTAAGAATCTAGCTATCAAATGGGCCCCACTGGGATTAATTTTTCACCTTTGGTGAATGATTTCCTGTGAGGTGGGACTAATTCACCCAAGGTGGTGAATGAGTCCCATTTGGGCCAATTTTAACCTTTGAGAGGGAAAAAGTGAAATTTAAGTTTATTATTTTTACATGTCAGCCTTAGGGATCCAATTAATGGGAAAATAAGGTGGATTTCTTATAAAATCAAGTCTCAAAACCCTAAATCACATCCATTGTTCATTATTCCTCCATCATTCTTCCATCTCAAGTCATGTAAGTTAGGGTTTCATCACTTCAAGTCATTAAGATAGCAATTTTCAAACATTCAAGGGAAGATTCATCATGTTTTGTTGCAAAAAATCAAGATCAAACATCATGGAAAGGTATTGAATCCATTGTTCCATGCTTCATTACATTCTTTCTCTATTTTGGTTTATTACCTAAAACGGGTTTGACCAAGGAAAACACCCATGCCCTAACATTCACCATTTCTCTCTCTCTCTCTCTTGTCTTGTGTATTTGCCGATTTAGACATCTTGGAAGCTTAGAAATCATTAAAGATTACATTGAAAATTTGTTTAAGTCTTCTCTTCATTGAACAAGTCAAAATATTAACAAAAACTTACTTTCAAGTTTGGAAATCAAAGTTTCAAAAATGGACACCTGTAGAAAGCCAAAGTGCAGAGTGAGAGCTCTTGTTTCCACTTTTGGATCTTCAGAAATTCAAAAGTGGACTCATTGAACATCAATGGAAAATGAGTCCCATTTCCAGGCCTAAACAAGGTTTTATGCATTTCTGGATACCCTTTTGTCTGAAACGGGTTTCGAGTCAGTTTCACAGAACTATGACTACTTCACCTAGAATGGTGAATAAGTCCTAGTAGGCTAAATTTCCAGCATCAACAACATTTCAAATTTCATTTCCAGCCTCCTTCAATATCCCAAGTGCACACTTTCAGTTTCATCCATTTCTGTTTCAATTTTGCATTCATTTATAGGTGTTTTTGCATTACATAATGTGTTTTAAAATGATGTGCTTTTCAATAGTTTTCACTTAATAAACAATCCATTTTATCAACTAGTTGTATCTAAAACATTACATTTAGTCTTAATTACATCATACAATCCTCTATTTGAGTGAACCACCAAGATTTTGGGTGTGGGATCTATCTCTTTCCATTAGGTGAAAGACCCTAATTGAGCAAAAGAGAGTCATAGCATTCCTAATCCTTAAATCTTTGGTTCAGTTTTGTTGATTTTTTTCAATTCTATCTAAACCTAAAAAAAATTTGAAACTCTAGTTAGTGGAAAAAAATAAAACATCAAACAAAAAAATTGAACTTTCCTTACTAGAAAAAAACATAAAATTTAAACTAGCATACTAAACAAACATAAAATTGAACCTTCATTACCCCCTTTTTGCATTTATTTAAACTATTTTACATTATTGTCTATTTTTCCTTTTTCTTTATCACTTATTCTTGTGTTTCTTAAACTCTTTGTTGCTTATTCTGAAGTTATTATTTCTTTGCTAAACAATTTGTTTTTTAATTTTTCAATTCTTTTGACTCTCCTCAAATCTCAAAATAGAAGGGACCCTTGTTGGAAGTATTGTGCTCTAAATTTACAATGCTTAGTGAATACAAATTCACAACTAGTATTGCCCAAATAAAACTGGTCCTAGTAGGCATAGGGAAATGGGAAAAATTAATGGATAATAATCGATGGGCTATGCAGGAGGCTATCATATTGTATGGATGCCTCGTACATAACCCATCAATTGTTACCGATTAATTTTTCCCATTTCCCTATAGCTAGTGGAATAAGCTTTTTTTTTACCATTACTAATTATGTATCCAAATTCACCAAGTACTGACAATTTGGAGCTTAACACTTCCACATTGCAGCGAGGTAAAAATTTAATGTATTTTTAAATGAGATTTCACATCACTTTAACAATTATTTGCTTTTCGTTTACAAGCCTTAGACATAAATGACCTTTACAAATTTTTTCATTTGTATTCAATTAAGTCATTTATATTGAATGGTTTAAGGGGATTTTTAAACATGTATCTTACATTTTGAAATTATAAATTTAATGCATGTTCACTTATATCTAAATCATGGATCCACACCCTCTAGCTCCACACACTCTTCCTTGTAACCCCTCACCTCCACCACCTGCATTTGATGGTATTCACTTTCGAGAACAAATCGATGTGAATGTTAGAACCATTCAGGATCAAGTTAACACTATTAAGAATGAAGAATGTGTTCACCCATTGTTGAGGCATTTTGCATCAAATATGAAAAATGTTGCCGATACGGTTACGTCCATGGAAGTGGGCTTAGACGAGCATCAATGATGGCTAGAGGAAAGGAGACAGCCCCATTCTAAAAAGGAAAGCACAAAGAAATGAAGAGATGCAATAGAGAGCCGCAAAACTTCATTAAGACAATGCTCTTATTTTATAAAGCATTTGACCTTCGATGGATATTTTATAAATAATTTTGTTGGATGGATATTTTATAAAGAATTTTGTTGGATGAATATTTTAGTGTTGAATTTATGAATATAATAGTATAATGATGAGACAAAAATGTAGTAATAAATATTAAATAATCTATTAATTTAATGTTTGTTCATGCATCATGGTTGAGTGATTTCTTATTTGTTGATCATGATGATTGAATAAATTTCGTATGAACAATATGATGAACATGTATCTTGTTGTCTTGTAAGGATTTTTTTTTAAGGTTGCATCAAACCCCTATGTTTTACATAATGTTCTTGTTTATGCATCATGGTTGAGAGATAATGATTCAAATATTCATGATGATTTTATACCTTTTACATGAAGGATATAATGACATGTTATTAATCTTGAAGGTTTTAATGGCATAAATGTTGAATTGAGTTGTAATGGTTTTGTTTGATGGTTGCATCACTTCTTATATAGAGGATCCCAACATGGGAAAACACTCTTCATCTCAACTCTCTCTCTCTATCCCTCTCTCTTAGGTCTCTCCCTCTCTCCCTATCTCTCTCTCTCCCTCTCTCTCTCCTTCTCAAGTCTCTCAAAGCTTCCTCTCTCCCTCTCAAGTCTCTCTCTCCCTTCCTCTTTGGTCTCTCTCTCCCTCTCTCCCCCCTCTCTATCTCTCTCCCTCTCAAGTCTCTCTCTCTCTCCCCCTCTCAATTCTCTCTCTTCCTCTCAACTCTCTCTCTCTCTCTCCCTCTCAAGTTTTTCTCTCTTTATCTTTCCCTGTCACTGTCAGGCCCTCTCTCTCTCTCAAGTCTCTCCCTCTCTTGGAATATGTCCCTCCCTCTCATCATATCAATTCTCTTTCTCTCCATCTCAAGTCTCTCTCTCCCTCTCTCCCTCCCTATCTCCCTCTCAACTCTCCCTCCCCATCCCTCCCAAGTCTCTCACTCCCTCTCTCTCTCTCTCTTGTGAATTGGCCACACATCAATAAATATATCATATATACTATGTAGTGTATAATATATACTATGTATTAAATATATTATATAATATATATAATATATATTAAATAATATTAATATAATATATAATATTTTATATATATACTATATATAATGTAATACGCCTCATGTAGTTGTTACTTATTTGATACTCTTTTTTGTTGTGTTGTGGACTTGAGACTTGGATGGTGATTGTTTCACCAGTTTGACTTGTGTGGATATGCAGTTAGTTTGTTTGGATGCACATGATACTATTTTATGATGATATAATGATATGTGGTGTTAGTCTTTATCTGGTTATGTTATTATTCTCATGTGGTACGCTGGTGTGATGTTATAGCTTAATGCTTAATTTTGGACATTTATGATGATGTGTTTTCTAGTTAAGTCTTAGTGCAAGGATAGTGTAGCATCACTTGTTCATGAGCGCCCTGCTACACCTTGATTACCTTTCATGGTGTGCTTGTAACTATAGATTTATATGCTACTTGGCGTTTGTTTGATGCAGGATGCAGGTACTTGGCACTGACTCTACCTACGTGTTAGGTCTGAGCCTACCCTATGAGCCCAACGAGTATGAAGTTGAAAATGGAGTTGATAAGAAAGTCCCCGCCAAAGTCTATCACCCTATCATTGTGTCTAGCGGTGTCATTCATCTACAACCCCGTTCCCATTTTTGGTATCATTTTTTTCCAGTCGTTTATTTTAATCGTCACTTATTTTAATTATTTGCTATGATTGATGTTTTCTTTGTTAAGATCATTAACTTCATTTAATTAATCTTTATATAGCGTTTTTATGGGAGACATTAATTTAATTAAATCATTAAGTTAGATTATTAAGTGAATTTTCGCTAAGTTAATTATTAAATTATTTTGAAAATTTGAATTGTAATTAAATGAATCACATTTATTAAAAAGGATTATGTGATAATAGCAATAATTTATTAAACGAAATAGTCTAATTTAATGTCTTTAATTATTAAATAATAATTAAAGATAAGTATGAATGTAATGAGATTTTAATTGATTAAAGGTGGAGATAAGTATGATTTTTAAAATTCTATAAAAACAAAAGATATGCTAAAAGTCTAAAAAAAATTCTATAATTTAATGAAATAGTGTAATTTAATGTCTTTAATTGTTAAATAATAATTAAAGATAAGTATGAATGTAATGAGATTTTAATTGATTAAAGGTGGAGATAAGTATGATTTTTAAAATTCTATAAAAACAAAAGATATGCTAAAAGTCTAAAAAAAATTCTATAATTTAATGAAATAGTGTAATTTAATGTCTTTAATTGTTAAATAATAATTAAAGATAAGTATGAATGTAATGAGATTTTAATTGATTAAAGGTGGAGATAAGTATGATTTTTAAAATTCTATAAAAACAAAAGATATGCTAAAAGTCTAAAAAATCCGGAAAGAGAAGATGAGTGCATGTACATGCGCACTCGGAAGTGGAAAAAAAAAATGGAAATTGATATCTCGATGATTTTAGATTTTGAAAACTAAAGGTAATTGGCCAATTTTGTGTTTAATGATTTATTAGTCAATTTTACTTTGGAAAAAAAGCATTTCTGGAATAAAACGGGAAAGGAAAAGAAAGAAAAAGGGGGAAGGAATGGATTTGGCTTGGGAATAAAAATTTGATATCTGCAATATTTTTCTGCAAAAAATTATCTCTACTTATCAGATAAAAAATAATAATAATAAATGATCATTGCTTTAATTGAAATTAGAGATACGATTGAAGTTTTCAGACAAGAAGAAGGGTTGGCTATGAGTTCATGATCGTCAACTCATCCTATCTATCTCTAAGCAAAGAATTCCAGGTCGGTTTGTGAAATAAATTTACTTTTAACCTCTTTTTGAATTTGCGAATTTTTTTTATGTTGGCATTTTGATTTTAATACCATGCAAGGTCCTCAATAGTTTCTCTGAATCGCCTAAAATTCATTCTACCGTTGTTATTTGGTTTTTTTGGAAATCAAAATGCTTCTCTGTAATAGTCTTGATTAATAGTGTGGGGAGGAGGCGTTATGATAAACCCCATCAATATCCAGTGTTTCAAGCGCATGTTTTTCCCTTATGCTTTCGTCTATTCCTTCAACCACCGGCAGTGAATACCTCGGCATAACTTCAATGACGTCTTATACCCTTCAATCAATTCTAGTTTGGCGCCAGCGCTATCTAAGAACAGTCAGCCCCCCCACTCCTCTTTTGTTCCATTATCATTATATATATTTATAGATTCTGAATATGCCTTTCTAAAAGTCAATTGGAATGCATGTAGCTAGTCACACATATGGGAGGGCAACATCATTTATCATGCAATGAGCATATAACCAATAATTATTTGAAGTTGATCCAGTCAAACATAATATTATGCAGATCGTGATAAGTGACTTCATAGAAAACAGGTTCCTTTGGTGCCAGTGTACATTATAGCCCCTTTCGATTTCTTTCTATTTTAAATTTTAAGCTTGATATTCGGTAAACTGCGCCCCCTCTCTCCTTTGATCCTGCTTTCCCTTCCCTTGCTCTATGATGTCCTGGTTTCTTGTTGGTCTCTTCCCTACCTTAGTAAGGCACCTTGCTTTGTTGATGCGACCTGCTCTCTTGGTGAAGGGTTTGTTTGGTCATTTAGGTTTTACTGCTATGAGCAGCCATGTCATCTGCAGTCCACTCCATACCTCTCCCTCTGGCTTCATAGCAGCAATGGGTTGTTGTATACACAACCTTCAGAAGGTCGTTCCCCTTGCTTATCATTCTATTTTAACTCCAAACTATGCATTGAGAAGAAAATTATATATATCCATATAAACAGATTGCCATGATTTTACCATCTTCTGCTTGTAGGTATTTAGAATTAAAAAATAAAATATTTAGCAGGCACTGTCAGCAGTGCCCCGGTTCTAGTTTCCTATATGTGTTATGTTTCTATCTACATTCATATGAATAGGAGTGAAAATAGATTTATATCATTAAATTTTAGGTTTTATAATTATATTTTATGTGGAAAGCTATGTGTTTAAATATGTATATATGTATATGGAAGTATATATATGAATATGTATATATCTTTGTATATTTATATTGGGTTATATATAATTTTTATATGTGTTATTGTTTAGTTACATTTGGATAAATACTGAAAAGGGTATTTAATTTTTGGTAAATTTTTAACAGCAAGGTAACTATTTTAGTTATTGAAAATAGCTTGTAAAATGTAAAATAAAATTGTTGTGGATTACTCTTAATTAAATTTATTTATTGCTATGAAGATATAAATAAAAGAGAACTAGTTTATGAATATGGATAATTACACATTGATAGATTATCTTAATCAAATCCTTTATGTAGAGGTGTTAAAAGGTTATATTTCATGAAATTATCAATGAGACCTATTAGTTTAGTATAAATGCTTAGATTATACAAATGTAGACTGTTATTAATTGGGTATATTATATGATTTTTGTTAACCTATGGAATTTTTTTGAATAAATAACACATTTAAATGTTATAATAAGCAATTTGTTTATGCTTTAAACAAATAGTTAGGCATTTTGTAGTTTATGATTACATAGCTTCTTAATCATTTAAATGATACCTTTTAGAACCTAAAATTAGAAAGTAATTTGAACATTTAAGAGGAAAGTGTTGTCTAGAATTGCATGTTTAATTATATATAACTGTTTTGTTTATATATAAGTTGTTATGTGTAGTATATCATCTTTTGATTTACTTTAATTTAACGATTTGATTATGGAAAGGAAAGTTAAGATATAGTTGATGTGTTAAATGATCCTTAGGATGGTAACTTGATTGTGAATGTGTGAATGAAGTGATTGGTGTCTTTAAACGGTTCCTTGTTGATTGATTTCTTGTTTTCTTTCTCCTTGTATTAGCTTTGATTTGGTGAGTCTTTGAGTTAAGTCTTATGGGATAGTATGGGAAACTTGTAGCATGAGTTATTCAACTTCCAGAGGAAAGGGATAAAAATTGTTGTGTTGGTTTTTCCATGAGTTGACCTTTGTCACTCATTGATTATATTTCGTTTTGACTATTGGCACTGTTGTTACATCTCTTGTTATGACTTTGAAAAAGAAGATTCCTTCCTCACCCATATTCTTGGTTGTTGCAGTTTCTATGCTTTGATGTTTTGGTCCACCCTTGGTTAACATTAGCTAAAGATAAGTCAAATACTAAGATTAGTGCTCTCACAAACTACGGGTGGCCTGAGAATGTCATGGTCGGCAAGGTCGTTGCCTCGTCTTCATGAGAGGCTAGCAATTCCACACGTGTCACCCTATGGGGTTGGCACCTTTTGAGAGGAAGTCTAGGTAGCCAATGTAGGGCCATATGATGACACTCTCCCATAGTACCTCTTTCCATCATTTTTGCATGTCTCTAGAAGTAGTCATCTTGTTGTAGTCATTTGATGTTGTTGACCATTATGTTCTGATTGTTTTCTTTGGTTTAGTCTTGTGGTTGTCTATCTTGAGTGTCTTGGATCATGGGTCTTTCTTGTCGACTACTGGCATAGGTGGTTGGGCCTTCGGGTCAACATAGCCAAGTGGAATGTGCTACACACCCCATTGGGTTCCCTATCTATGTTCGTGTAGTATAGTGTTACTAGATCCAAAGTGTTCCAGAGTTCACTATATTTTCATATGTTTATTCATTATTCTATTATACTCATGTATTGGATGTACTACTCCTATGTTGCATTGGGAAATAGTGATGTGAACTTGTATTATTGATCGGTGTAATGTGAAGGAATCTGATGTAATGTTTATTACACCTTGTAATCCTTATATGGTTAATAGTTATGGTTTCCTTCATTTGAAGATGTATCTATGGAAATATGATCCTTTATATTCTCATGATTATAATATATGTTTATGGTTATTAAAATTGAGCTACTATTTCTTTTATTGGGTTATTACATGTGAATGCCATTTATCAATGGATTTATTATGAATGTATGGCTTAGTATATGAATACTATCATAGGTTGTTTTGCAAACATGGATTTCATTCATCATCATTGATAGGGATTAGTTTATGTAATGTTTCCTCATGTTCCCTAGAGGACTTAGGTGACTAGTGTATTCATTTAATTGAATGTTGTGCATTGGAACTTATTATACATTTCATATATGTTAACTTCTTTTAAAAAAAATTGGGTGATATTAGTTGTCCTTTGGGGTTTACGTGATGAGGCATTACATATAATATATAATAATTAATATATATATATACTATATATAATATAGTATATAATGTAATATATAATATAATACATAATATATTATATATAATACATAATATTATATATTATAAATATATGTGTTATAAATACATAATACATCATACATATGATATAATATTATGTAATATAAATAATATAAGAAACAAATATATGTTTAACAATGAATATCCATTTAGTAACGAATATCCAATTTTTCTTACATAATCAATAGGCTTGGGATTTGGTTCAGGATTTCCTAACCTAGAAAGTCAACCAAAAAAATGTGTTTTGAAAATTTTCTTCATTTTTTTAAGTTTTCCCTTGTGGCTGACAACTTTTTCTTATTTGAATTTCATGAAACAAAAAGGGTTTATAGAAAAAATTGTCAACTTTCCACCAATATATGTTATGCCTTATTTTGAATTTAATAAATAATAATTATTGATTTTCTACATACATTATGACTAAATTCCTGATTGATAGGCTGATTGAAAAACTTCTATAACTTTAAAACTACTTAACATTTTTTGAACCTATAAGATGCACCACATTCTATACTTCACATACTACAAGATAAAAAAAATGAATTCCATAAATTTTTTACCAAGTTATGCTGGTCAGACACATATGTTTTAATAATTCTGAAAATTTCTAATAAAAAATCATAACTAATTATTTACATAGAAAAAAATTACAAAAAAAAATCCATCACATCCATGCATGTTTTCTCTACTTATATTCAAAGATTCAGAAAAAATATTATTTTTTCCTTGTAATTAGGGTGGTCAGGCATACACCTGCTTCTTATCTTTTTCCTAAAAATTTAGTACCACTACATTGAATTTTTTTTTTTTTGCATAACAGATTTATTTTTTTCCAGAAAAGGACTAGTAGCCTAGAAACTACATTGAATTTGCTACAAATTTTGTTCTTACATATTTTTAAAATTATGTTAATAACCTATTCGGATTCTTATGTCAAGTTGTCTAACTCTGATATTCTGAATTTTCATCGCCACTTAGAGGCTTAGTTTGGACCCCCATGATCTTGCACTGACCTTTTAGTTAATGGTCACTTTTCCATTATTTTTTCCTCAGTCTCATTAAGGAAGAGATTAATTTCACTCAACTTCTTAACTACAAAGACATCTTCTACTGTTCTTCTTAATCAAACATTCAATTGCTAAAACATCAATTATATTAGTTATCCTTTTTTCCTCAACTTCAATGGGATGATCAATTTCTAGCTAGAAGTGGATTGAAATCATGAGAAAGTGTTTTATTTTTTTAGTATACCTATAACTTTATAGGCCTCACCCTCCATAATTTGAAAGTTGTGATTGATATCTAGTTGAGAGAAAAATAGTTAATAGATTACCAAACCTCTCTCCCTAGGTGGTATGTTCTAGATTTATTCCAACGTGTTAGCTAGTAAGCATGTTCACTACTATTCTTGGTTGGTTCCTTACATATCTTCTTACCTTCATTTAAAAAAATTCCTTATAGATTTCTAGTGTACTAATAGTGATAGAATACATGATCTTCACCATGTGGCTTGGGATTCCTTATTCCTACCTCGTGAGTTTGGATTCTTAGACATGATCTTAATTTGTGGACAATGTATTTCCATATGTGCTAAAGATATTCTATTAAACATTTTCAAGATTGAGCACTATTCAAAGCTCCTTGGCTACATGCCTTGATGTTCTTTAACTAATCCATTCACGTGCTACTTGATTTTATTCACAAAGGTATTAATAACTTTCTTTTTTGGCATAAATTGAAATTAAGTTTTAGAATGGCTACCCAAGACCAAGAAAAAAATAATTTTATTATTAATGGGAACTATACCTCCCTAGATTATTTTTAAATTTTGGGTTAGGTATCTCAAGGATTTAATTAAATATAAGAAATGATACTTAGATATTCCCTTTCACAACTATAGGCCTCACAAAGGCCCCATCTTCATATGGTGGATCAACTAAATCTCTAATGGTAGTGCTAATCCTCTATTGGTACTTAGCATCACATGTTTTAGTGTATTTGGTTGATAGTTTCAAGAACTAAATTGTCCCAATTTATTTGGTGAATTTTATATCAAGGCTTCCTATTGGGTGGCATTTTAACTCATATGGGTATTCATGTCCCATATTGTCCATTTTTTATGAATATGGATTCCTTCAAGTATCTCTTTTAGTTTTTCCACATATCTCAAGAGGCTTGAAATTAGATGAATAAATTTCTTAAGAAACCCAAGCCAACCCTATTGTTTTAGCATATGGTTTTACTTTGAGACTATATTTGTGAAGAATTTTTAATAACATGAGCCACAAGATCAAACAACATACAAAAAATACCTTCCATGCAAGAGAGCTACAAATAATAATTTACTATATCCTCAACTATAAAATAAGTTACACAATGAAAATATTGCTTAAACCTCAAGAGTTACAATAAGTAGATTCTTTATAATAGAAAACCTTAAATGATAAATGGATTAGACCATGACAAGTGTCATCATCCTATGTGATAAGACAAAAAATGGTACTCCTTAGTTAATCTTAAGTGCATGAAGTGAAATTAAGAATTTAATAATCAATTAAAGATTAATTAATTATTAGCTAATGTATGATTACTCTAGCACCCCCCCCCCCAATAAGTGAAAAACTATGGAGTAGCTAAAAACACTGAAAAGTGAATGCATAAAAAGTAAAGAATGGATGATGGGTCATAACAAAAAGGATTGATGAGGTACCCATGTACAAACAATATAATCTCATACAACTAGATAAAAGGAGAAAATATCATGGGAAAAAATTCCTCTCCAAAAGAGAGAAATACAAATAAAGGACTACGAATCCTCTAAAACAATGCCTCAAAAAGAATAGGAACATGAAAAACATATTTGAAGAATGAAGAAGCTGTAGAAAACTATCAAATTATGATTACTATGGTTTTGAAATAAAGAACCTCCTCTAAAATATATAATGATCAATATCAAGAAAACAAGAATGTGCATGAGTTCCCCCAATGACACTACTCTAATCAAATGGAAAATAAGAGAAAACATATCAAATTCAAAGATAGAAATGGTACATAAATGTGCATGAGTGACCCCAAAGACACTACTCCACATGCAAGATTTAAGTCAAAATTATAGGCACCAATAGTCTTAAGAACACTAATCAAGTGAAAGTAGAAGGTTGCCTCTAGAAACAAGAATGCAAGAGTGTCCATATGGTAAATTTTCCATCTCATTGAAATCCATGGGTAACTATCCAAGTTGCATCTTCTTAGGACACAAGAAAAAAAACTAAATACATAGCTCACTCCAAAGTGAAACCAAGGAAGAATTAACACCAACAATAGAACTTCTCATAATATAAAAAAGAGAGAGTCAAGATAGGTCCTTAAAAAAAAAATTCATGAAGAAGTGCGTGAAGGAGAACCAAGAACATCTAAATGTACACATGGAAATACTTACAACTAAAAAGGGTGTGCAAACAAGGAACACATTCATGAGTCAAGAATTAGTAGGGTTTGATATTGTTGTGTAAGGAACACTCACTTAGCAAAGGTGTGATGAAAAAAAAGTGTACAAAACCCAACCATGACACTTTATATCATAAATTGATTATAAAAAGCACAATAGGATGTATGAAATCCCTAAAAAGTATGGACAACAATGGAACTTTAAATATCTTAGTGTGTCTATAAAAGATAAAGTGGATGCAAAAGATGCTCAAAATGCCCAAATAGGATAGAAAGTTATAAATACATGAATAACAGCCTAAAGCAAGATATCCTAGACAAATAAAAAGAATCTAGGAGCTAAAATATCCAAGTTATTCACTAGAATGTGAAAACACAAAAAACTAAATAAAATGTACTAAGAGAAAGATTTGGAAAAAGTGCATTAATATCTATGAATAGCTCTAAAAGATCTTTCCAACACCACTAGAATCATAAAACAATTAAGAAATTGGTGAAAAGATCTAAGCTTGAGAGTGAAAACAACACATCTGAATTTGACATGTGACAAAATGTACTAGTAACAAAATTTGAGAAAAAATAGCACCATTGGATAGTGCTTAGAACCAATTTTTTGGCAATATATTGTTTCTCTGGTTTAGATACTCATGGAAACATTTATCATGATTTTCCCAATCTTTCCAAAATTACAAAAAAGAAAAAAAATTATACCCCCAAGGGCTATTCATTAATTGCCCATATGACACTGAGTGGCTCTAAGGTGTTGGTTGTCTAGTTAAATCAAGTGTTGGTAGTTAGGGCATCCACAGTTAGTATTTAGCTGCTATCGACTACTACTACCACCCCACTAGTAGTTTAAAAGTTTCACTAATGTGGGTGATGCTTCGGTAGGGAATGTAGGGGTGCCACCTCCTAGTCATCACTCTATGGGAGGCCATTGGTCTATTTTTTATTTTTTTTTAAATTGTGATATGGTATGGAACTTGGGGAGACATATGACCTCCTAAATAAAAGATTACCTGATAATCTGTCGACACCAAATTAGGGAAAATTTATATCAAAATTTATCTTTCTAGCTATTTGAGTGTAATGGTGAGGTAATTTTTGTGCCAAAATGCACCAAAATTTCACCCAATTCCAAAAATTATAAAAAATAATAACAAAAAATTCTAAATTTTCTCTTGTAACCCTAGTTGAAAAAAATCAATAAAAGAGAAGTGGTTTGTTGAATCCATTTCTTGATACCATGTTAGAATTGTGAATAACACAAGATGTAGGATCAAACAATGAACAAAAAAATGTTGTTTTGCAAGAGAGCTACAAAATACAATATGCTATATCCTCAACTAGAAAAGATTTGGAAAATCAAAATTTTGATTAAGCCTTAAGAGTTACAATAAAGGAGAGTTATTATAAGAGAAAAATCTAAATGAGAAAGGGATTAGATCATGACAAGTGTCATCATCCTATGTGGTGAGACAAACTGATGTAATAATAGCTCACTCTAGTTAACAAACAAAAACACTCTTAAGTTTAGCTTAAGTGCATGAAATTAAATTAGCCTAATAATCATTTAAAGATTAATTAATTATTAGCTAATGGATGATTATTCTAACAACTTTTACACTAGTGATTCTATTTAGCATTAGGAAAGATAGAAATAATGCTCATTTTTTAAAATTATTTCATTGATTCCCATTCTTTGTTGTATACTAAAGCCATGATTTTATCAAATGTGGTTATGCTAATTTAGGTACAAGGGTGATCCCACAATACTGGTTTACACTTTCTCAAAGATCTCAATTTTTGCTAAAATCAAATATTTTTAGAAAATATAATGATTTAAGCCTTGAAATTTTCCATTTAAGGTATTCTAATTGAATAAGGTTTGATCAAACCACCTTAGATAAAACCCCCTTGGATAGAACCCTGCTAGTTTTAAACCATACCTATAACCGAGTCTCCTTTACACCCATTGAAATGCTAATAGAAAACCACTTTTGATTTATTTTTTAGGGGATCAAAGGAATTCATTTAAAATTTATTTTTTTGTGAGTATGTACTTATAATAAGCTTCCCAAAAATTATAATTTAAAATATATTTAATTTGATTATAATTATATTTATTTTTTATTTCATGTGAATGTAGGTTTTTCACCGAAAATCAAGCTTTCTATTTTGCACATGTGGAAAAATAGCAGATTATCCAAAAAAAATAAAAAATATCAATGCACTAGATATTGAAGTCCTTGATCCAACAAAAAATTAATAATTTTGATACATACAAATAAATTATGTTGTATATGGTCCACCTATGTCTAAATTGCAAGTGGTTTGACTTTGAAACTTGATTAAGGAAAAACTATTCAATAAAACACTATGAAACCAAATGAAAGCACTATATATCATAGTTGCAAATATAAATTTGAAAAAAATAGAATTTTATCCTTCATGGAAAAAAATTATGTTATATATGGTGAGCGTCACTCCTTAAAAATGGCGTTTATTGAGAAAAACTATTTTTCAAAGGAGATGGAAAAAGAAGTGCAATCTAATTCCAAACATTTTGAAAAAAAATAATTTTAGAATCTATAGACAAAATGACACAAATCACTAGTTTGCATCATCTTTAAATTCCTCACGAATTCCCATTCTTTCTTGTTTACTAGAGCCATGATTTTATCAAATGTGGTTATGCTAATTTAGGTACAATGTTTTATAGTAACACTTGAAATTTTTTATTTTTTAGATTTGTTATATCATTATGGGAATTCTCCTTTCCATATTTCTATAGTTTTTATTAATTTCTCCTCTCCTCAATTGGGGTGGTAACGTGTGTGGAAATAGCTTATGAGACATGATAATGGATACCATTTCCATGGTTATCATAGCTCTCAACCTTTGAATTTGAAGCAAACTAATACTTATGGAGGGTAGGATGAGCCCTCCTAAATTCCCTCTACCTCTTAAACATGTGGGTAGGGAGGTGCACTTGGTTGGAATAACTCACAAAAATTTCCTTTGTTGGCATGGCTCATCACTTTGATCCATCTCTAATAACCTCTAGACAACTCTCCTAAAGAAGAAGAAGAATGTATTTTCACTAGTTGGGGTTTTATTAATGTGATACACTTAAAAATGTTTGGGGGAAATCTAAATGATAAAAAACCTCTATTTTCTTTTTCTTTAGCTACTTAGACTTTGTTATGCTTGTCTCTTTAAATATTTTTTCATCTTTATTTTATGCATGGTTTGGTTAGTATTTGTGGATATACCTCTCTATCATCCTCCATTTTTTGTGAATATTAATTATCCTTTTATCAATAAATTTAAATAGGAAATATTGATAGTAAAAGGTCAAGGTTGGAATTAAGAAGTAATAAAAAAAGGAAAATGGTCACATAACTAACCTACTATGGCTATTTGAGTAGCAAAAGGATGGGTTCTTTATCAAGGGACTAACCCCAAAAATCTAAGAGTTTTCTTCATCTAAAATGGGATCCACTTCTATATTGGTATCTTATTTTTCTTCTTCTTCTTCAACAAGATTTACACAAATAAGAGAAATAAAAAGGTCAAAGTGAATGAAATTCCCACACCAACTAGAATATCCATGATGCAAAAGCAACTATGGTCTAAGAGCAATATTGCATCTACAAAATAATGTTATTTTAATTTTTGTTAGATTTAGTAAATAATTTTTAAAAAGATAAAAAAGGAAAGATTGATGTAGACATGGAAAATGTACCAATTGACATTGCACATCTGATCCCGATTACTAACACCATTTTATCCTAAATCATCCCTCGGTCTAATGATGCAGGAGCATCTAGTGGTGTAAGGACAATCTTGCATCACCCAAAAATAGTTAAATTTCAAGTTTCTCTATTTTTAGATTTTTTTTACATTTTTGGATACCCTTTTTGTCATAATGAAATTCCCAATTTATGGTTTTTATTTTCTATTCATGGGTTGAAAGATATTGCAATTTTAGTTTCCCAGATTTGCACCTGAAAATCTTCCGAGTGGGATTTGAGGCACTTAGAGCTCCTGGATCAGACCCAAAACTTGCAAAAATCGGCATAGAGAATTTCAAGTTTGTTCTTGACTTTGAGACCTTTCCAATGGTTCAAACGGTTCACGAATCGGAGTCCCGGATCAAAAGTTATGGCCCCGGGAAGTTGGCACACTTTCTTGAAGATACCATTGCAAATGCTCTTTTGAAATTTGAACTTCATGTTGTAAATTTTTGGTGCCAAACCAACTAAACTCAATTTGAATGTTGTTTTGGCTCCAATCCAATGAGGATCTCTATTTATGGGCAGGTTTTCTAATTTTTGGATAACTTTTTGGGGACAAGCTCGCATATTGCGAAAGGGTTATTCTATAGCTTTCGGTAGCTTGCATGTGTTGTAGAACTTGGGGATTTGAGATCGTCTACATGTAAGAAGCTCCATTTTATAAATAATAAATTTATTCTTTTCTTTGTGGGTTATTTTCTGTGTCTCGAGTTGCACCCTCATCAAGTGGTATCAAAGCGAGTTTTCTTGAGCATGTGGACAGATCGCCGATCGTGAGGCAATTCACACCAGGACCGTGGTTGTGGGTCAAGGTCAAGAAAGATGCTTCCAAGAGTGGTGCCTAGTAGGCATGGTGGTGCTAGAGGTGGTCGAGGTGGCAAAAATGTTGGTGGAAGAGATGTACTAGCAGCCCTCCAGAGATAGATTGATGTGTTACAAGAGCAGTTGAGAAGAGGATTAAACCCCAGGGAGGAAAGTGAGGATGAAGGAGAGGAAGAAGGTTCAGATGTAGAAGAGGAAGAATAAGCAATTGATCAAGACCAAATGATGCTAATAAGGGCCATTTCAAAGATTAGGAAAAGACCCAAAGCGGAAGTCCCCAGTTATTCCAGAAGTTTGAACTCAGAAGAGTTGATTGATTGGATCAACAAGCTAGAAGAATATTTTGAGTATGAGGAAATAGAGGACCCAGATTGGGTTAAATTTGCAAAAATGAAGCTAAAGGGTCATGCCAGTATTTGGTGGAAAGAGCTCCAGTTGGAAAGAAGTCAAAGAGGAAAAGTCAAGATCACCAGATGGGATCGCATGGTAGAGAAACTGAAGAAGCAGTTCATACCAGTGGACTACAAGTTAGATCTGTTGAAGAAGTTGCAAGGGTTGAAGCAAGGAAGCAGATCTATGAAAGAATATACTGAAGATTTTCACAAGATAATCATCAGAACAGGTCACACAGAGGCCAATAAGGAGAAGGTATCCCAATATCTTAATGGGTTATGACTGAGCATTCAAGAGGAGTTAAGCCTAGTTAGAATGACCACTATTGAGGATGTGTATCAATTTGCTCTAAAGGTGGAAAAGAAGCTGAACAAAAGATTTGATAGCAAGAAAAAAGGACGAGGAGGTCAAAGTGGAAGGGGTAATGGTAGACCTTCAAGAAGCTGAAATGATGATGAAAATAAAAGTGAAGATGTGGGTACCAGCCAAAGCCAAAGGAATGACAACTTGTACTGCCCTCATGATCAAAACAATGGTGATCAAGAGGTAGAGGACGAGGGAGATATGGACAAGGATCTAGAAGAGGTGGTTTCAAAGGAACATATTTTCAGTGTGGTGAAGAAGGGCATCAAGCCTATGAATGTCCACAACACCAAGGAAGGCCAAACAAAAGGCCAGAAGGTCATGGAAGGGTTGCACATGCAAATGAGGAGACCCAATCTGAACATTCAGATGATGCTGAAAGGGGAGAAACCTTAGTGATTAGGAGAGCCCTAATGACTGAAGAAAAGGAACCAAAATAGAGGAAGAATCTATTTCACACAAGGTGCAAGTGTGAAGGAAAATGTTGTGATGTCATTATTGATGGTGGGAGCACTAATAATTTGGTGTCAGAGGAGATGGTCACAAAGTTGAAGCTGAAGAGGGAAAGGCACCTCCATCCATATCGGATTGCCTGGTTGCAGAAAGACCACAAAGTTTTTGTCAATGAGCAGTGCCTAGTAAAGTTCAAGATTGAGAGCTACCATGATGAGGTACTCTGTGATATCATCCCTATGGATGCATGTCACATGTTGTTGGGGAGGCCGTGGCAGTTCAATAGGCAAGCTATACATGATGGCCATGCAAACACTTATTCCTTGACAAAGGATGGGGTTCGTCACAAGTTGAAACCCCTGAAGGAGACTGAAGAAAAGGTATGCAGTAGTGCTAGAATTTGTTATGTAGATGGAAGAAAAATTTTAGAAGGTATGAAGCATGAGCATGTGTGTTATGCATTGATTCCTAGTGTGAGTAAGGAGGATAGTGAGAAGGTTCTGAAAGAAGTTTCTAGGATGTTGATGAGTTTCAAGATATTGTTTCTGATAATGTACTTGAGGGTTTACCACCAATAAGGCAAATCAGTCATCAGATTGACTTGATTCCTGGAGCTAGTTTTCCAAATAGGGCAGCTCATAGAATGACTCCAGCAGAAAATGAGGAGTTGAACAAACAAGTTCAAGAGTTGTTGAGAAAGGGATTGAAACGGGAGAGTTTGAGTCCATGTGCAGTACCTGCAGTACTAGCACCAAAGAAGGATGGGGAGTGGAGGATGTGTACAGATTCCTAAGCCATAAACAAGATAATAATCAAGTACAGATTTCCCCTACCAAGGATGGATGACCTGATGGACTATTTGAGTGGAGCTCAGTACTTCACAAAGATTGATCTAAAGAGTGGATATCACTAGATCCAGATTCAAGAGGGAGATGAATGGAAGACTACCTTCAAGACCAAAGAGGGCCTGTACGAGTGGTTAGTCATGCCTTTTGGCCTAACCAATGCACCAAGCACATTCATGTGGCTCGTGAATGAGGTACTAAAAGAATTTATGGGAAGTTTTGTTATTGTGTATTTAGATGATATTTTTCTTTTGAGTAAGATGTTGGATGAGCATTTGATGCATATTCGGAGAGTCTTTGAGAAGTTAAGAGAAGAGAAACTGTTGATTAATCTAAAGAAGTGCAGTTTTGTGAAGAGCGAGTTAATGTACTTGGGGTTTGTTGTCTTAGCAGAAGGTCTCAAGATGGACCCAGAGAAGGTGAAGGCTATTATGGAATAGCCTACCCCAAGAACTACTACCGAGGTGAGATCTTTCTATGGTTTGGCTAGTTTTTATAGAAAGTTCATTAGAAACTTTAGTAGTATTTGTGGATCCCTGACTAAAACAATGAGAGGGGATAGAAAAGAATTCAAGTGGAGCACCAGAACAACAAAAAGTTTTGAACTATTGAAGCAGAAGGTGATAGAGCAACCTATTCTAGCTCTCCTAGATTTCAACAAGGTGTTTCAGGTGGATTGTGATGCTAGTGGTTGTGCCATTGGAGCAGTGTTGAGCCAAGAAGGTAAGCCCATTGCCTATTTCAGTGAAAAGTTAAATGATGCCAAGAGAAAGTATTTTGTATATGATTAGGAATTTTATGCAATAGTTCAAGCATTAAAGAAATGGAGACATTATTTTTTGCTGAAGGAATTTATTCTATATACTGATCATCAGGGCTTGCAGTACCTAAATAGTCAGGGAAAATTAAATTAGAGGCATATGAAATGGATAGAGTTTTTCCAGAGTTATACGTTTGTTTTGAAACATAGGAGTGGGAAGTCAAATAGGGTTTTAGATGTCTTAAGTAGGAGGCATACATTGATGACAAAGATGCAGATTGAAGTGGTTGAGTTCAATGAACTCAAGACACTGTATGCAGAAGATCCTAATTTTGTAGAGGCTTGGAAAGCTTACAAGGAACCTGTTATATTGGACAAGACAAGGTGGCTGGATTTCATAATCCAGGATGGCATGTTATTTAAGGGAAGTCAATTATGTTTCCTGAGGAGTTCTATGAGGGAGAACTTGATAAAGGAGAAGCATAGTGGAGGAATGGCAGGACATTTTGGTCAAGATAAGACCATTGCCATTATCAGTGAGCATTATTATTGGCCTTAGTTGTCATAGGATGTGAAGAAGTTTGTACAAAGCTACAAAGTATGTTAGATGGCTAAAGGAGTGAGCTAGAATATAGGATTATATCAGCCCTTACCTATACCAGAGAGGCCATGGGAGGATATAAGTATGGACTTTGTTCTTGGTTTGCCAAGGACACAACGAGGGAATGATTTAGTCTTTGTGGTGGTTGATAGGTTTTCAAAGATGGCACATTTAATTCCATGTTAGAAGACCCATGATGCAATCCACATTGCTGACTTGTTCTTCAAAGAGGTGGCGAGGCTACATGGTCTACCAAAGAGTATTGTTTCAGATCGTGACACCAAATTTTTGGGGTACTTTTGGAGGACCTTGGGGAAGAAGCTAAAGACAGAGTTGAAGTTCAGTTATGCACACCATCCACAAACAGATGGGTAGACAGAGGTTGTTAACAGGAGTCTGAGTAACCTACTGAGATGTTTGGTAGAAGATAAACCCAAGGGATGGGACTTGATCTTACCCTAGGAAAAATTTTCTTACAACAATTCTATCAACAGAAGCACTGCTAGATCACCATTCTAGATTGTGTATGGAGGTAGCCCTAGAATAGCTCCAGAATTGAGGAAGATGGAACAAGAGAAGAAAATAAGTGTTGAAGCTGAAGATTTTGTAGAACACATCAAGGATATACATGAGAAGGTAAGAGAACATATTAACAAGATGAATATGCAGTATAAGGCTAAGGTAGATCAGAAGAGGAGGTATAAGGAGTTTCAGATTGGTGATGAAGTGATGGTTCACTTGAGGAAAGAAAGGTTTCCAGTGGGAACATATAACAAATTGAAGATGAAGAAGTTCGGCCCCTATAAAATTTTGAAGAGGCATGATTCAGGGAATGCATATGAGGTAGAGTTGCCGGATGGATTCAACATTTCCCCTGTGTTCAACATTTCTGATTTGAAAGAATATCATGAAGGTGGTATAGAGGAAATACCAATGATGGAACAATGTGGGATTCCATCACCTACTTTAAAAAATGAAGAGATTAAGGAAATCTTGGATAGTCGTATGGGAAGGAGTACCAGAAATAGGCAGTATGAAGAATATCTGGTGAAATGGAGAGGAGGGCCTGTGGAAGATTCATCCTGGCTATCTAAGGTAGTGGTTCACCAGTTGGGTTTTCCTCAACCATCTGAGATGTGACGGGGTCACTTCTCAAAATTACCCTGGGTATCTGATGCAGGAGCATCCAGTGGTGTAAGGGCAATCTTGCATCACCCAAAAATAGTTAAATTTCATGTTTCTCAATTTTTAGATGTTTTTACATTTTTGGACACCCTTTTCATCATAATGAAATTCCCAATTTGCGATTTTTATTTTTTGTTCCTGGGTTGAAAAATATTGTAGTTTTAGTTTCCTAGATTTGCACCTGAAAATCTTCCAAGTGGGATTTGAGGCACTTAGAGCTCCCGGATTGGCCCTGAAACTTGCCAAAATTGGCATAGTAAATCTCAAGTGCGTTCTTGACTTTGAGACCTTTCCAACAGTTCAAATGGTTTGTGAATCGGAGTCCTAGATCAAAAGTTATGGCCCCAGGAAGTTGGCGCACTTTCTTGAAGATACCATTGCAAATGCTCTTTTGAAATTTGATCTTCATGTTGTAAATTTTTGGCGCCATGCCACCTAAACTCAATTTGAATGTTGTTTTGGCTCCAAACTAATGAGGAGCTCTATTTATGGGCAGGTTTTCTAATTTTTGGATAACTTTTTGGGGACAAGCTCGCATATTGCGAAAGGGTTATTCTATAGCTTTTGGTAGCTTGCATGTGTTGTAGAACTTGGGGATTTGAGATCTTCTGCATGTAAGAAGCTCCATTTTCTGAATAATAAAATTATTCTTTTGTTTGTGGGTTATTTTGTGTGTCTCAGGTTGTGCCCTCATCATCTGACCATCTAATTGAATAACCTTATTTGATTAAATTCATCAATTTTCCTACCCTTAATTAAATAAATCATTTATTTGATTAATTCATTCTCTCTTGTTAATTAAATCAATCAGTCTGATATAATTATCCATATTTAATTAAATAATGAAATTTATTTGATTAAATCCCTTAAGTCTATCACATTAAATTAAATAAATTAAAACCTTATTTGATTTAATCTAACTTCAACTCCTTTAATTCAATAAATCAAAAATTCTTATTTAATTAATCCTTTTTATCATATTCTTCTCATATTTGATTTAAATCAACCCTTAAATCGAAGTCAAATTTGTCACATCGTCTAATCTACTATTAAATTAATTAACCCTTGATTAATTTAATTCTAATTCATGTCCCATCCACTAGCTTTTGCCACTTGCACATGAAAATAGATTTAATTCATTTATTAAATCCCTATTTTCTCTCAACATGGCATAATGGAGGAATATTCTCTCAAATTTGAATTCAAATCCAAGTGGACTTTGTCCTTCCAACAAGACATTAACTTCACATAATAAGTCCTTTTTCCTTGACCCAAGTGGCATTTAAGACATTTATTTTCCCTCTTACATGTCATTTCACTAATTTAAAATATCACCTAATTGCATTTATGGGAACATTCATCAAAATGTGCACATCTTCCATCCATTCACATTTGGAAAAATTACACCTTGCCATTGGTTGAATGTTAGTCCCACATTGCTTCATTTTGGGCATTTCTCCATCTTACCATTCTATAAATAAGAGGCTTCATTCCTCATTTTAGCATCCACAATTTGAGCAAAGTTACTATACTCAAATCCATGCTCAAGAATATAAATTCTCATCCATTTCATCAGAGTCTTAGCTAGGTTATGTAGATTTTCATCTTGGAGCACACTTCAATCTTCAACAAAGTGGATCATATCCTCATGAAATCATCAAATCTTATATAGGAGTTGGGAAAGGGCCAATTTCCACATCAAATGGGCACCAACTCCCCTAAGAGATTAAGAGTTTGCATTGTATTTGAATAGGATTTAATATCTTTGGTTTATACTTGTTTATGCTCTTCATCTCATTACGTTTCCTTTGCAATTCAAATGGATTTCTCTAGGAATCATGATACTAACTTGCATTTAATCTAATATGATGTTTTTCTCTTGTGTTTGTGTAGGTTTGGAATCTTGGTTTACATTTTGGCGCTAGGAGGGTTGACCAGAAGTTCTAATCACATTTTTTTCACCAAATTTTGTGCTTTTTTGTTGTTTTGTGTCTCTATAGGGAACTCCACTACTATCAGAACAATGTCATGGTTTAGAACCGCTGGGACTCTAGTTTTTCTATATTGTACCACTACAAATTCCAAACTCTGACACTCTTTTTTTCCTGCCAAGAATTCAAAATCTCAAAGGGTGCTGCTGAGTCTTTTTCACACACTAGAATCTTTTCAAACTCCAAACCCTAGCATTGGTTGAAGTAGCAATGCTTTCATGCTCTTTGTTCTTATTGCAAAATTATGTGACTAATGAGTGGTGCTATATAGCACCACTAAATATTTTAAACTGCACCACCTTTGTGGGTTCCACCACCAAAGGGAAGAAAAAATTGAAATTTATTTTTATGACATGTTTTTTTTCAAATTTTGATCATTTGGATTATTCTCTGATCTCTTGACCTCTATTTTTGTAGACCTGTCTGGTTGTCTTGTAGGTGGTCTTGATCAAAGGTGAAGAGAAAAAAAAGCATAATGACATCATTCTTGCATGATACTAAGTGTTTTTGAACACTTTCATGTTTGTTTAACACTCTTAGAGAACTCACTATTTCTCTTAAAGAAAACTTTTTATCTTCCATGCTTAGGACCTACTAGTTTTCTTTTGGGCTCTAAAAAGAACACTTTAATTTCTTGTTACAAAAGGGCTTGAAATGAACTTTAGGACACATACTTACTAGTGTTGGTTTTTGGATTTAACAATTGAACAAGGAAAATTTTCACATTTCCTTTGGTGCTTAAAAAGAACTAATTATTTCTTTGTGGACATAAATGAACATGTATTACCTTTTTTTGTGAATACTTACTCAAACTAACACCATTGAAAGGACATATGCACTTATCTCACACCTCACAGTGATCTTGAGAATCAAAAGGATTTTTGGTGGTCTTAGGTTGGGATAGAGTAATTTCCTCCACATGCCATTTTTGGAATTAAAATTGAACAAAACATTTTGTGAGTGTGACTCAAACCTATCACATGTATTCTCTCTTTGTTTTTGAACAAAGATCGATCAAGTTACAGATATGTTTTCTCACTTGTATTTATCTTAGAGGTCCTTCCTTGGGGAAAAGGTACTCACCCAAGGGAATGACTCAACTAGTAACACTCTAAAGCAAAAAATATTTCTAGTCGGGATATAAAAGTGGGTACTAGAACAAAGGCAAGTATCGTGTGATTGGTTCTAATGAGAAGGGAAGTAATGGTCTCTCACCTTGATGGATCAACTCCTATGAACAAAAAATCCGAATTAAAATCCTTGTTGTAGAAATGCCAAAATTCCTATCTATTCGTTGGTGCAAGAATGACCGTTATGAAGCCACCCCACACTTTTATGATTTTTATTAGAAATGGAAAGTATGCCATGGGAGTTTCATGGCTATTGATGCTTGACTGCCCTGTATAAGTGAGTGTCATTGAGGGTAGGTAGTGGGGTAAAGTATCTAACCATTCACAAAAAAATAAGCATAGCTAGACTTTTCCAAGTGGGGATTCAACAAATATAGTCTTTCATATCCATAGTATTGTGCTTGTTCTTAGTTACAAAACACTTTGCTTGTTTGAAAATAGTTGGAAACAAACACTTAACATTTGTCATCAAAACTTCAAACCCTTTAGGAAGCAAATAAAATTGACCAAATTCATGTGTTATTGCTTTCCCTTCGAATTGTATCCTTAGAGGTTTCTAAACACTTGAATTTATATCTCAATTTGCTTACTAGAGTTAACAATAGGTAACCCTTGCCTTGATTTCATCAAACTTCCACATAATATATTTTGTGGGATAAGAATAAGTTGAGACATTGGACATCTAGTTTGGAAAACCTAATCAAGAAGTGTTTGTGGTAAAACAAAGTCATTAAGAAAAGACTAAAAAAATTGAATCCCACACATGTGTCTCCAATGATTTCATGCAAGATCAAGATCAAGAAACCAAAGCTAAAAGCTCTTAGTCTGAAAGATCACCAAAAGTGTCTCTCAATGCTATAACAATTCAGATGAAGACTGCTTTTTAACTTTTACAGAAAAGCTTCAAGAAACAATCATGGATTGTAATCATTTTATTATTGTCAGAATCAAAAATCTTTTTGAGAATTTTCACACCTTGTCTAGAGAAAAGAAAGTTCTTAAAAATTGAGGTCTAGTAAGAAAGTGTCTTTTCAGGTAAACATAGGATCAAAAAATCAAATCTTCATCCATCTTTGAACATCAAACCAAAATAATTTCACCATCAGCTTTTGAAAATCTTGAAACCATCCTTCATGCTAGGCTTTTTTGAAAATCAAAACCACCAAAACCCTTAACTCAAAATCAAAATCCTTGAAATTATTGAATAAAAAACATCAAACCATTTTGGCTAAGTATGTATAGATGCATCCTTCTCCACATGCTTTGTAAAAAATTTCATCAAATCATCTTGTTTAGTTAGGTATATGTAGATGCATCGTTCTTCATATACCTGGCTGAATTATCATCTTGTTTGAATAAGTGTGGGTAGATACATCCTTCTCCCCACACATAGTCCAATTATCATCCTTTGAGAAAATTTATTTCATAGGTAACATCCAACACCTTGGTATATATTTGTTCATTATCCAAAAGTAGAACAAAATCAAATCAAGGTCAATCTAAAAATCAAAATCAAAATCCAAATCCAAGCATCCAAAAATCCCTAAAAGTCTAGCATCCCCTCAAGATCTTCTAAAAAGTTTAATCATCCACATCATCCATCTTTTACATCTTCACCATTTCACCTTTGATCCTTAAAACATCCTAAATTGTCTCTTTTGTACCTAAAGTTAGATCAATCCAAAGAATTACATACTTGAAAATTGATCCCCATTTTATGTTGCAAACTAGATCTCAACACAAGAGGAATAGGGAAGCAAACAAAGAAAAATCCACTTCAAGTGACCTAAGCCAAAAAAATTTGAAGTAAATCAAGTGCTTCAAGGAAAAACACCCAAACCTACCAACAACTGCAAAACAATGATAAAAAAAACACCCAAACCAATGTGGTATCACAACACCAAACAACCAATAATCAAGCAATCAAAAACATCAATGATCAAAGGGGACCACCCCAATGAAACAAGAATTCCAACAAGTAGAGGTATACTACCCTTGGGGAATCACTTGAGGACATCATGAAGAAATTAATAAACAAAAACCTCATCAAGGCTCCCACTTATGAGAATTACCAAGAACCACATGTGAAACCACCTTGGTACAATGAAAACTAGCTCTATGACTTTCACAAAATCAAAGGGCACACAACTAATAGTTGCATGAGGTTGAAAAACCTAATCTAAGACCTCATTGATCAAAAAATCATAAACGATGAACAACTAGCAGGAAATCAGAACATTAAGATATACATGAATTTGATGCCTAACTACAATAACAAAGGGAACAAAAAAAACAACAAAGGAAAAGGAACCTTCAAGAGTGTAAACCATGTGTGCGACCATGTTGTCACATCCTTGGATGATTATTGTGCTACCATCAACATCAAAGAAGCCCATGTCGATTGTGGAGTCACCACATGAGGTAGAAAAATTACCATTGCAAGGTCATCTTAGACAAACAAAGCACCCAATTCCAACCCACGATTAGTTCCTAGTAGTTGCAATGTCCTTGTTCAGCTGAAAAGAACCCCAACACAAATATCCATCATGGAGTTGCTAAAAATTTCATCCACCCACAAGAAAATCCTTGAAGAAGCATTGGCTTCATCAACTATCCCGACATATCATGATGCAGAAAAATTCCAAGCTATGGTCGGAAACACCATTACTCTGAGTCTCCTTACATTCTCTGGTCAATATTTTCTCGCTTAACCATGTCACAATTGTGCACTCCATTTAGAGGTCCTAGTGCATAAAAATAAATTTAAGCAAGTCTTGGTGGATGGAGGTGTAGGTCTAAATATTTGTTCCCTCAAGCTCATTCAAAACCTAAAAAATATAGAGGATTCCATCGACAAAGGAAAAAGCATAGAAATCAGGGCATATGATGACCAAGAAAGAGTGTCCTAGGAAACAATCCAAATCCCTATTCAAGTAGGGCCAACAATCATGGAAACAACCTATCAGGTCTTGGACCTTGACTTGCCTTATAACATTCTCTTGGGACATCTATGGATCCATGCAATGCAAGTAATAGCATCAACCTTTCATCAATGTGTCAAATTCACATATGAAGGAAAAGATATCACCATCCATGGAGATCCCGAACCATTCTTTTACTCAAAGAACCTAAAGGAAAAATACTACAAAATACCTCAAGTTCCTAAAAATGATGAAGGCCCATCAACACCATACATTGATCTAGCCACTCTCGCTCCCACTTCTACAACAAAGACACCTTCCACTCCTGCCATCCCCACCATCTCTGATATCAAAGTCATCATCCAGGATAATGGTTGCAGAAAATATATGATTCCAAAAAATCCTTTTTTGCTAGGAGACTTACCACAATCTCCTAGATCATGAGGATGATCGCAATCAAATGAAGCCTCCACATCCCAAACATCCCCTGAAGGTTATACCAACTTCAGAAGATAGAGAGATCTCAGTTGAGAAGTAATAGAGGAGGACCTATCCCATCTCTCGTATCAAGAAAATAGACCGACAACCACTCTACCATTGGATGACAACACAAAATGTTTGCAAATGATGCTAGCAATGGGCTATAATAGAAACCACAGACTAGGGAAAAGTAAAAATGGACTTCTAATACCCATTATTCTAGAGATGCAAATGAGAAATCTTGGCCTTGTATGTACCCCTCTGAGTATAACCATATGTGGATGAGATCCCCCAGTTAAAGTAGTCAAGCCTCCCCATGAACCAACACCAGCTGAACTTCACTTACCTGTGTCTATTGGTTGAGTCACACACAATTTCATATTTGATATAACTGACATCTATTGCAGTAATGATGATGAGGAAAATGACAACTTACCTACCAATTCTTTTTGATAATTCCTCACTCCTTATGAACAACACCCTATCCTATGAGTTTGAGAACCAATCCCATGAGATAAAGTTAGTCTACCCCCAACTCATCGATCACGACCAACGAGGACCACCAATTCTTGACACATTTGAAAATGATAAGGCATTCTTAGAATTCATGGGACTATGAGATACGATACCATGTGGAGACCATAAAGTGGGATTTGAAATCATTCTAGACACACATGCTTACTATGGGGAGATGATTGAGTCCTTCAGTCGCAAAATTGAAAATCTAAGAATAATCCCAAGATCCTTGAGTGAAAACCATGTTGCAGCACTCTCTGATCCTAAAACAATAAAAAGAAAGGATGTATCCAATGGTGAAATCCTCTTTGAGGAACCTATAGATGAAGGATTCAATCTTCCCCTTAGTGCTCTACACTAAGAAAAATTAGTAGTCCTAGCCAAAAAATGCAATCCCATTAACTTGGGAATAGACGAGACCTTGCACATCACATTCTATGTGAAATCATTACTATCAAAGGAACAAGAACTCCTAGCAGCCATCTTAAGATACAAACAAGTTAGTTTTACATGGATTTATGTTGGCATGCCCAATCTCGATTCGAAGATTGTGGTTCATCTTCTAGCAGTTTATCATAAAGCAAAACCTATCAAACAAAAGATCAAGAAAATGCATCCTCAGATCACCCTACTAGTTAAAATGGAATTGAAGAAACTACTTGATGGAATATTCATATGACCAATTGACTACCCCCAATGGGCATAAAATCTAGTTCATGTTTCAAAACCTAATGGACGCATCTGAATCTACACGGATTTCAGAGACATAAACAAAGCATGTCTAAAGGATGACTTCCCATTAACTAACATTGACATAATTGTAGACATGATAGCAATACATGAAATGCTTTCTCTAATGGATAGTTTCTTTGGGTACAACCAAATAATGATTTCCAAAGAAGACCAAATAAAAATGGCCTTCACTTGTCCATGGGGGACCTACTGCTAGAATATGAAGCCATTCGGCCTAAATAATGTTTGGGCCACCTACCAAAGAGCCATGATGTTAATCTTTCATGACATGATCCACAAAAATTTTGAAGATTACATTGATGACATACTAGAAAAATCAAAAAAGAGGACAGATCACATAGCAACCTTGAGCGCTATTTTTCATAGGCCAAAGAAATACAAGGTCAATTTGAATCCAAAAAAGTGCATCTTCAGTGTACAATCAAGAAAGCTACCGGGATTCATAGTGTCCATGAGGTGTATTGAAATAGATCTAGCAAAAGTGAAAGGAATCTTAGAGATGGAGGCTCCAAAAACATTAAAATAGTTGAGAGGCCTCCAAGGCAAGCTTCAATCTGTTCATAGATTCATAACACAACTGGAAAACAAGCAAATCCCTTATTATCACCTACTCCACAAGGGGGTAGCATACAAATGGGATGACAAGTGTGAGGAAGCCTTTAAAAGAATCAAAGAATATCTACTCAAACCTCTAGTCCTCATGCCACCAATCACAAGAAATCCATTAATAGGACTCTATGTGTCAACAACAACAACAACCCTTGGAGCTCTCCTAGCTCAGCATGATGAAAATGGGACAGAAAGGGCCATCTACTATATCAATAGAAAAATGGTCAGGCATGAGTTAAACTACTCATTCATTGAAAAAGCATGTCTAGTAGTAGTCTTTTCTTCAAAGAAATTCAAACATTACATGTTGGCACACAAAATCAAACTCATCACCAAAATTGAACCCCTCAAGTGCCTACTATCAAAAGCAATGCTCGTAGGAAGGATGGATAAATGTGTCATGATACTATTAGAGTATGATATTGAATATGTGGAGCAGAAATCATTCAAAGGCCAAGACATCGCATATTAGCTTGCAGAAGCACCAATTTATTTAGAGAATCCACTCATATCAGAGTTTCCAGATGAATCCATCTTTAATCTTAGCATAGATGACCACTGGAAACTCTAATGTGATGGCTCATATATGCAACATGGATTAAGAGCCAGTGTCTTCATCATCACCCCACATGGGGACTGTATACCTAGATCCTACAAATTGGCATTCCCCTACACTAATAACATTGCATAATACAAGGCTTTAACTATAGGTCTCAGAATAGAAGTGTAGTGGCACATCATGACCCTCAAAGTATATGGAGACTCCCAACTGATAATAAATCAAGTGAATGATGAGTACCAAAAAAAGGATGATAAGATAACTTCATACAAAAAGTTAGTAGAGAGCCTCAAAGAATCATTCATTGATATTACATTTGAGTAGATTCCCAGAGCCAACAACAAAGAATTATATGCCATGGCAATGATTGGATCCTTATTGGACATCCCTTGTAATGTCCTAAAACATGAATTCTTTATAGAGAAACTTCTCATGCTCGCATTTGAGGTACCAAATTCAGATTTTTTTTGTGAAATCGTTGGTCTTGATGATGCCTAGTACCATTAAATTTATACCTACTTGTGAATAGGTGTCCTACCTGTTGACTTACCCTCAAGCCTAAAAAGAACCTTTGTCAAAAATTCATCAATGTTTGTCATCCTAGGAAACACCCTTTAACGTAGGAGCATAAAAGGAACCTTATTACGCTACCTAAATGTTGAGGAGGCATTGACTGCCTTAACTAAGGTGCATAATAGTATTTTTGGTTCACTCTTGAGAAAAATGACCTTGGCAAAGAAATTGCTGAGGATTGGGTATTATTGGCCTACAATGGAAAGACAAGTACATGATTACATCAAAAGGTTCCTATAATGTCATCAACATGGGGACCTTATCCATGCTCCAGCTCAATAGCTTTATCCTATTGTCACAACATGGCCCTTTTCACGATTGGGGCTCTCTAATTGGAAAGATAACTCCCACATAATCCAATGGTCACAAGTTCATCATAACTGCCACAGAGTAGTTTACCAAGTGGGTGGAAGCCATCCCCATGACATAGATCACTAGAAAATAGATATCAAAGTTCATCCTAAACTACTTAATATGTCAATATGGTGTTCCCCAAGCTATTATCTCACATAATGGAACAACTTTCAAGAATCAGGAGGTATGTGACCTATGTGAAAAATTCAAAATCCAACATCGATTTTCCACTCCATATTATCCCCAAGGCAATGACCTAGCAGAAGCAACCAATAAAATGATTCTAAAAATCCTCAAAAAGGCAGTCAATGATGCAGGTCGTGATTGGCATCTATCGCTAAATCTCACCCTCTAGGCCTATCGAACCAGCATCCGCACACCCACAGGTGCCACCCCGTTCTCCCTAGTCTATGGATCATAAGCCATATTTCCCATTGAGATCAAGCTCCTGCCACTAAGAATATCATAGAAAAACATCATCATGGAGGAAGAATATCGATTATCAAGATTGAATGAGTTGGAGCTACTGGATGAGTGGTGTATGGACACTTTAAATCATTTGCAAGTCTATCAGAACAAACTCAAGAGGAGATATAACAAGAAGATTATAAGAAAGACTTTCCAAGTCAGAGAATTGATGCTAAAGGAGAATCAGAAGAATGTCCCAAATCCAAACAACAAATGCAAATTTGAACCAAACTAGTTGGGACCATTTGCTACCACAGTATGCTATAAGTCAAGGGCATATTAGTTATCAACACCCGAAGGAGAACCTCTGTAGGAGCCCATGAATAGCTCACATCTCAAAAAAAATTATGCCTAATATTTTGAGGTATAAAACCAAAAATCCAAAAAATCAAAAAATGTCTTGAAAAAAAGGTCACCCTAATGAAAACCTAGAAAATAGGTGTGGTGACAACAAAAAAAAATGAAAAAAGAAAAAATCCAAAATCAAAAAAAGTATTAAAAAACAATAAAGAGAACTTTTAAAAAAAAATTGTCCTCTAGTGAAAACCACTTCGGTGGCACTTTGGGCAAGTACCTTGGTGAAAACTTGGAAAATAGGTGCCATGTGTAAATAAGCACTTTCCATCCACCAAGATCTTCACTGCTTATTCTGCATCATCCATCCATCCATCACATTCCATATCTCCACCCATCATCCACCTGTGTCTGCATCATAGCTTGGTTTTGTGTTCCTATCATGATCCCTCCTAGTACTACTCAGCTCATTCTCAAGGTTAGTTTGTCCTACCTTTATCAGAGTATTCTATTTCATCATGTTAGGAGCATATTCTCATAGGATCAGATTTGTGTATATTCTTGAAGTCCCTAAATCAAAAATATAAAAAAACATTCAAAGCATATCAAAATCAAAAAATAGGTCAAAAAGTCAATCAAAATGTAAAAAAAAGATTCATCTTTTAAACTACAGGTCTCTGAGCCTTGAACATAGGCAAGGTTGATCTTTGATCATCCCTCAAGACACTTAGGTCAGTCCTCTAGGAGTTTGTCATAATAAACTGCCAATCCATTTGTTCATATCTCATCAATAATCAAGTTTGTGTCAGTCGAACTACGTGGTCTTTGTGTGTATAACGTAGGCAAGGCTAATCTGTTGATCAATCCCTAAGGCCCCTAGGAAAGGTCTTTAGGTTAGTCTCTTGGTCAAAAATCTCATAAAACACAAAAACATTGAAAAAACCAAAAATCAAAACATTTGAAAAATCATCAAAATACCAAAAAATAGCCTCCAAACATTTCAAAAAACCTAAAAACATCCAAATATTTGAAAAATCCATCCATCTCATCTGACTTTCACCTGTAATAAACATCACTCACAATAAGAAATCATCATCCCCAACCTTTGGTAAAATAGTAGGAAACAAGTCTAGCAGATGGAAAGTGAAAAATCAATCGTCAAAATATAAAATCTAGGTCAGTACATAAACAAGTTGGTCAACTCTTTGTGTCAAGAGACTATCATCCAATCAATCCCATATCAAATCATTTGATATCATCATGTCCTAGGATGCATCCTTCCTACAATGGATATCAACATCAAGCATTATCGTAGTTTAAGTCTTGGCTAACAGTATAGAAGAACATTAGCTTGTTTGTTTACTTCATCTTTCCCTTTTATTTATCTTATTGTGCTCATTCCAAGGACCTCTCGATGATGTCTAATCAAAAGGATTTAGAGGGATAGGAATGGTGCAACAATCATTATCTTTTATCTGTTGTGCTTGTTGGATATTTTTGTAATATAAGCTTGGTCATATGTGCTTTGTTTAGATGTAGGGAGGATGTTTTACATATCTTGTTGACCACATGGGAAGGCTTTCCTTCCTATGTTTTGGTCCAAGATGTTTTGAATATCTAAACTGCATTTTTGAGTAAGGTTATGCACACTAGGTGTGAATAAAAATACTCCTATTTGATTGTTGAGTCATAGTCCATCACACTAGGTACAACACCATCCTTGTTCTTCATACCTTGATGCATCATACCTACATGTGTTATCAAACATAAGATAATTGGCCATTTGAAAATCCCAATTCCTCAGCAAGCAAATCATCATCATCATCATCATCATCATCATCTCATGTCTTGTTGGTATCTCTTGTTTCTTTTATCTCTTGCTTTTCATGCTAACATGGTAGCATGACAGTTAATCAAATCATTATCATCATTGCATTCACAATGCATTCACAAACCATCAACACATTGCATATTGCATATCACATAGGAAACATTAAATCATATCATAACATTACATTTCTAGATCATTGCATAATATAGATTGGTTATTCTAAGCATCTCATGAATCATTACATTAAAATTTGCATAAAAATTTCATTTTCATAAACATTTGATAAATCATGTCATAAATCATATATCACTACATAAAAACAATCATCACATAGCATCATAACATCATTCACCACATCCTAAAATTGCATAAACATCACACATATAAACATCCATTTACACTATCACATACACATTAGACAACATTTGCATTCATTATATCATATCAATAGATAAACATCATCTACACATATCATCATATAACATCATACCATCCATCATTGCATAATAACACATAATCATCATACAAGGAGCATAAAAAGATATTGAAAAAAAAAACATCCATCTGCATAATCACTGCATCACATATCATAATAGGGGGTATGTGCATGATCATCATGGAAAAAATAGGCCCTTAAGTGGCAAAAAATTTAGAAAAATTAGAGTTAGGAAATTGTACCTAAAATTTTGAATAAGTTATCTATATTATTTAAAAAATATGTGATAATAGAATCTGTAGAAAATTGAATGTAGTTTCTATACTACTAGGTTTTTTTAAAAGGAAAAAAAATCTATTTGGTGAAAATTTGAAATTTCAATGCAGTGGTACTTAAATTTTAGGGAAAAAATAAGAAGTAGGTGTCTGTCTGACCAACTTAACCACAATAAAACAATAATATTTTTTTATAAGATATTAGGTATAATTAGAGGACTCATGACCCAATGTAATGCATATTATTTGTAGTTTTTTTCCAAGTAAATAATTAATTATGAATTTTTAATTATAACTTAAAAAATATAAAAACTCGTATGTCTGACCACCTTAACTTGGTCAAAACTTCATGAAATTAATTTTTTCTTTTTTTAATCCTATAGTATACAAATCATAGAATGTGATGTATGTTTTGGATTAAAAAAATACGATACCATTTGAAAGCTATAGATGTTTTTCAATAAGCCTATCAATCAGGACTTTAGTCATAATTTGAATAGAAAATAAATAATAATTACTTATTAAATTCAAAGTAAAACATAATTTATATCAGGGGAAAGCTGAAAATATCTCTTAAAAACCCTTTCTGTTTCATCAATTTTGGGTAAAAATATAGTCATCAACCACATACCCATCATGATCTTGCACATACCCTCATATCAAAATCAACATCTCATATATCATCAAATGTATTGCCATGATACAAAGAATCAAATCAATATACATATGTATGTAAATAAGTACAATCAACCCATGGGACTATCAAAAGCAAGCCAAAAAGGCACAAAAAGAATACTATCTCTGATCAAAATGAAGGCCTAGCCCTGCTCGTTGCTGCCCTCGCCACCTGCTCTGTCCCAGTGGCCCTCTACAGGTCTATGGATAGTCCTCTGTGAAAAATTGAGAACTCGTCCTACTCTCAACACAACCTGATGGTAATGCATCCTGCAATAATCAACCTCACAAATGGCCTCTCTGTAAGCCCAAAGTGGTATTGTGCTTCAAGAGGAGGCAACCATACTCTCTAACTACTGTTGGCAACCCATCTCTGCTGCTGCCTATAACTCTATAGCCTACCTCTACAATATGGCCTGATCCCGTTTGGCGCTAGCCTAGTCCCTCTCAACCGTCAATATCTGTATATGGGCCTATAACTATAAAATCTTCCCATCCCTTAGATTTGGCAGTGGAGGATGTTGTACGTGAGGCCAATCCTCACTTCCGTCTATAATCAATGTCGCAACCTGATCCTAGTGCCCATATTGTCTGTCATGCTATTAATAGTCCTAATCATGTATCAGGACATCCTAGTGGGGTTGATCCTACTGATCCCTAGGTGGCTAGATAGGTGGATCGTGGTCCCTGACCAGCTGATCTGGTGTTGGTCCCCTGCCACCCTGATCCTGATCCCTGTCTCCCCAACCTCGTCCTACCCCTACCTCTCACTCTCTATCAAGTAGATGGTGTACCTATAACTATCAATCTCAGGGGTGGCCTGAACTAGTCTCAATATGCCTATTTTACTCCCGGATCTACCTCTCCCTAATCATATAACCACAACTAGGCCACCAGCTATCTAAAGCTCTCCTCTACCTCATGGGAAAGTATGTATCACCCCCAAGAGCCTTGATTCACTGTCCTTGCAAAGATAGCCACATACTGATCATCAGGCCTATCCTGCAACTCCCCAAACTGTCCCTACACCCTACCTAAAAAGTACATCTCAATCATGGTATGCTCTCACCCTTGCATCAAGCAATCCTAGTGAGCAAAGAATAACTATTGCACATCATCAAACTAGGCTGGTTGTCCAAGGTAGGGCCACCATGTGAACACTCGCATATCATTGAGGACCCTCCTCTAGTGAGGAATCTCATGCTCTCCCATATGGGTAAAGGAAAGGCCCCATCTGTAACGCAAGACCACTAGATCATTTGGCTCCATCAAAACTAGGACAACTCTTGGATGAAGCATGGGAATGTGCTCCCATGCCTAGATGTGTAGGAGTGTGACTCTCACTCCAAGTGCTCTACCATCCAAGTAGGTGAACTCATGAAGATATCTGTTAAGAGAGGCTAGCAAAATAGGGTCCCATGCAAAAATTATCAGTCACCGTCGGACCATCCACTCCCAAGCAAGCCCCCAACTAGGACTAAAATGTTGTCCTCACCAATCTGGGGAAACTAGACCTAATATGATAGTGGCAATCACCAAGTGGTAGGGTGAGATGAGGGGCCTATGGAACTCCAATTTGATCTGACCCTCATAGAATATAATTTGATCAGTCTCCAAGATGACATATCAAGCATCCATCCTAATAGCCATGTCATAAATCACATGCTCACCATGAATAGGCAATCTGAGGATTTGCCACATGTCCTCTACTGTAACTGTGGCCTCACCAATCAGAAGGTTAAATGAAGAGGTCTCACTGTGACATATCTCGGAAAGTGTTGTCATCATGCTCAAGTGTGTCCACATGAGTGGTGCATAGGTGATGTACCAAAGTCCCATCTCTCCTAGGAACTCCTGCTCTTACTTGGACAAATCCGTCAAAAGGATGAAAATCTCTCGAAACCAGTGCTCGTGCAAATAGATCTCTCTTGCCTCCTCCTACGTCAGGAAAAGTCACCATGTTAAAATTCATCAATTTTTTTTCCAAACTTGTCTCAGCATTCAGAAAGTCATCACAGCATCATTGCCTATGAAGGTGGTGTAGTTAGAAATTTCCAAATTACGATGCTATGGCATCCAAATCGTCAAACTATACCATGGCGGTGCACTTTTCCAGAGCATCCTAGTTTTCCTAGGAATCCTAATTTAAAATTCTACCATAGTAGTGCACTTAAAGAAATCGTCAGAGTTTGGAGTTTAGACCTAAACTTTGAACACCGCAGTGACCCATCTTGTGATGGCGGTGTAGTTTAACACCAACTGGCAGAATTTGAAATTTTTAGTGATGCAATATGGCACCACACCTAGATATTTAGTTATAAAAGCATTAAATGGGCACAAAAAAATGAAAAATAAGCTTGGGTCAAGTTGACGCACCGGTGGCCCAATGTCAAGAAGCCCTTGATGCGTCTGAACCTGGTCAGAAATGTGCATGGGGAGCTATTGTTGTGCCATCTCGCCAAGGTATCAAACCTCAAAATTGTAGAATCTCCTAAGGATAAATGTGAAAATGAATTGGAAGTGGCCCCTCGAGGCCTATTTAATCCTAAAAAGCCCCTCAAGGCCTATTTAAGCCTAAAAATTAGGGTTTTTGACCCCGTTTATCTATTCTGCTTGGGTTTTAGACCCCCGATCCCATTTTTGTCTATCTGAGGACCCTTTTTCATCGCTTTTTTTGTTTTCTAGCCTCCCATAACCTTTACAAACCTATTAAGCACCTTGTCCTCTTTTTTCATGAGATCACCCAAAAATTAGAATTTGTGTCTGATCTCTCGAGGGGGTAGTATATCGGCATATTTCTCTTGTTGAAGTGACACTAGGGCAAGTTTTAAAATAATTTTTTTTGGCCTTTAATCAAGATATCTTATTCTTTGAAACAATGTAGCAAGTACCTTGCTTCAAAGAGGGGCGAAATGTAGACTTGGAAAATGTATTGATTGACATTACACATATGATCCTGATTACTAACACTATTTCATCCTAAATCATCCCTCAGTCTAACCATTTAATCGAATACCCTTATTTGATTAAATTCATCAATTTTCCTACCCTTAATTAAATGACTCATTTATCTGATTAAGTCATTCTCTCTTGTTAATTAAATCAATCAATTAGATCTAATTATCCCTATTTCATTAAATATTTAAATTTATTTGATTAAATCCCTAAAGTCTATCTCATTAAATTAAATAAATTAAAACCTTATTTGATTTAATCTAACTTTAGCTCCTTTAATTCAATAAATCAAAAATTCTTATTTAATTAATCATTTTTATCATATTCTTCTCATATTTGATTTAATTCATAATACTAACTTGCATTTGATCTAATATGATGTTTTTTTCTTGTGTTTGTGTAGGTTTGGAATCATGGTTCACAATTACTTACTATTTTTAGTAAGTTGGAATGGCTAAATATGGTAAGTTTATATTTCCAGTAAGTCTGCATTTATACACTGATAATCATGTAATATTACACAAAGCTCCAGAATGGTGAAGAGATTACTTCAATACCATTTTTCATTTTTGAGGTACTAATGTTCTTTCTTAAATATCCCTTTTAAAATATTAATATCAATTTTGAGAAACCTAGAAGTTTCAGATGAGCCTAAAAAATGGTCGTTAATCATAGTATACTTAAAATCAATCTAATTCCTGACTCGAAAGTTATGGCTCCCAAAATTTGGAATAAATTTTAGTAATTTTCTAATGCCAAAAAGGGGCAACTAAATCTATTTGGCATCAACTAAATCTAGTTGATGCCAAAAATAGAAGTGACAATTCATTGGAAAGCAGAAAATATTATATAAAGTAGTTAAATTTGAAAAGAGATTCATTTTGGATAAGAAAATAGATTTTTTATTTTATTTTTTAGAATAAAACAAATGTTGGGGTTTCAGTGGCCATTATTGGCATTCATAGACTTTCATGTCTTATTTTCTAAATTTATTTGTAGCCCAATTTTTTTCAAAAGCAATCTTGCGACCAGATATTTGCATTTCAATTGATTTGCATATGTGTAGATGATTTCTAAGAGTATAATAAACTTTCATGTTTTTTGTTCTTAAATATTGTTATCTATGTAAGGTGTGTTTGAGGGAGAGTCTCCCTGCATTAACCCATGGTCACATTGGGAGATAGAAGATTGGTTATGTAGTGAAAGATACAAAACCACATTGTTTATGATGAGGGTACAATCTTGTAAACCATGAAGACCATGTCTAAAAATATGTATACAACCCTAGTGATGCCCATTTGAAAGGGAAGCATCCTAATTGGTAGGAGAAGGCCACACAAAAATAATAGTACAAGTTATATTGGACAAATTCTCTATGAGTTTTTACAAGTGAGAAAATTCTAGAGCCACTTTGTTATTCTATATCTATATCATAGAAAATTACTAATTCATATGATTGCTTGAGTGTTCATAATGAAATATTTCTATATTTACATACTTTAAAATAAATATCCACTTTAAGAAGATACCAATCTTGGTAAAATATTGTATAGGAATATATAGGCTAATGACCTAAAATAATAGCATGTAATAGGAGAAAGGTTCTAAGTAAAAAGTCTTAATTTTTTTATGAATCCAACTCCAAGCAAATTGGGCCTGTAGATATTGAAATATGTCATCCAAATTCATCCTAATTTCCATTTATCAATTATTAATCATCATTCATCAATTTACCATTTATTAAACAATTTTATTATTTAAATAATTATGAGTTAATTATTCACGCATAACTTATATTTTCATCTCTTCAATCATCACTAAGAAACTTAAAATTTCCATATCCATTGCTTCAGTTAAATCTGCTTCCATTTAGAAACTTTTTCCTCTTCCCTTAGTCAAATTGATTTGCAAATAGAAACTTTATATGCACAATTATTCATTTATTAAATGAATAATATTATATTATCCTCTCAAAACCACAAATTGGTAATTTTCTATTTCTATACATGAGTTGACACCACTAATTCTCTAATTAACTCAATTTATCATTCCTATCCTCATCTTGATCTCATTTAGAAGTGACCTATAAATACAATCTTCTCATCATTTTCAAATATTCAATCATACATACAAGTTCATTTTTGAGAATCATTCACTCGTAATTTTATTGCTATTATGCCAAGATTGCATCCATATTTTAAGGTGAAGCATAAATTAGTATTTTATCAAATTTTACAATATATTTCATAGATTATGAGGATTTACTTTGAATTTTTTTTCTTACTTTCAAGATTATTTGGATTTATATTCTTTGATTTTTTTTTGTTGTTTATAGGGCCTATGGGTAAAATAAATAAATATTATTTAAAGATCCAAATTTTTACAAAAGGGATTGAGGGGATTAAAAAAATATATAAATTAATAAGATACCATCTAAGGGAGAGACTATTCTATAAGAGAAAAAAGGAAAAAATATTAAATTTGGGCTCCAAAAATCTGATATCAAATTACATTTTAGTGGACTACAGATTCCACTTGTCATTGAGTTTTAAGACCATGGATAGGTCAAGATAAAGAAAAGAGTATTTCTTAAAGGATCTACAATACTTAAAAGGTGTATTTCGGTTGAAAGTTCAAAGTTGTATCTCAATTTATTCTAACTTATTAACATAAATAAATATATGTAATATTTTCAATTGAAAGGTAATTTTATTAAAACATATGATCTAGCTAAATTAGATCTAGCCTATAACATTTCCAAAGTTAAAGTACGTATATTAAATAAATCTATATTGCCACTTTGCGGTTAGTTTATTAAAAAAAAGATTATCCAAAATTATGATGTTCGTATAACTCCTACTCATGTAAATAATTTTTTTTTTTTAAATACTACTTTTAGATATATAGGTGTAGTTTTTAAATATATATTTTATTTTTTTATAATTTTTACATGTTATTATTCTTTTTTACTATAATTAGGTCAACAACACTAAAATAAAAGGTTGATTATCTTGTCGAGAAACAAACTAAAATTTATTAAAAATGAAAAAAATTGATCCACTAGAGAAGAGATTCTATATTGAGATGGTATATTTTTTCTATTTTGGATAGATAGTTAAGAAAAAAATTACGTTCCATCAAAATAGTTATTTTTTAGTGCACAAAAATTTTAAAATTTATTTAAAAAATATTTATCAAAATAAGGGAAAAAATTAATCCATCCACTAAAGCATTGATTTATAAATACAAAAAAAGAAAAAAAAAAGAAAAATGATTTAAGAAAAATACTATATAAAAAATAACATCACATATAACCTCATTTTTCCACATTTGTCAATAACTATAGTGTCAATTTTATAAAATAAATATAGTCAAACAATTATTTTTTTCTTTTTTAAAAGTAAAAACCATAAATATTTTTATAAACTATACATTTCATTAGTTTATATTGTTTCAAATTTTAAAAAATATATTCTACTTTCTAATCTTTAAAGTTTAAAAGTTAGATTAAAATTAGCCATTTCGACCTTATTAATGTATGATACAACTTTTAAATATCACTCCTAGATACCATTTTCAATCCTTTCACCAAATTTTGATGTAATGGATTCTAGCCATATGAACCATATCAAGTGGTACCAAATCTAAAATTATTTTAAATAATTTAATACCTTCATTATCAAGCCTACATTTAGTTTTTTTATTAAGTGATCAAAGGAGATGATGAAAGAGACTATTGGTTCATTTAAATCATAGTTTTAAAATTATTTCATTCTAAATAAGACATGGCTTGAAAGCTTCACAAGCCTATCATATAATTTTAACAACAAAAATGCATTGAATTTTAATAGGTTCCCTCATGATAAGGATGAAATGAAATCTTAATCTTTAGTAAAAATTGCATTCACAAAGAACACTAGAAACAATACAATCCTTTAGAAATTGTTTTAGCCTCATTGTCATCCAAGACTTAGATTACATTTTGGTAACATATATTTTGTTTAAAAGAAAAAATAAAAAATAAAAAAGGGCATTAAAAATGCTAAGAAAATATTCAATTACAACAACATTTGTTAATATTACTTTTCATCTTCTAATACTAAAAGCCAAGGTGTGTATTCTATTTCCCAAGAAAGTGGCAAGAATATATTTTCCTTAGTATTTTGTATATAAATTTATTTTTTTCAATAAAAAATATCCATTTGGAGCTTTTATATCATTTGTAATGTCTGCATAACTAATATATATAATCTATTAGTATTATTAGTTGATTAAAATAAATTAACAATTGAATATTGAAGTAAGATTTATTAATTATATAATAATAATTGAAAAAATTAAGAATGTTGTAAACTAATTATTTGCAACATACATGCATACATACATACATATATAAAATAGATATATGTTTTCAATTAAGAAAATATTTTCCATCATTTTAGAAAGGGTACTATAGATAGCAATCTGTATTTCAAAGTTGAAGGAGAACAAATTTTGATTGTGGTGGTATATGTTGATGATATAATATTCAAAGGAAATGAAGATATGTACAATAAGTTTACAAAAGAAATGTAGAAAGAACTAGACATGTAATGTAACACCCATCATGCAAACCCCAAAGGACAACTATTATGCACACATTTTTTTTTTAAGTAAACATATTAAGTAATCATAAAACATACCATTATACATTATTACATTGCATGATACACTTTCAAACATCTAAGTCCTTTGGGGCACATGAGGTTACATTGCTTAAATCTAACCCATAACGAAAGATAAACTAAGGCTAACTCCAACGAGTTCATACACACACACACACATATATATATATAGATACACCACATAACATAAAACCAAGGTCGATATCATAAGTCACCAATGATTACAAAGGTACATTTTACATTATATCAATTCAAAATACATTACATGGTTCATATACATGAGTTACATTAGAAATTCACATACATGTGAGGAAGATACATCAATACAAAAGAATATCTGAAATACATTATGAACATCTAGCTATAAGAAAACTCTAACTCAAGCTCCAATTGGATGATACTATACAAAATGAACAATGATGGGGAAACCAATGGGGTGTGGAGCACATTCCACCCGACCACATGGGTATTAGAAAAACCCACCCCCCACCCCCCTGTGCTCGGAGATGACAAGTAACCTCAACCAAGGACACCAACAAGACTAAGCTCTAATAATAGTAACATGAGAGTACATAGATCATAAACAAACAACATCCAAGAAACCAATGATAGCAACACAAGACTATTAAACACATCATCATTAAATCCAAAGGCAACAACCATAAACCACTTCCAAAGGCAAGCAAGAAAACAAAGCATAAGGGAAACTAGTGGAGAGTTTCATCGCATAGTCCTACATGGGTTATCCTGGCCCTTCCTCCAAGCACTGGTTGATCTAGGTTGCCTAAGGCACCGACCCCCATCTATTCTTATCCTAGCCCTTCCTCCTACTTGAGGTGTTGGCCCCATAGGGTGACTCATGCAGAGCCATTAAACTCTCATGAGAACAAGGTAATGACCTTGCCAACCATGACCTTCTCAGTCCACTATTACTCTATGAAATCCCTAATGGAAGACAAGGTATCCATAATTATCTTATTAATGTTATTACTCTCCATCCCCCTAAATTATTTAATTAAGTTTTCAATTTTTAATCTAGCTCTTGCATGGGTTATCCTGACCCTTCCTCCTATTTGAGGCATCAGACCCCATCAAGAGCCACTCTCCCTAGAGACCCAAAGCATAACCAAAACCAAGGGTTGTACCAACATAGAAACAAAACATTCAATCTCAACTAAAAACAAGCGAAGCATTACCCATCTTGCCAATAGTACATAACCAAATTCTAATAAAATCCAGTACAACCCTTTCATAAGAATACAACTATGATGCCACATCAACTTTCCATAATAAAAAACAAAAGATAAAACACCATTTAGAAATTGGCTCATGCCTCTAGAATTCTAAAATCACAATACACTAAATAGGGTTCTTTAGACACACTAGGTTCCCACATCGATAAAGACCAAAAGAGATAACATAGAAATAATTAAAGGCCAATAAGAACCCAACATTCAAAATGCAAGCTAACATAATAATTCCCACACACTTGTCATTAGGAAAACAAACTTCTAAATACAACAGTTCATTATATTTCATTCACAACTAATCAATATGACTAATCTCCATTTTCTATAATATAATTTTGAAATAAATCTTGATAATAATTCTATTATATAAATTTACCTTTTTCCATTAATAATTCACAGTCACATATAAACTCAAAATCATAAAAATCAATATATATATAAATGTTTACATATATACACATTTAAATTATTAAAACATATATATATATAGATATATTATTATTTGTTTTTCATTTGTTAAATAATTATAAATAATTGATTTTTCTAGGTATTTAATTATACTCATATACATATACATGCATACATATATATATATATATATTAATATTATAAAAACAATAAAATAAATTTAATAATACATGGGGAGGCACAGTACGCAGCCCTAGAGGACTGTGCACTGCAACGAATGAGGCTGATGTGCACAACAGTCCACGGGATTGCTACGCACAATAGTCTATGGACTGTTGTGTGTAGCCTATGGTGTGTTGATAAGGGGAGAGGGGAGGGTACGACACAACCATCCCCCCCCCTTCAACCTCATTTCTCTCATTAAAATGCCATTACAAAAAAAATATTTAACAGTCGGCCGACCTCATTTAATTTATTTTCTAATTTTTTAAATTATATTTATACTTATATATATATGAATATATATATATATGAATATATATATATGAATATATATATATGAATATATATTTACCTATATATATGCATAAAATTTGCAGGAAAATAATCTATGTAAAAATATATCTATATAATATATATATACACCCACAAACATATGTATATATACACATATTTATATATTTATATATATATATAGATATTCAAGGAGAGCAAGATTTCTCAAAACTAAAATTTTAGGCACATAGGAAAATTTTGAGTAACTTCAAGTAATAATTTTCCCTCTAATAGATACCCAACAAATAAAAAATTTGACAAGAGCACATTTATTCTACAACCCCCAATTGAATTTCTTTTACCAAATAACATGTTTTACTATTACTGATTCTAAAAGATCAATGAAATAAAAAGGGAACCTGGAGTCCTTCACTTGCAGAGGAGTTGATGAAGCCCTCTTTTGATTCCCACATGGCTCTTCCAAAATCTCCTTTCCTTCTATAACATTGCTTCACGAATTCCTTCAATCTAATTTTCTTTAATATAATTTTTTTCAATTTCCAAATGGCCTTTTCCCAAAGACAATGAAGGAAGAAGAAGGATTTTTTTTTACAAAAAAAGTATATATATATTTTTTGAAGCTTCTATAAAAAGTTTCTCGTGCATAAAACTTCTCCTTTTTTTTTTCTATTAAATAAAAAGATATCCTCTTCTATTTGTAAAAAACCAAAAATCAGAATGAAAAGGAAAATTTCTATTTCTTCAACAACTTTCAACAAAAAAAATCTAAACATTCATTGGTCCTTTTATTCTTCTCTTGATTTTTCTTTTTTGAACTGAAATCCTTAATTTTAATTTATGTATTACTAATTTTCCTCTCAAATTAAAAAAATTTAAATATTTTGCTCTCTTAATTATTCTCAACTTTCTACTTTCATTAAATTATCAAAATGACAATTTTAAAATAATTTTATTTACACTATTTATTTATTTATCTTTAATTTATTACATAACTTTTAATAAAGCTATTCCAATAATTAAAATAACATTTTTTTTAATTATTTAATTATTTGAATTACATCATACTATTAATCCACCCAATGTATAACAACACCAAAATTAAATAAATAACACAAATACACTCACAAAAGACAACTATCATATAATACAGAAATAACCAAAGCCAAAGATGCACAATACCACTAGACACATGATGAGTTGATAGGCTTGGGATGGGGTGACTTCCTTGTCATCTCTATTTCAACATCATGCCCATTGGCATAATTTAATGCTTGGCCTGTCTTACCAAAGCAAGTGGAATTGAGACTTTATTCCTGCAATTCTTGCATACAAACAAGGTTGTGTACAATATATATATATATATATATATATAATCAAATACATCACATTGTGAGAAGGAATCATAGTGTAGTAGGGCACTCACAAACGAGTGGTGCTACACTGTCCTCTCACAAAATCTATAATAACAACTACAACATCAAGTATAAAGTAATATTGTTAAACTAAGCTGATCACATCATATCATCATGAAATAATTACTAGTCTACTGCATCACAATATACTACTGCATCCATAAAAAACATCACCAATCAGATGTAACCATAATGTCTTATCATAATATCCATGTCATCAAATAAAGTAATTTAATCATCAAGTAGTCTAAACTATCCATTCAACCAATCCAACCAACAAACAATAACTATCACAGTCTCAAAGTGTCAAGCAAAACCATAAAAAGTATCAAGTCCTAATAGCAACACAAGTGGTATTACATGTAAATAGGGAATTCTATAGTTTTGTCTCACTCCATGTGTCTTAACTTGTGAGACACCTCTTGCATGCATATTTGCAACTCACTAGAACACTTGTCATGTGAGTTAGCAAGTGTTCTATCATTGAAGGGTTAATTAGTCATTGTGATTGACTTTCCTACCTTCACCACCTTGCCTGTATAATAAATGTTAATTTTTACATTTGAATCATCTCTTGTATCAATTCTTTGATAATAGCAATTGGGATTGTTTGTGTGCATGTATTTTTTGGAAGTTTTTTCTTTTTTCTTTATGATCATAGAAATCATAACAATGATATACACTTTAATGCATTAAATAAGTTCTTGAAGGATTGGTCCAAGGATTAAAAAAAAGTGATTGTTGAAGTAGGATATGGGCCTCATTCCTATATTTAGCCATAAATAATTTTAATGCATTATTTGCTAAATACTATTAATGTATTAAAGGAGATTCTATCTATAATCTAGAAAAGAATCCTATGATAAACATTATCTAGGAGATTTTTAATACTTGTTATAATTGTCAAAACATACTATGTAGCACAATAACATTAGTGTCAATCAATTATTGGAGGAAATTGATATAAAGTCCACCTTATAATATTGGGATAGACATAAATTTTATTTACCTTATCATAGTAGCTTTACAAACTACTAAATTAATATTCTTAAGGGTTACATTAAGGATGTCATAGTTCTAATGTGGAAGTTGTTTTCCCCAATAACTTGACCCATCTAAAAATATCTTAGTAAAATATAGTCTTTTGAAACCACCCCCATTATTGAAGGGAGATTAATTTCACTAAACTTCATATCTTGTAATTAAAATAATGAAAATAAAAATCCTAAAATAATTTAATTTTGTACAAGTGTTGGGATTTATTTAAATAGGAAATAAATTATGCTAACATAAGAAAGTAAAAAATAGACAAAGTAATCGTAAACCTAGCTTTAATGGTTATAGTTTAGAATGTAAATGACTAATATAGAATAATTGAACAAAAAAAAAATGGGTTCATCAAAGTGTTTGATGAACATGATGATGAATCACCATTTTTCTAAGGGGTGGTTCATTCAATTATGTGTAAAATAAGATGCCAATTGTGTCACAAAAAAATGTATACTTGGACATTTTTATGCTCATTTGAGTCTTTCTTATGGATTTTTGCTTGATTTTGCCAAGATTTAATATTGTAATGTGGTCAACACATTCACATTAGGTCTTGGACCTTTGTGAATAATTAAGAATTCTAGGATGTCTTGTAAAAGCGTTGTGAAGTGTTGCAACCCACTTTGACACTTTTCTAGGACCCTTTCATTATAATTCACCTAAATAACCTCTTTTTATGACTTACCAAGTTTTATTTCAAAGTGTTGTAAAGAGTTGTAACAAACTTTCACACCTTTATAGGATTTTCATCACTAATTTGACCATTTCTTATGTTTAAATGACCCCTTAATACAATTTCTATCCCTACTTAAGTGAATTTTTGAAAATAATTTTATTAAAAATCATTAAATACACTTTAATTCTCAACACCTAGCAAAATTTCCCTGGTGGGACCAAGTCGCCACCTAGGGTGGCCTAGTCCCACTAGGCACAAAAATAAAAATTATTTTAAATTTCTAGCGGGATATTATTCTCTTAATGTTAAGGTCAGCATGGTATGTGTTATTTTCAGAAAAATTTGTAAAATAAAATATAAATAAAAGTTTTTCCTCTATTTTCACCCCCATTAATTCATTCATACATTAGCATACATAGATTAATAATTCTCAAGCATTCTAAGTATTGTCAAGCATACATTGGAGCTTCCACTTACATATCTTTAGATTTCTACATCAAGGATTTGGTGAGTTATAGCATTGCATGTTGTTCATTCATCATTCTCTCTTTATTTCATTTCATTTTCAAGGGTTTGATTACCAAATCACTGTTTGACCAAGGTAAACCCCTATTCACTAACCCTTAACCCTTTTTCCCCTCTTTGCATGTGTGTTTTGCAAGTCTTGTATCCAAATTTGTCAAAGAGAAAGGTGGTAAAAGGTGTTGTCATTCCATCAAATTCATTCAAGTTAACAAAATACCTAAGTGAAGCTTGGAGATCCATTTTAGCCTAATTTATGTAGAATAAGAACCAAGCACCTGTCAAGAAGAGGAGTGTTGACCGAGAGCTATAGATTCTTGTCCCAAAATTCTCAAAAGTTGAATGTGGACTAAGTTGCCATCTATGGAAAATTAGTCCCACTACTAGGCTTGAAATGTGATTTCTGCATTTTTGGATACCCATTTGGCTAAAACTTGTTCCAGTAGAATCTCCTTGAAATAGGACTAAGTCGCCTAGCATGAAATAAGTGTCCTAGTTGGCTTCAACAGTAAACTTTGTAGGATTCTAGAGCCTCCTGACATCACATTCTAGTTTCTAGGTGCACCTCTCCAGTCTCTTTCATTTTTTTCATCATGTGTTTGCATTCTTAGGTCATTTCTGCATATCACAATGTGTTTTCAAACAACTTGCATTTCTTAAGTTTTGTAGTTCTTTGCATTTAGAGCATTGCATTCAAACATATTTTAATCATATTAGCATTAGTCTTTAGTGAAGCCCCATGTTTTTGTGGGATAAATTTCTCCTTTTAGGTGAAAAACCTTAGAAGTGCAAGAGAGAAGCCCCTACAAAAATTTGTGGTTCATTTTGGTGATCCTACATTTAGAACATCTTATTTCTGATTTAGAGTGCATTTACATTCTATGAACAACTTGCATTGAATTTTCCTTGAATTAGGTTTGTTTAAATTTCATCCTAGGGTTTTAAAAATTGCATTAGTGAAAATCTCACATAGCTTAC
>VDFB02086081.1:47205930-47283057 GCA_007258455.2 Sequoia sempervirens | reverse complement strand
CTCTCTCTCCCTCTCTCCCTCCCTATATCCCCCTCCCTCCCTCTCTCCCTCTCAAGTATTTCTCTATCTCTCTCTCTCTCTCTCTCTCAACTATATATCTCTCTCCCTCCTTCCCTCTCTCCCTCCCTATCTCCCTCTCAACTATCTCTATATCTCCCTCCCAAGTCTCTCACTCCCTCTCTCTCTCTCTTGTGAATTGGCAGCACATCAATAAATATATCATATATACTATGTAGTGTATAATATATACTATATATTAAATATATTATATAATGTATATAATATATATTACATAATATTAATATAATATATAATATTTTTTATATATACTATATATAATGTAATACCCCTCATGTAGTTGTTGCTTATTTGATACTCTTTTATGTTGTGTTATGGACTTGAGACTTGGATGGTGATTGTTTCACTAGTTTAACTTGTGTGGATATGCAGTTAGTTTGTTTGGATGCACATGGTACTGTTTTATGATGATATAATGATATGTGGTGTTCGTCTTTATTTGGTTATGTTATTATTCTCATGTGGTACGATGTTGTGATTTTATAGCTTAATGCTTAATTTTGGACATTTATGATGATGCGTTTTCTAGTTAATTCTTAGCGCAAGGATAGTGTAGCATCGCTTGTTCATGAGCGCCCTGCTACGCCCTGATTACCTTTCATGGTGTGCTTGTAACTAGAGATTTATATGCTACTTGGTGTTTGTTTGATGCAGGATGCAGGTACTTGGCACTAACTCTACCTACGTGTCAGGTCTGAGCATGCCCTACGAGCCCAACGAGTATGAAGTTGAAAATGGAGTTGATAAGAAAGTCCACGTCAAAGTCTATCACCCTGTCATTGTGTCTAGCGATGTCATTCATCTACAACCTCGTTCCCATTTTTGGTATCATTTTTTTGTCAGTTGTTTATTTTAATCGTCACTTATGTGTCATTTTAATTATTTGCTATGATTGATGTTTTCTTTGTTAAGATCATTAATTTCATTTAATTAATCTTGTTATAACATTTTTATGTGAGACATTAATTTAATTAAATCATTAAGTTTGATTATTAAGTGAATTTTTGCTAAGTTAATTATTAAATTATTTTGAAAATTTGAATTGTATTTAAATGAATCACGTTTATTAAAAAGGATTATGTGATAATAGCAATAATTTATTAAATGAAATAGTCTAATTTAATGTCTTTAACTGTTAAATTATAATTAAAGATAAATATGAATGTAATGAGATTTTAATTGATTAATGGTGGAGATAAGTATGATTTTTAAAATTCTATAAAAACAAAAGATATGCTAAAAGTCTAAAAAAAACCGGAAAGAGGAAGATGAGTGCATGTACATGCGCACTCGGAAATTGGAAAAAACAGAATGGAAATTGATATCTCAATGATTTTAGATTTTGAAAACTAAAGGTAATTGGCCAATTTTGTGTTTAATGATTTATTAGTCAATTTTACTATGGAAAACATTTCTGGAATAAAACGGGAAAGGAAAAGAAAGAAAAAGGGGGAAGGAATGGATTTGGCTTGGGAATAAAAATTTGGTATCTGCAATTTTTTTCTGCAAAAAATTATCTCTACTTATCAGATAAAAAATAATAATAATAAATGATCATTGCTTTAATTGAAATTAGAGATACGATTGAAGTTTTCAGACAAGAAGGGTTGGCTATGAGTTCATGATCGTCAACTCATCCTATCTATCTCTAATCAATGAATTCCAGGTCGGTTTGTGAAATAAATTTACTTTTAATCTCTTTTTGAATTTGCGAAAGTTTTTTATGTTGGCATTTTTATTTTAATACCATGCAAGGTCCTCAATAGTTTCTCTGAATCGCCTAAAATTCATTCTACCCTTGTTATTTCTTTTTTTTGGAAATCAAAATGCTTCTCTGTAATAGTCTTGATTGACAGTGTGGGGAGGAGGCGTTATGATAAACCCCATCAATATCCAGTGTTTCAAGCGCATGTCTTTCCCTTAAGCTTTCGTCTATTCCTTCAATCACTGGCAGTGAAAACCTCGGCATAACTCCAATGACGTCTTACACCCTTCAATCAATTCTAGTTTGGCGCCAATGCTATCTAAGAACAGTCGGCCCCCCCACTCCTCTTTTGTTCCATTATCATTATATATATTTATAGATTTTGAATATGCCTTTCTAAAAGTCAATTGGAATGCATGTAGCTAGTCACACATATGGCAGGGCAACATCATTTATCATGCAATGAGCATATAACCAATAATTATTTGCAGTTGATCCAGTCAAACATAATATTATGCAGATCGTGATAAGTGACTTCATAGAAAACAGGTTCCTTTGGTGCCAGTGTACATTATAGCCCCTTTCAATTTCTTTCTATTTTAAATTTTAAGCTTGCTATTCGGTAAACTGCGCCCCCTCTCTGCTTTGATCTTGCTTTCCCTTCCCTTGCCCTATGATGTCCATTCCCTCTCATTTATTCCCCTTGGCAAGTTTCTTGTTGGTCTCTTCCCTACCTTAGTAAGGCACCTTGCCTTGTTGATGCGACCTGCTCTCTTGGTGAAGGGTTTGTTTGGTCATTTAGGTTTTACTGCTATGAGCAGCCATGTCATCTGCACTCCACTCCATACCTCTCCCTCTGGCTTCATAGCAGCAATGGGTTGTTGTGTACACAACCTTTAGAAGGTCGTTCCCCTTGCTTATCATTCTATTTTAACTCCAAACTATGCATTGAGAAGAAAATTATATATATCCATATAAACAGATTGCCATGATTTTACCATCTTCTGCTTGTAGGTATTTAGAATTAAAAAATAAAACATTTAGCAGGCACTGTCAGCAGTGCCCCGGTTCTACTTTCCTATACGTGTTATGTATATATATATATATATATATATACATATATAAAATTACATAATTAAGTTTCTATCTACATTTATATGAATAGGAGTGAAAATAGATTTATATCATTAAATTTTAGGTTTTATAATTATATTTTATGTGGAAAGTTATGTGTTTAAATATGTACATATGTATATGGAAGTATATATATGAATATGTATATATCTTTGTATATCTATATTTGGTTATACATAATTTTTATATGTGTTATTGTTTAGTTACATTTGGATAAATACTGAAAAGGGTATTTAATTTTTGGTAAATTTTTAACAGCAAGTTAGCTATTTTAGTTAATGAAAATAGCTTGTAAAATGTAAAATGAAATTATTGTGGATTACTCTTAATTAAATTTATTTATTGCTATGAAAATATAAATAAAAGAGAACTAGTTTATGAATATGGATAGTTACACATTGATAGATTATCTTAATCAAATCCTTTATGTAGAGGTGTAAAAAGGTTATATTTCGTGAAATTATCAATGAGAGCTATTAGTTTAGTATAAATGCTTAGATTATACAAATGTAGACTGTTATTAATTGGGTATATTATATGATTTTTGTTAACCTATGGAATTTTTTTGAATAAATAACACATTTAAATGTTATAATAAGCAATTTGTTTATGCTTTAAACAAATAGTTAGGCATTTTGTAGTTTATGATTACATAGCTTCTTAATCATTTAAATGATACCTTTTAGAACCTAAAATTAGAAAGTAATTTGAACATTTAAGAGGAAAGTGTTGTCTAGAATTGCATGTTTAATTATATATAACTGTTTTGTTAATAGTTGAGGAATAAGTCATTATGTGTAGTATATCATCTTTTGAGTTACTTTAATTTAATGATTTGATCAAGGAAAGGAAAGTTAAGATATAGTTGATGTGTTCATTTAATTGAATGTCGTGCATTGAAACTTATTATACATTTCATATATGTTAACTTCTTTTAAAAAAAATGATATTAGTTGTCCTTTGGGGTTTATGTGACGAGGCATTACATATAATATATAATAATTAATATGTATAATATAGTATATACTATACAAAATATATGTACTATATAGTATATAATGTAATATATAATATAATACATAATATTATATATTATAAATATATGTATTGGTATGTGTAGGATCATAATGGGCCAAAAAGTGGCAATATGATAGGTATGTGGCTGATGACTTTTTTACCCAAAATTGATGAAATGAAAAGGGTTTATAAAGGAGATTCTCAGATTTCCACCAATATAAATTATGCTTTACTTTGAATTTAATAAGTAATTATTATACATTTTCTATTCAAATTATGACTAAAGTCCTGATCAATAGACTAATTGAAAAACATCTATAGCTTTAAAAAAAATCACATTTTTTCAATCCAAAACATGCATCACATTCTATGCTTCACATACTATAGATTAAAAAAAGAAAAATTGAATTTCATGAAGTTTTGACCAAGTTAAGGTTATTAGGACATAGAAGTTTTTATATTTTTTAAAATTTGTAATAAAAAAATCATAATTAATTATTTACTTGGAAAAAAATTACAAAAAATTATGCATCACATCAGGAAATGAGTCCTCTACTTATATCTAAAATCTTATAAAAAAATATGACCATTTTATTGTGTTTAGGGTGGTTAGATAGACACCTACTTCTTATTTTTTCCCTCAAATTTAAGTACTCTGCATTGAAATTTCAAATTTTCACCAAATAGATATATTTTTTTAAAACAAACCTAGTAGTTTAGAAACTACATTAAATTTTCTACAGATTCTATGCTTACATATTTTTGAAATAATATAGATAACTTATTCAAATTTTTATCAATTTTTCTTAACTCTGATTTTTCTAATTTTTTTGCCACTTAAGGGCCTATTTTTTCCATGATGATCCTGCATACCCTATTATAAATACATAATACATCATACATATTATATAATATTATCTAATATAAATAATATGAGAAACAAATATATGTTTAACAATGAATATCCATTTAGTATATCCATTTTTTATGACATAATCAATAGGCTTGGGATTTGGTTCAGGATTTCCTAACCTAGAAAGTCAACCCAAAAAATGTGTTTTGAAAATTTTCTTCATTTTTTGAAGTTTTCCCTTGTGGCTAATGACTTTTTCTCATTCGAATTTCATGAAACAAAAAGGGTTTATAGAAAAAAAATTCAACTTTCCACCAATATAAGTTATTCCTTATTTTGAATTTAATAAATAATAATTATTGATTTTCTACATACATTATGACTAAATTCCTGATTGATAGGCTAATTGAAAAACTTCTATAACTTTCAAACTACTTGACATTTTTTGAACCTACAAGATGCACCACATTCTATGCTTCGCATACTACAAGATAAAAAAGTGAATTTCATAAAAAATTACCAAGTTATCTGGTTAGACATAGATGTTTTAATAATTATGAAAAGTTCTAATAAAAGTCATAACTAATTATTTATGCAGAAAAAATTACAAAAAAAAATCCATCACATCCATGCATGTTTTCTCTACTTATATTCAAAGATTCAGAAAAAATATTATTTTTTCCTTGTAATTAGGGTGGTCAGGCATACACCTGCTTCTTATCTTTTTCCTAAAAATTTAGTACCACTACATTGAATTTTTTTTTTTTTGCATAACAGATTTATTTTTTTCCAGAAAAGGACTAGTAGCCTAGAAACTACATTGAATTTGCTACAAATTTTGTTCTTACATATTTTTAAAATTATGTTAATAACCTATTCGGATTCTTATGTCAAGTTGTCTAACTCTGATATTCTGAATTTTCATCGCCACTTAGAGGCTTAGTTTGGACCCCCATGATCTTGCACTGACCTTTTAGTTAATGGTCACTTTTCCATTATTTTTTCCTCAGTCTCATTAAGGAAGAGATTAATTTCACTCAACTTCTTAACTACAAAGACATCTTCTACTGTTCTTCTTAATCAAACATTCAATTGCTAAAACATCAATTATATTAGTTATCCTTTTTTCCTCAACTTCAATGGGATGATCAATTTCTAGCTAGAAGTGGATTGAAATCATGAGAAAGTGTTTTATTTTTTTAGTATACCTATAACTTTATAGGCCTCACCCTCCATAATTTGAAAGTTGTGATTGATATCTAGTTGAGAGAAAAATAGTTAATAGATTACCAAACCTCTCTCCCTAGGTGGTATGTTCTAGATTTATTCCAACGTGTTAGCTAGTAAGCATGTTCACTACTATTCTTGGTTGGTTCCTTACATATCTTCTTACCTTCATTTAAAAAAATTCCTTATAGATTTCTAGTGTACTAATAGTGATAGAATACATGATCTTCACCATGTGGCTTGGGATTCCTTATTCCTACCTCGTGAGTTTGGATTCTTAGACATGATCTTAATTTGTGGACAATGTATTTCCATATGTGCTAAAGATATTCTATTAAACATTTTCAAGATTGAGCACTATTCAAAGCTCCTTGGCTACATGCCTTGATGTTCTTTAACTAATCCATTCACGTGCTACTTGATTTTATTCACAAAGGTATTAATAACTTTCTTTTTTGGCATAAATTGAAATTAAGTTTTAGAATGGCTACCCAAGACCAAGAAAAAAATAATTTTATTATTAATGGGAACTATACCTCCCTAGATTATTTTTAAATTTTGGGTTAGGTATCTCAAGGATTTAATTAAATATAAGAAATGATACTTAGATATTCCCTTTCACAACTATAGGCCTCACAAAGGCCCCATCTTCATATGGTGGATCAACTAAATCTCTAATGGTAGTGCTAATCCTCTATTGGTACTTAGCATCACATGTTTTAGTGTATTTGGTTGATAGTTTCAAGAACTAAATTGTCCCAATTTATTTGGTGAATTTTATATCAAGGCTTCCTATTGGGTGGCATTTTAACTCATATGGGTATTCATGTCCCATATTGTCCATTTTTTATGAATATGGATTCCTTCAAGTATCTCTTTTAGTTTTTCCACATATCTCAAGAGGCTTGAAATTAGATGAATAAATTTCTTAAGAAACCCAAGCCAACCCTATTGTTTTAGCATATGGTTTTACTTTGAGACTATATTTGTGAAGAATTTTTAATAACATGAGCCACAAGATCAAACAACATACAAAAAATACCTTCCATGCAAGAGAGCTACAAATAATAATTTACTATATCCTCAACTATAAAATAAGTTACACAATGAAAATATTGCTTAAACCTCAAGAGTTACAATAAGTAGATTCTTTATAATAGAAAACCTTAAATGATAAATGGATTAGACCATGACAAGTGTCATCATCCTATGTGATAAGACAAAAAATGGTACTCCTTAGTTAATCTTAAGTGCATGAAGTGAAATTAAGAATTTAATAATCAATTAAAGATTAATTAATTATTAGCTAATGTATGATTACTCTAGCACCCCCCCCCCCAATAAGTGAAAAACTATGGAGTAGCTAAAAACACTGAAAAGTGAATGCATAAAAAGTAAAGAATGGATGATGGGTCATAACAAAAAGGATTGATGAGGTACCCATGTACAAACAATATAATCTCATACAACTAGATAAAAGGAGAAAATATCATGGGAAAAAATTCCTCTCCAAAAGAGAGAAATACAAATAAAGGACTACGAATCCTCTAAAACAATGCCTCAAAAAGAATAGGAACATGAAAAACATATTTGAAGAATGAAGAAGCTGTAGAAAACTATCAAATTATGATTACTATGGTTTTGAAATAAAGAACCTCCTCTAAAATATATAATGATCAATATCAAGAAAACAAGAATGTGCATGAGTTCCCCCAATGACACTACTCTAATCAAATGGAAAATAAGAGAAAACATATCAAATTCAAAGATAGAAATGGTACATAAATGTGCATGAGTGACCCCAAAGACACTACTCCACATGCAAGATTTAAGTCAAAATTATAGGCACCAATAGTCTTAAGAACACTAATCAAGTGAAAGTAGAAGGTTGCCTCTAGAAACAAGAATGCAAGAGTGTCCATATGGTAAATTTTCCATCTCATTGAAATCCATGGGTAACTATCCAAGTTGCATCTTCTTAGGACACAAGAAAAAAAACTAAATACATAGCTCACTCCAAAGTGAAACCAAGGAAGAATTAACACCAACAATAGAACTTCTCATAATATAAAAAAGAGAGAGTCAAGATAGGTCCTTAAAAAAAAAATTCATGAAGAAGTGCGTGAAGGAGAACCAAGAACATCTAAATGTACACATGGAAATACTTACAACTAAAAAGGGTGTGCAAACAAGGAACACATTCATGAGTCAAGAATTAGTAGGGTTTGATATTGTTGTGTAAGGAACACTCACTTAGCAAAGGTGTGATGAAAAAAAAGTGTACAAAACCCAACCATGACACTTTATATCATAAATTGATTATAAAAAGCACAATAGGATGTATGAAATCCCTAAAAAGTATGGACAACAATGGAACTTTAAATATCTTAGTGTGTCTATAAAAGATAAAGTGGATGCAAAAGATGCTCAAAATGCCCAAATAGGATAGAAAGTTATAAATACATGAATAACAGCCTAAAGCAAGATATCCTAGACAAATAAAAAGAATCTAGGAGCTAAAATATCCAAGTTATTCACTAGAATGTGAAAACACAAAAAACTAAATAAAATGTACTAAGAGAAAGATTTGGAAAAAGTGCATTAATATCTATGAATAGCTCTAAAAGATCTTTCCAACACCACTAGAATCATAAAACAATTAAGAAATTGGTGAAAAGATCTAAGCTTGAGAGTGAAAACAACACATCTGAATTTGACATGTGACAAAATGTACTAGTAACAAAATTTGAGAAAAAATAGCACCATTGGATAGTGCTTAGAACCAATTTTTTGGCAATATATTGTTTCTCTGGTTTAGATACTCATGGAAACATTTATCATGATTTTCCCAATCTTTCCAAAATTACAAAAAAGAAAAAAAATTATACCCCCAAGGGCTATTCATTAATTGCCCATATGACACTGAGTGGCTCTAAGGTGTTGGTTGTCTAGTTAAATCAAGTGTTGGTAGTTAGGGCATCCACAGTTAGTATTTAGCTGCTATCGACTACTACTACCACCCCACTAGTAGTTTAAAAGTTTCACTAATGTGGGTGATGCTTCGGTAGGGAATGTAGGGGTGCCACCTCCTAGTCATCACTCTATGGGAGGCCATTGGTCTATTTTTTATTTTTTTTTAAATTGTGATATGGTATGGAACTTGGGGAGACATATGACCTCCTAAATAAAAGATTACCTGATAATCTGTCGACACCAAATTAGGGAAAATTTATATCAAAATTTATCTTTCTAGCTATTTGAGTGTAATGGTGAGGTAATTTTTGTGCCAAAATGCACCAAAATTTCACCCAATTCCAAAAATTATAAAAAATAATAACAAAAAATTCTAAATTTTCTCTTGTAACCCTAGTTGAAAAAAATCAATAAAAGAGAAGTGGTTTGTTGAATCCATTTCTTGATACCATGTTAGAATTGTGAATAACACAAGATGTAGGATCAAACAATGAACAAAAAAATGTTGTTTTGCAAGAGAGCTACAAAATACAATATGCTATATCCTCAACTAGAAAAGATTTGGAAAATCAAAATTTTGATTAAGCCTTAAGAGTTACAATAAAGGAGAGTTATTATAAGAGAAAAATCTAAATGAGAAAGGGATTAGATCATGACAAGTGTCATCATCCTATGTGGTGAGACAAACTGATGTAATAATAGCTCACTCTAGTTAACAAACAAAAACACTCTTAAGTTTAGCTTAAGTGCATGAAATTAAATTAGCCTAATAATCATTTAAAGATTAATTAATTATTAGCTAATGGATGATTATTCTAACAACTTTTACACTAGTGATTCTATTTAGCATTAGGAAAGATAGAAATAATGCTCATTTTTTAAAATTATTTCATTGATTCCCATTCTTTGTTGTATACTAAAGCCATGATTTTATCAAATGTGGTTATGCTAATTTAGGTACAAGGGTGATCCCACAATACTGGTTTACACTTTCTCAAAGATCTCAATTTTTGCTAAAATCAAATATTTTTAGAAAATATAATGATTTAAGCCTTGAAATTTTCCATTTAAGGTATTCTAATTGAATAAGGTTTGATCAAACCACCTTAGATAAAACCCCCTTGGATAGAACCCTGCTAGTTTTAAACCATACCTATAACCGAGTCTCCTTTACACCCATTGAAATGCTAATAGAAAACCACTTTTGATTTATTTTTTAGGGGATCAAAGGAATTCATTTAAAATTTATTTTTTTGTGAGTATGTACTTATAATAAGCTTCCCAAAAATTATAATTTAAAATATATTTAATTTGATTATAATTATATTTATTTTTTATTTCATGTGAATGTAGGTTTTTCACCGAAAATCAAGCTTTCTATTTTGCACATGTGGAAAAATAGCAGATTATCCAAAAAAAATAAAAAATATCAATGCACTAGATATTGAAGTCCTTGATCCAACAAAAAATTAATAATTTTGATACATACAAATAAATTATGTTGTATATGGTCCACCTATGTCTAAATTGCAAGTGGTTTGACTTTGAAACTTGATTAAGGAAAAACTATTCAATAAAACACTATGAAACCAAATGAAAGCACTATATATCATAGTTGCAAATATAAATTTGAAAAAAATAGAATTTTATCCTTCATGGAAAAAAATTATGTTATATATGGTGAGCGTCACTCCTTAAAAATGGCGTTTATTGAGAAAAACTATTTTTCAAAGGAGATGGAAAAAGAAGTGCAATCTAATTCCAAACATTTTGAAAAAAAATAATTTTAGAATCTATAGACAAAATGACACAAATCACTAGTTTGCATCATCTTTAAATTCCTCACGAATTCCCATTCTTTCTTGTTTACTAGAGCCATGATTTTATCAAATGTGGTTATGCTAATTTAGGTACAATGTTTTATAGTAACACTTGAAATTTTTTATTTTTTAGATTTGTTATATCATTATGGGAATTCTCCTTTCCATATTTCTATAGTTTTTATTAATTTCTCCTCTCCTCAATTGGGGTGGTAACGTGTGTGGAAATAGCTTATGAGACATGATAATGGATACCATTTCCATGGTTATCATAGCTCTCAACCTTTGAATTTGAAGCAAACTAATACTTATGGAGGGTAGGATGAGCCCTCCTAAATTCCCTCTACCTCTTAAACATGTGGGTAGGGAGGTGCACTTGGTTGGAATAACTCACAAAAATTTCCTTTGTTGGCATGGCTCATCACTTTGATCCATCTCTAATAACCTCTAGACAACTCTCCTAAAGAAGAAGAAGAATGTATTTTCACTAGTTGGGGTTTTATTAATGTGATACACTTAAAAATGTTTGGGGGAAATCTAAATGATTAAAACCTCTATTTTATTTTCCTAGCTACTTAGACTTTGTTATGCTTGGCTCTTTAAATATTTTTTCATTTTTATTTTATGCATGGTTTGGTTAGTATTTGTGGATATACCTCTCTATCATCCTCCATTTTTTGTGAATATTAATTATCCTTTTATCAATAAATTTAAATAGGAAATATTGATAGTAAAATTTCATGGTTGGAATTAAGAAGAAATAAGAAAAGGAAACAGGTCACATAACTAAGCTACTAGGGCTATTTGAGTAGCAAAAGGATGGGTTCTTTATCAAGGTACTAACACCAAAAATCTAAGAGTTTTTTTCTATCTAAAATGGGATCCACTTCTATAATGGTATCTTATTTTTCTTCTTCTTCTTGAACAATATTTACACAAATAAGAAATAAAAAGTCAAAGTGAATGAAATTCCCACCCAACTAGAATATCCATGATGAAAAAGCAACTATGATTGTAAGAGAAATATTGCATCTACAAAAAATGTTTATTTTAATTTTTGTTAGATTTAGTAAATAATTTTTAAAAGGCTAAAAAATGGAAAGATTGATGTAGACATGGAAAATGCCTGATTCACATTGCACATCGATCCATTACTAACACCATTTTATACTAAAATCATCCCTCAATCTAACCATTTAATCGAATAACCTTATTTGATTAAATTCATCAATTCTACCCTTAATTAAATAAATCATTTATTTGATTAAGTCATTCTCTCTTGTTAATTAAATCAATCGATCTAATTATCCATATTTAATTAAATAATGAATTTTATTTGATTAAATCCCTAAAGTCTGTCTCATTAAATTAAATAAATTAAAACCTTATTTGATTTAATCTAACTTCAACTCCTTTAATTCAATAAATAAAAAATCCTTATTTAATTAATCCTTTTATCATATTCTTCTCATATTTGATTTAAATCAACCCATAAATCTAAGTCAAATTTGTCACATCATCTAATCTCCTATTAAATTAATTAACCCTTGATTAATTTAATTCTAATTAATGTCCCATCCACTAGCTTTTGCCACTTTCACATGAAAATAGATTTAATTCTTTTATTAAATCCCTATTTTCTCTCAACATGGCATAATGGAGGAATATTCTCTCAAATTTGAATTCAAATCCAAGTGGACTTTTTCCTTCCAACAAGACATTAACTTCACCTAATAAGTCCTTTTTCCTTGAGCCAAGTGGCATTTAAGACATTTCTTTTCCCTCTTACATGTCATTTCACTTATTTCAAATATCACCTAATTGCATTTATGGGCACATTCATCAAAATGTGCACATCCTCCATCCATTCACATTTGGACAAATGGCACCTTTCCATTGGTTTTATGTTAGTTCCACATTGCTCCATTTTGGGAATTTCTCCATCTTACCATTCTATAAATAAAAGGATTCATTCCTCATTTTAGCATCCACAATTTGAGCAAAGTTACTATACTCAAATCCACACTCAAGCATAGCAATTGTCATGCATTTCATCAAAGTCTTAGCTAGGTTATGCAGATTTTCATCTTCGAGCACACTTCAATCTTCAACAAAGTCGATCATATCCTCATGAAATCATCAAATCTTATATAGGAGTTGGGAAAGGGCCAATTTCCACATCAAATGGGCACCAACTCCCCTAAGAGATTAAGAGTTTGCATTGTATTTGAATAGGATTTAATATCTTTGGTTTATACTTGTTTATGCTCTTCATCTCATTACGTTTCCTTTGCAATTCAAATGGATTTCTCTAGGAATCATGATACTAACTTGCATTTAATCTAATATGATGTTTTTCTCTTGTGTTTGTGTAGGTTTGGAATCTTGGTTTACATTTTGGCGCTAGGAGGGCTGACCAGAAGTTCTAGTCACAACTTTTTTCACCAAATTCTATGTTTTTTTGTTGTTTTGTGTCTCTATAGCGAACTCCACTACTAGCAGAACAACCTCACAGTTTAGAACCACTGGAACTCCAGTGTCGCTATATCGTACGACTACAAATTCCACACTTTGAATCTTTGTTTCCCACCGAGAATTCAGAATCTCAAATGGTGTTGTTGAGTCTTTTTCACACACTAGAATCTTTTCAAACTCCAAACCCCACCACTGGTTGAAATAGAGGTGCTTTCATGCTCTTTGTTCCTATTGCAAAATGATGTGATTGATGAGTGGTGCTATATAGCACCACTGAATATTTTAAATTGCACCACCTTTGTGGGTTCCACCAAAGGGAAGAAAAAATTGAAATTTATTTTTATGACATGTTTTTTTTCAAATTTTGATCATTTGGATTATTCTCTGATCTCTTGACCTCTATTTTTGTAGACCTGTCTGGTTGTCTTGTAGGTGGTCTTGATCAAAGGTGAAGAGAAAAAAAAGCATAATGACATCATTCTTGCATGATACTAAGTGTTTTTGAACACTTTCATGTTTGTTTAACACTCTTAGAGAACTCACTATTTCTCTTAAAGAAAACTTTTTATCTTCCATGCTTAGGACCTACTAGTTTTCTTTTGGGCTCTAAAAAGAACACTTTAATTTCTTGTTACAAAAGGGCTTGAAATGAACTTTAGGACACATACTTACTAGTGTTGGTTTTTGGATTTAACAATTGAACAAGGAAAATTTTCACATTTCCTTTGGTGCTTAAAAAGAACTAATTATTTCTTTGTGGACATAAATGAACATGTATTACCTTTTTTTGTGAATACTTACTCAAACTAACACCATTGAAAGGACATATGCACTTATCTCACACCTCACAGTGATCTTGAGAATCAAAAGGATTTTTGGTGGTCTTAGGTTGGGATAGAGTAATTTCCTCCACATGCCATTTTTGGAATTAAAATTGAACAAAACATTTTGTGAGTGTGACTCAAACCTATCACATGTATTCTCTCTTTGTTTTTGAACAAAGATCGATCAAGTTACAGATATGTTTTCTCACTTGTATTTATCTTAGAGGTCCTTCCTTGGGGAAAAGGTACTCACCCAAGGGAATGACTCAACTAGTAACACTCTAAAGCAAAAAATATTTCTAGTCGGGATATAAAAGTGGGTACTAGAACAAAGGCAAGTATCGTGTGATTGGTTCTAATGAGAAGGGAAGTAATGGTCTCTCACCTTGATGGATCAACTCCTATGAACAAAAAATCCGAATTAAAATCCTTGTTGTAGAAATGCCAAAATTCCTATCTATTCGTTGGTGCAAGAATGACCGTTATGAAGCCACCCCACACTTTTATGATTTTTATTAGAAATGGAAAGTATGCCATGGGAGTTTCATGGCTATTGATGCTTGACTGCCCTGTATAAGTGAGTGTCATTGAGGGTAGGTAGTGGGGTAAAGTATCTAACCATTCACAAAAAAATAAGCATAGCTAGACTTTTCCAAGTGGGGATTCAACAAATATAGTCTTTCATATCCATAGTATTGTGCTTGTTCTTAGTTACAAAACACTTTGCTTGTTTGAAAATAGTTGGAAACAAACACTTAACATTTGTCATCAAAACTTCAAACCCTTTAGGAAGCAAATAAAATTGACCAAATTCATGTGTTATTGCTTTCCCTTCGAATTGTATCCTTAGAGGTTTCTAAACACTTGAATTTATATCTCAATTTGCTTACTAGAGTTAACAATAGGTAACCCTTGCCTTGATTTCATCAAACTTCCACATAATATATTTTGTGGGATAAGAATAAGTTGAGACATTGGACATCTAGTTTGGAAAACCTAATCAAGAAGTGTTTGTGGTAAAACAAAGTCATTAAGAAAAGACTAAAAAAATTGAATCCCACACATGTGTCTCCAATGATTTCATGCAAGATCAAGATCAAGAAACCAAAGCTAAAAGCTCTTAGTCTGAAAGATCACCAAAAGTGTCTCTCAATGCTATAACAATTCAGATGAAGACTGCTTTTTAACTTTTACAGAAAAGCTTCAAGAAACAATCATGGATTGTAATCATTTTATTATTGTCAGAATCAAAAATCTTTTTGAGAATTTTCACACCTTGTCTAGAGAAAAGAAAGTTCTTAAAAATTGAGGTCTAGTAAGAAAGTGTCTTTTCAGGTAAACATAGGATCAAAAAATCAAATCTTCATCCATCTTTGAACATCAAACCAAAATAATTTCACCATCAGCTTTTGAAAATCTTGAAACCATCCTTCATGCTAGGCTTTTTTGAAAATCAAAACCACCAAAACCCTTAACTCAAAATCAAAATCCTTGAAATTATTGAATAAAAAACATCAAACCATTTTGGCTAAGTATGTATAGATGCATCCTTCTCCACATGCTTTGTAAAAAATTTCATCAAATCATCTTGTTTAGTTAGGTATATGTAGATGCATCGTTCTTCATATACCTGGCTGAATTATCATCTTGTTTGAATAAGTGTGGGTAGATACATCCTTCTCCCCACACATAGTCCAATTATCATCCTTTGAGAAAATTTATTTCATAGGTAACATCCAACACCTTGGTATATATTTGTTCATTATCCAAAAGTAGAACAAAATCAAATCAAGGTCAATCTAAAAATCAAAATCAAAATCCAAATCCAAGCATCCAAAAATCCCTAAAAGTCTAGCATCCCCTCAAGATCTTCTAAAAAGTTTAATCATCCACATCATCCATCTTTTACATCTTCACCATTTCACCTTTGATCCTTAAAACATCCTAAATTGTCTCTTTTGTACCTAAAGTTAGATCAATCCAAAGAATTACATACTTGAAAATTGATCCCCATTTTATGTTGCAAACTAGATCTCAACACAAGAGGAATAGGGAAGCAAACAAAGAAAAATCCACTTCAAGTGACCTAAGCCAAAAAAATTTGAAGTAAATCAAGTGCTTCAAGGAAAAACACCCAAACCTACCAACAACTGCAAAACAATGATAAAAAAAACACCCAAACCAATGTGGTATCACAACACCAAACAACCAATAATCAAGCAATCAAAAACATCAATGATCAAAGGGGACCACCCCAATGAAACAAGAATTCCAACAAGTAGAGGTATACTACCCTTGGGGAATCACTTGAGGACATCATGAAGAAATTAATAAACAAAAACCTCATCAAGGCTCCCACTTATGAGAATTACCAAGAACCACATGTGAAACCACCTTGGTACAATGAAAACTAGCTCTATGACTTTCACAAAATCAAAGGGCACACAACTAATAGTTGCATGAGGTTGAAAAACCTAATCTAAGACCTCATTGATCAAAAAATCATAAACGATGAACAACTAGCAGGAAATCAGAACATTAAGATATACATGAATTTGATGCCTAACTACAATAACAAAGGGAACAAAAAAAACAACAAAGGAAAAGGAACCTTCAAGAGTGTAAACCATGTGTGCGACCATGTTGTCACATCCTTGGATGATTATTGTGCTACCATCAACATCAAAGAAGCCCATGTCGATTGTGGAGTCACCACATGAGGTAGAAAAATTACCATTGCAAGGTCATCTTAGACAAACAAAGCACCCAATTCCAACCCACGATTAGTTCCTAGTAGTTGCAATGTCCTTGTTCAGCTGAAAAGAACCCCAACACAAATATCCATCATGGAGTTGCTAAAAATTTCATCCACCCACAAGAAAATCCTTGAAGAAGCATTGGCTTCATCAACTATCCCGACATATCATGATGCAGAAAAATTCCAAGCTATGGTCGGAAACACCATTACTCTGAGTCTCCTTACATTCTCTGGTCAATATTTTCTCGCTTAACCATGTCACAATTGTGCACTCCATTTAGAGGTCCTAGTGCATAAAAATAAATTTAAGCAAGTCTTGGTGGATGGAGGTGTAGGTCTAAATATTTGTTCCCTCAAGCTCATTCAAAACCTAAAAAATATAGAGGATTCCATCGACAAAGGAAAAAGCATAGAAATCAGGGCATATGATGACCAAGAAAGAGTGTCCTAGGAAACAATCCAAATCCCTATTCAAGTAGGGCCAACAATCATGGAAACAACCTATCAGGTCTTGGACCTTGACTTGCCTTATAACATTCTCTTGGGACATCTATGGATCCATGCAATGCAAGTAATAGCATCAACCTTTCATCAATGTGTCAAATTCACATATGAAGGAAAAGATATCACCATCCATGGAGATCCCGAACCATTCTTTTACTCAAAGAACCTAAAGGAAAAATACTACAAAATACCTCAAGTTCCTAAAAATGATGAAGGCCCATCAACACCATACATTGATCTAGCCACTCTCGCTCCCACTTCTACAACAAAGACACCTTCCACTCCTGCCATCCCCACCATCTCTGATATCAAAGTCATCATCCAGGATAATGGTTGCAGAAAATATATGATTCCAAAAAATCCTTTTTTGCTAGGAGACTTACCACAATCTCCTAGATCATGAGGATGATCGCAATCAAATGAAGCCTCCACATCCCAAACATCCCCTGAAGGTTATACCAACTTCAGAAGATAGAGAGATCTCAGTTGAGAAGTAATAGAGGAGGACCTATCCCATCTCTCGTATCAAGAAAATAGACCGACAACCACTCTACCATTGGATGACAACACAAAATGTTTGCAAATGATGCTAGCAATGGGCTATAATAGAAACCACAGACTAGGGAAAAGTAAAAATGGACTTCTAATACCCATTATTCTAGAGATGCAAATGAGAAATCTTGGCCTTGTATGTACCCCTCTGAGTATAACCATATGTGGATGAGATCCCCCAGTTAAAGTAGTCAAGCCTCCCCATGAACCAACACCAGCTGAACTTCACTTACCTGTGTCTATTGGTTGAGTCACACACAATTTCATATTTGATATAACTGACATCTATTGCAGTAATGATGATGAGGAAAATGACAACTTACCTACCAATTCTTTTTGATAATTCCTCACTCCTTATGAACAACACCCTATCCTATGAGTTTGAGAACCAATCCCATGAGATAAAGTTAGTCTACCCCCAACTCATCGATCACGACCAACGAGGACCACCAATTCTTGACACATTTGAAAATGATAAGGCATTCTTAGAATTCATGGGACTATGAGATACGATACCATGTGGAGACCATAAAGTGGGATTTGAAATCATTCTAGACACACATGCTTACTATGGGGAGATGATTGAGTCCTTCAGTCGCAAAATTGAAAATCTAAGAATAATCCCAAGATCCTTGAGTGAAAACCATGTTGCAGCACTCTCTGATCCTAAAACAATAAAAAGAAAGGATGTATCCAATGGTGAAATCCTCTTTGAGGAACCTATAGATGAAGGATTCAATCTTCCCCTTAGTGCTCTACACTAAGAAAAATTAGTAGTCCTAGCCAAAAAATGCAATCCCATTAACTTGGGAATAGACGAGACCTTGCACATCACATTCTATGTGAAATCATTACTATCAAAGGAACAAGAACTCCTAGCAGCCATCTTAAGATACAAACAAGTTAGTTTTACATGGATTTATGTTGGCATGCCCAATCTCGATTCGAAGATTGTGGTTCATCTTCTAGCAGTTTATCATAAAGCAAAACCTATCAAACAAAAGATCAAGAAAATGCATCCTCAGATCACCCTACTAGTTAAAATGGAATTGAAGAAACTACTTGATGGAATATTCATATGACCAATTGACTACCCCCAATGGGCATAAAATCTAGTTCATGTTTCAAAACCTAATGGACGCATCTGAATCTACACGGATTTCAGAGACATAAACAAAGCATGTCTAAAGGATGACTTCCCATTAACTAACATTGACATAATTGTAGACATGATAGCAATACATGAAATGCTTTCTCTAATGGATAGTTTCTTTGGGTACAACCAAATAATGATTTCCAAAGAAGACCAAATAAAAATGGCCTTCACTTGTCCATGGGGGACCTACTGCTAGAATATGAAGCCATTCGGCCTAAATAATGTTTGGGCCACCTACCAAAGAGCCATGATGTTAATCTTTCATGACATGATCCACAAAAATTTTGAAGATTACATTGATGACATACTAGAAAAATCAAAAAAGAGGACAGATCACATAGCAACCTTGAGCGCTATTTTTCATAGGCCAAAGAAATACAAGGTCAATTTGAATCCAAAAAAGTGCATCTTCAGTGTACAATCAAGAAAGCTACCGGGATTCATAGTGTCCATGAGGTGTATTGAAATAGATCTAGCAAAAGTGAAAGGAATCTTAGAGATGGAGGCTCCAAAAACATTAAAATAGTTGAGAGGCCTCCAAGGCAAGCTTCAATCTGTTCATAGATTCATAACACAACTGGAAAACAAGCAAATCCCTTATTATCACCTACTCCACAAGGGGGTAGCATACAAATGGGATGACAAGTGTGAGGAAGCCTTTAAAAGAATCAAAGAATATCTACTCAAACCTCTAGTCCTCATGCCACCAATCACAAGAAATCCATTAATAGGACTCTATGTGTCAACAACAACAACAACCCTTGGAGCTCTCCTAGCTCAGCATGATGAAAATGGGACAGAAAGGGCCATCTACTATATCAATAGAAAAATGGTCAGGCATGAGTTAAACTACTCATTCATTGAAAAAGCATGTCTAGTAGTAGTCTTTTCTTCAAAGAAATTCAAACATTACATGTTGGCACACAAAATCAAACTCATCACCAAAATTGAACCCCTCAAGTGCCTACTATCAAAAGCAATGCTCGTAGGAAGGATGGATAAATGTGTCATGATACTATTAGAGTATGATATTGAATATGTGGAGCAGAAATCATTCAAAGGCCAAGACATCGCATATTAGCTTGCAGAAGCACCAATTTATTTAGAGAATCCACTCATATCAGAGTTTCCAGATGAATCCATCTTTAATCTTAGCATAGATGACCACTGGAAACTCTAATGTGATGGCTCATATATGCAACATGGATTAAGAGCCAGTGTCTTCATCATCACCCCACATGGGGACTGTATACCTAGATCCTACAAATTGGCATTCCCCTACACTAATAACATTGCATAATACAAGGCTTTAACTATAGGTCTCAGAATAGAAGTGTAGTGGCACATCATGACCCTCAAAGTATATGGAGACTCCCAACTGATAATAAATCAAGTGAATGATGAGTACCAAAAAAAGGATGATAAGATAACTTCATACAAAAAGTTAGTAGAGAGCCTCAAAGAATCATTCATTGATATTACATTTGAGTAGATTCCCAGAGCCAACAACAAAGAATTATATGCCATGGCAATGATTGGATCCTTATTGGACATCCCTTGTAATGTCCTAAAACATGAATTCTTTATAGAGAAACTTCTCATGCTCGCATTTGAGGTACCAAATTCAGATTTTTTTTGTGAAATCGTTGGTCTTGATGATGCCTAGTACCATTAAATTTATACCTACTTGTGAATAGGTGTCCTACCTGTTGACTTACCCTCAAGCCTAAAAAGAACCTTTGTCAAAAATTCATCAATGTTTGTCATCCTAGGAAACACCCTTTAACGTAGGAGCATAAAAGGAACCTTATTACGCTACCTAAATGTTGAGGAGGCATTGACTGCCTTAACTAAGGTGCATAATAGTATTTTTGGTTCACTCTTGAGAAAAATGACCTTGGCAAAGAAATTGCTGAGGATTGGGTATTATTGGCCTACAATGGAAAGACAAGTACATGATTACATCAAAAGGTTCCTATAATGTCATCAACATGGGGACCTTATCCATGCTCCAGCTCAATAGCTTTATCCTATTGTCACAACATGGCCCTTTTCACGATTGGGGCTCTCTAATTGGAAAGATAACTCCCACATAATCCAATGGTCACAAGTTCATCATAACTGCCACAGAGTAGTTTACCAAGTGGGTGGAAGCCATCCCCATGACATAGATCACTAGAAAATAGATATCAAAGTTCATCCTAAACTACTTAATATGTCAATATGGTGTTCCCCAAGCTATTATCTCACATAATGGAACAACTTTCAAGAATCAGGAGGTATGTGACCTATGTGAAAAATTCAAAATCCAACATCGATTTTCCACTCCATATTATCCCCAAGGCAATGACCTAGCAGAAGCAACCAATAAAATGATTCTAAAAATCCTCAAAAAGGCAGTCAATGATGCAGGTCGTGATTGGCATCTATCGCTAAATCTCACCCTCTAGGCCTATCGAACCAGCATCCGCACACCCACAGGTGCCACCCCGTTCTCCCTAGTCTATGGATCATAAGCCATATTTCCCATTGAGATCAAGCTCCTGCCACTAAGAATATCATAGAAAAACATCATCATGGAGGAAGAATATCGATTATCAAGATTGAATGAGTTGGAGCTACTGGATGAGTGGTGTATGGACACTTTAAATCATTTGCAAGTCTATCAGAACAAACTCAAGAGGAGATATAACAAGAAGATTATAAGAAAGACTTTCCAAGTCAGAGAATTGATGCTAAAGGAGAATCAGAAGAATGTCCCAAATCCAAACAACAAATGCAAATTTGAACCAAACTAGTTGGGACCATTTGCTACCACAGTATGCTATAAGTCAAGGGCATATTAGTTATCAACACCCGAAGGAGAACCTCTGTAGGAGCCCATGAATAGCTCACATCTCAAAAAAAATTATGCCTAATATTTTGAGGTATAAAACCAAAAATCCAAAAAATCAAAAAATGTCTTGAAAAAAAGGTCACCCTAATGAAAACCTAGAAAATAGGTGTGGTGACAACAAAAAAAAATGAAAAAAGAAAAAATCCAAAAAAATCAAAAAAAGTATTAAAAAACAATAAAGAGAACTTTTAAAAAAAAATTGTCCTCTAGTGAAAACCACTTCGGTGGCACTTTGGGCAAGTACCTTGGTGAAAACTTGGAAAATAGGTGCCATGTGTAAATAAGCACTTTCCATCCACCAAGATCTTCACTGCTTATTCTGCATCATCCATCCATCCATCACATTCCATATCTCCACCCATCATCCACCTGTGTCTGCATCATAGCTTGGTTTTGTGTTCCTATCATGATCCCTCCTAGTACTACTCAGCTCATTCTCAAGGTTAGTTTGTCCTACCTTTATCAGAGTATTCTATTTCATCATGTTAGGAGCATATTCTCATAGGATCAGATTTGTGTATATTCTTGAAGTCCCTAAATCAAAAATATAAAAAAACATTCAAAGCATATCAAAATCAAAAAATAGGTCAAAAAGTCAATCAAAATGTAAAAAAAAGATTCATCTTTTAAACTACAGGTCTCTGAGCCTTGAACATAGGCAAGGTTGATCTTTGATCATCCCTCAAGACACTTAGGTCAGTCCTCTAGGAGTTTGTCATAATAAACTGCCAATCCATTTGTTCATATCTCATCAATAATCAAGTTTGTGTCAGTCGAACTACGTGGTCTTTGTGTGTATAACGTAGGCAAGGCTAATCTGTTGATCAATCCCTAAGGCCCCTAGGAAAGGTCTTTAGGTTAGTCTCTTGGTCAAAAATCTCATAAAACACAAAAACATTGAAAAAACCAAAAATCAAAACATTTGAAAAATCATCAAAATACCAAAAAATAGCCTCCAAACATTTCAAAAAACCTAAAAACATCCAAATATTTGAAAAATCCATCCATCTCATCTGACTTTCACCTGTAATAAACATCACTCACAATAAGAAATCATCATCCCCAACCTTTGGTAAAATAGTAGGAAACAAGTCTAGCAGATGGAAAGTGAAAAATCAATCGTCAAAATATAAAATCTAGGTCAGTACATAAACAAGTTGGTCAACTCTTTGTGTCAAGAGACTATCATCCAATCAATCCCATATCAAATCATTTGATATCATCATGTCCTAGGATGCATCCTTCCTACAATGGATATCAACATCAAGCATTATCGTAGTTTAAGTCTTGGCTAACAGTATAGAAGAACATTAGCTTGTTTGTTTACTTCATCTTTCCCTTTTATTTATCTTATTGTGCTCATTCCAAGGACCTCTCGATGATGTCTAATCAAAAGGATTTAGAGGGATAGGAATGGTGCAACAATCATTATCTTTTATCTGTTGTGCTTGTTGGATATTTTTGTAATATAAGCTTGGTCATATGTGCTTTGTTTAGATGTAGGGAGGATGTTTTACATATCTTGTTGACCACATGGGAAGGCTTTCCTTCCTATGTTTTGGTCCAAGATGTTTTGAATATCTAAACTGCATTTTTGAGTAAGGTTATGCACACTAGGTGTGAATAAAAATACTCCTATTTGATTGTTGAGTCATAGTCCATCACACTAGGTACAACACCATCCTTGTTCTTCATACCTTGATGCATCATACCTACATGTGTTATCAAACATAAGATAATTGGCCATTTGAAAATCCCAATTCCTCAGCAAGCAAATCATCATCATCATCATCATCATCATCATCTCATGTCTTGTTGGTATCTCTTGTTTCTTTTATCTCTTGCTTTTCATGCTAACATGGTAGCATGACAGTTAATCAAATCATTATCATCATTGCATTCACAATGCATTCACAAACCATCAACACATTGCATATTGCATATCACATAGGAAACATTAAATCATATCATAACATTACATTTCTAGATCATTGCATAATATAGATTGGTTATTCTAAGCATCTCATGAATCATTACATTAAAATTTGCATAAAAATTTCATTTTCATAAACATTTGATAAATCATGTCATAAATCATATATCACTACATAAAAACAATCATCACATAGCATCATAACATCATTCACCACATCCTAAAATTGCATAAACATCACACATATAAACATCCATTTACACTATCACATACACATTAGACAACATTTGCATTCATTATATCATATCAATAGATAAACATCATCTACACATATCATCATATAACATCATACCATCCATCATTGCATAATAACACATAATCATCATACAAGGAGCATAAAAAGATATTGAAAAAAAAAACATCCATCTGCATAATCACTGCATCACATATCATAATAGGGGGTATGTGCATGATCATCATGGAAAAAATAGGCCCTTAAGTGGCAAAAAATTTAGAAAAATTAGAGTTAGGAAATTGTACCTAAAATTTTGAATAAGTTATCTATATTATTTAAAAAATATGTGATAATAGAATCTGTAGAAAATTGAATGTAGTTTCTATACTACTAGGTTTTTTTAAAAGGAAAAAAAATCTATTTGGTGAAAATTTGAAATTTCAATGCAGTGGTACTTAAATTTTAGGGAAAAAATAAGAAGTAGGTGTCTGTCTGACCAACTTAACCACAATAAAACAATAATATTTTTTTATAAGATATTAGGTATAATTAGAGGACTCATGACCCAATGTAATGCATATTATTTGTAGTTTTTTTCCAAGTAAATAATTAATTATGAATTTTTAATTATAACTTAAAAAATATAAAAACTCGTATGTCTGACCACCTTAACTTGGTCAAAACTTCATGAAATTAATTTTTTCTTTTTTTAATCCTATAGTATACAAATCATAGAATGTGATGTATGTTTTGGATTAAAAAAATACGATACCATTTGAAAGCTATAGATGTTTTTCAATAAGCCTATCAATCAGGACTTTAGTCATAATTTGAATAGAAAATAAATAATAATTACTTATTAAATTCAAAGTAAAACATAATTTATATCAGGGGAAAGCTGAAAATATCTCTTAAAAACCCTTTCTGTTTCATCAATTTTGGGTAAAAATATAGTCATCAACCACATACCCATCATGATCTTGCACATACCCTCATATCAAAATCAACATCTCATATATCATCAAATGTATTGCCATGATACAAAGAATCAAATCAATATACATATGTATGTAAATAAGTACAATCAACCCATGGGACTATCAAAAGCAAGCCAAAAAGGCACAAAAAGAATACTATCTCTGATCAAAATGAAGGCCTAGCCCTGCTCGTTGCTGCCCTCGCCACCTGCTCTGTCCCAGTGGCCCTCTACAGGTCTATGGATAGTCCTCTGTGAAAAATTGAGAACTCGTCCTACTCTCAACACAACCTGATGGTAATGCATCCTGCAATAATCAACCTCACAAATGGCCTCTCTGTAAGCCCAAAGTGGTATTGTGCTTCAAGAGGAGGCAACCATACTCTCTAACTACTGTTGGCAACCCATCTCTGCTGCTGCCTATAACTCTATAGCCTACCTCTACAATATGGCCTGATCCCGTTTGGCGCTAGCCTAGTCCCTCTCAACCGTCAATATCTGTATATGGGCCTATAACTATAAAATCTTCCCATCCCTTAGATTTGGCAGTGGAGGATGTTGTACGTGAGGCCAATCCTCACTTCCGTCTATAATCAATGTCGCAACCTGATCCTAGTGCCCATATTGTCTGTCATGCTATTAATAGTCCTAATCATGTATCAGGACATCCTAGTGGGGTTGATCCTACTGATCCCTAGGTGGCTAGATAGGTGGATCGTGGTCCCTGACCAGCTGATCTGGTGTTGGTCCCCTGCCACCCTGATCCTGATCCCTGTCTCCCCAACCTCGTCCTACCCCTACCTCTCACTCTCTATCAAGTAGATGGTGTACCTATAACTATCAATCTCAGGGGTGGCCTGAACTAGTCTCAATATGCCTATTTTACTCCCGGATCTACCTCTCCCTAATCATATAACCACAACTAGGCCACCAGCTATCTAAAGCTCTCCTCTACCTCATGGGAAAGTATGTATCACCCCCAAGAGCCTTGATTCACTGTCCTTGCAAAGATAGCCACATACTGATCATCAGGCCTATCCTGCAACTCCCCAAACTGTCCCTACACCCTACCTAAAAAGTACATCTCAATCATGGTATGCTCTCACCCTTGCATCAAGCAATCCTAGTGAGCAAAGAATAACTATTGCACATCATCAAACTAGGCTGGTTGTCCAAGGTAGGGCCACCATGTGAACACTCGCATATCATTGAGGACCCTCCTCTAGTGAGGAATCTCATGCTCTCCCATATGGGTAAAGGAAAGGCCCCATCTGTAACGCAAGACCACTAGATCATTTGGCTCCATCAAAACTAGGACAACTCTTGGATGAAGCATGGGAATGTGCTCCCATGCCTAGATGTGTAGGAGTGTGACTCTCACTCCAAGTGCTCTACCATCCAAGTAGGTGAACTCATGAAGATATCTGTTAAGAGAGGCTAGCAAAATAGGGTCCCATGCAAAAATTATCAGTCACCGTCGGACCATCCACTCCCAAGCAAGCCCCCAACTAGGACTAAAATGTTGTCCTCACCAATCTGGGGAAACTAGACCTAATATGATAGTGGCAATCACCAAGTGGTAGGGTGAGATGAGGGGCCTATGGAACTCCAATTTGATCTGACCCTCATAGAATATAATTTGATCAGTCTCCAAGATGACATATCAAGCATCCATCCTAATAGCCATGTCATAAATCACATGCTCACCATGAATAGGCAATCTGAGGATTTGCCACATGTCCTCTACTGTAACTGTGGCCTCACCAATCAGAAGGTTAAATGAAGAGGTCTCACTGTGACATATCTCGGAAAGTGTTGTCATCATGCTCAAGTGTGTCCACATGAGTGGTGCATAGGTGATGTACCAAAGTCCCATCTCTCCTAGGAACTCCTGCTCTTACTTGGACAAATCCGTCAAAAGGATGAAAATCTCTCGAAACCAGTGCTCGTGCAAATAGATCTCTCTTGCCTCCTCCTACGTCAGGAAAAGTCACCATGTTAAAATTCATCAATTTTTTTTCCAAACTTGTCTCAGCATTCAGAAAGTCATCACAGCATCATTGCCTATGAAGGTGGTGTAGTTAGAAATTTCCAAATTACGATGCTATGGCATCCAAATCGTCAAACTATACCATGGCGGTGCACTTTTCCAGAGCATCCTAGTTTTCCTAGGAATCCTAATTTAAAATTCTACCATAGTAGTGCACTTAAAGAAATCGTCAGAGTTTGGAGTTTAGACCTAAACTTTGAACACCGCAGTGACCCATCTTGTGATGGCGGTGTAGTTTAACACCAACTGGCAGAATTTGAAATTTTTAGTGATGCAATATGGCACCACACCTAGATATTTAGTTATAAAAGCATTAAATGGGCACAAAAAAATGAAAAATAAGCTTGGGTCAAGTTGACGCACCGGTGGCCCAATGTCAAGAAGCCCTTGATGCGTCTGAACCTGGTCAGAAATGTGCATGGGGAGCTATTGTTGTGCCATCTCGCCAAGGTATCAAACCTCAAAATTGTAGAATCTCCTAAGGATAAATGTGAAAATGAATTGGAAGTGGCCCCTCGAGGCCTATTTAATCCTAAAAAGCCCCTCAAGGCCTATTTAAGCCTAAAAATTAGGGTTTTTGACCCCGTTTATCTATTCTGCTTGGGTTTTAGACCCCCGATCCCATTTTTGTCTATCTGAGGACCCTTTTTCATCGCTTTTTTTGTTTTCTAGCCTCCCATAACCTTTACAAACCTATTAAGCACCTTGTCCTCTTTTTTCATGAGATCACCCAAAAATTAGAATTTGTGTCTGATCTCTCGAGGGGGTAGTATATCGGCATATTTCTCTTGTTGAAGTGACACTAGGGCAAGTTTTAAAATAATTTTTTTTGGCCTTTAATCAAGATATCTTATTCTTTGAAACAATGTAGCAAGTACCTTGCTTCAAAGAGGGGCGAAATGTAGACTTGGAAAATGTATTGATTGACATTACACATATGATCCTGATTACTAACACTATTTCATCCTAAATCATCCCTCAGTCTAACCATTTAATCGAATACCCTTATTTGATTAAATTCATCAATTTTCCTACCCTTAATTAAATGACTCATTTATCTGATTAAGTCATTCTCTCTTGTTAATTAAATCAATCAATTAGATCTAATTATCCCTATTTCATTAAATATTTAAATTTATTTGATTAAATCCCTAAAGTCTATCTCATTAAATTAAATAAATTAAAACCTTATTTGATTTAATCTAACTTTAGCTCCTTTAATTCAATAAATCAAAAATTCTTATTTAATTAATCATTTTTATCATATTCTTCTCATATTTGATTTAATTCATAATACTAACTTGCATTTGATCTAATATGATGTTTTTTTCTTGTGTTTGTGTAGGTTTGGAATCATGGTTCACAATTACTTACTATTTTTAGTAAGTTGGAATGGCTAAATATGGTAAGTTTATATTTCCAGTAAGTCTGCATTTATACACTGATAATCATGTAATATTACACAAAGCTCCAGAATGGTGAAGAGATTACTTCAATACCATTTTTCATTTTTGAGGTACTAATGTTCTTTCTTAAATATCCCTTTTAAAATATTAATATCAATTTTGAGAAACCTAGAAGTTTCAGATGAGCCTAAAAAATGGTCGTTAATCATAGTATACTTAAAATCAATCTAATTCCTGACTCGAAAGTTATGGCTCCCAAAATTTGGAATAAATTTTAGTAATTTTCTAATGCCAAAAAGGGGCAACTAAATCTATTTGGCATCAACTAAATCTAGTTGATGCCAAAAATAGAAGTGACAATTCATTGGAAAGCAGAAAATATTATATAAAGTAGTTAAATTTGAAAAGAGATTCATTTTGGATAAGAAAATAGATTTTTTATTTTATTTTTTAGAATAAAACAAATGTTGGGGTTTCAGTGGCCATTATTGGCATTCATAGACTTTCATGTCTTATTTTCTAAATTTATTTGTAGCCCAATTTTTTTCAAAAGCAATCTTGCGACCAGATATTTGCATTTCAATTGATTTGCATATGTGTAGATGATTTCTAAGAGTATAATAAACTTTCATGTTTTTTGTTCTTAAATATTGTTATCTATGTAAGGTGTGTTTGAGGGAGAGTCTCCCTGCATTAACCCATGGTCACATTGGGAGATAGAAGATTGGTTATGTAGTGAAAGATACAAAACCACATTGTTTATGATGAGGGTACAATCTTGTAAACCATGAAGACCATGTCTAAAAATATGTATACAACCCTAGTGATGCCCATTTGAAAGGGAAGCATCCTAATTGGTAGGAGAAGGCCACACAAAAATAATAGTACAAGTTATATTGGACAAATTCTCTATGAGTTTTTACAAGTGAGAAAATTCTAGAGCCACTTTGTTATTCTATATCTATATCATAGAAAATTACTAATTCATATGATTGCTTGAGTGTTCATAATGAAATATTTCTATATTTACATACTTTAAAATAAATATCCACTTTAAGAAGATACCAATCTTGGTAAAATATTGTATAGGAATATATAGGCTAATGACCTAAAATAATAGCATGTAATAGGAGAAAGGTTCTAAGTAAAAAGTCTTAATTTTTTTATGAATCCAACTCCAAGCAAATTGGGCCTGTAGATATTGAAATATGTCATCCAAATTCATCCTAATTTCCATTTATCAATTATTAATCATCATTCATCAATTTACCATTTATTAAACAATTTTATTATTTAAATAATTATGAGTTAATTATTCACGCATAACTTATATTTTCATCTCTTCAATCATCACTAAGAAACTTAAAATTTCCATATCCATTGCTTCAGTTAAATCTGCTTCCATTTAGAAACTTTTTCCTCTTCCCTTAGTCAAATTGATTTGCAAATAGAAACTTTATATGCACAATTATTCATTTATTAAATGAATAATATTATATTATCCTCTCAAAACCACAAATTGGTAATTTTCTATTTCTATACATGAGTTGACACCACTAATTCTCTAATTAACTCAATTTATCATTCCTATCCTCATCTTGATCTCATTTAGAAGTGACCTATAAATACAATCTTCTCATCATTTTCAAATATTCAATCATACATACAAGTTCATTTTTGAGAATCATTCACTCGTAATTTTATTGCTATTATGCCAAGATTGCATCCATATTTTAAGGTGAAGCATAAATTAGTATTTTATCAAATTTTACAATATATTTCATAGATTATGAGGATTTACTTTGAATTTTTTTTCTTACTTTCAAGATTATTTGGATTTATATTCTTTGATTTTTTTTTGTTGTTTATAGGGCCTATGGGTAAAATAAATAAATATTATTTAAAGATCCAAATTTTTACAAAAGGGATTGAGGGGATTAAAAAAATATATAAATTAATAAGATACCATCTAAGGGAGAGACTATTCTATAAGAGAAAAAAGGAAAAAATATTAAATTTGGGCTCCAAAAATCTGATATCAAATTACATTTTAGTGGACTACAGATTCCACTTGTCATTGAGTTTTAAGACCATGGATAGGTCAAGATAAAGAAAAGAGTATTTCTTAAAGGATCTACAATACTTAAAAGGTGTATTTCGGTTGAAAGTTCAAAGTTGTATCTCAATTTATTCTAACTTATTAACATAAATAAATATATGTAATATTTTCAATTGAAAGGTAATTTTATTAAAACATATGATCTAGCTAAATTAGATCTAGCCTATAACATTTCCAAAGTTAAAGTACGTATATTAAATAAATCTATATTGCCACTTTGCGGTTAGTTTATTAAAAAAAAGATTATCCAAAATTATGATGTTCGTATAACTCCTACTCATGTAAATAATTTTTTTTTTTTAAATACTACTTTTAGATATATAGGTGTAGTTTTTAAATATATATTTTATTTTTTTATAATTTTTACATGTTATTATTCTTTTTTACTATAATTAGGTCAACAACACTAAAATAAAAGGTTGATTATCTTGTCGAGAAACAAACTAAAATTTATTAAAAATGAAAAAAATTGATCCACTAGAGAAGAGATTCTATATTGAGATGGTATATTTTTTCTATTTTGGATAGATAGTTAAGAAAAAAATTACGTTCCATCAAAATAGTTATTTTTTAGTGCACAAAAATTTTAAAATTTATTTAAAAAATATTTATCAAAATAAGGGAAAAAATTAATCCATCCACTAAAGCATTGATTTATAAATACAAAAAAAGAAAAAAAAAAGAAAAATGATTTAAGAAAAATACTATATAAAAAATAACATCACATATAACCTCATTTTTCCACATTTGTCAATAACTATAGTGTCAATTTTATAAAATAAATATAGTCAAACAATTATTTTTTTCTTTTTTAAAAGTAAAAACCATAAATATTTTTATAAACTATACATTTCATTAGTTTATATTGTTTCAAATTTTAAAAAATATATTCTACTTTCTAATCTTTAAAGTTTAAAAGTTAGATTAAAATTAGCCATTTCGACCTTATTAATGTATGATACAACTTTTAAATATCACTCCTAGATACCATTTTCAATCCTTTCACCAAATTTTGATGTAATGGATTCTAGCCATATGAACCATATCAAGTGGTACCAAATCTAAAATTATTTTAAATAATTTAATACCTTCATTATCAAGCCTACATTTAGTTTTTTTATTAAGTGATCAAAGGAGATGATGAAAGAGACTATTGGTTCATTTAAATCATAGTTTTAAAATTATTTCATTCTAAATAAGACATGGCTTGAAAGCTTCACAAGCCTATCATATAATTTTAACAACAAAAATGCATTGAATTTTAATAGGTTCCCTCATGATAAGGATGAAATGAAATCTTAATCTTTAGTAAAAATTGCATTCACAAAGAACACTAGAAACAATACAATCCTTTAGAAATTGTTTTAGCCTCATTGTCATCCAAGACTTAGATTACATTTTGGTAACATATATTTTGTTTAAAAGAAAAAATAAAAAATAAAAAAGGGCATTAAAAATGCTAAGAAAATATTCAATTACAACAACATTTGTTAATATTACTTTTCATCTTCTAATACTAAAAGCCAAGGTGTGTATTCTATTTCCCAAGAAAGTGGCAAGAATATATTTTCCTTAGTATTTTGTATATAAATTTATTTTTTTCAATAAAAAATATCCATTTGGAGCTTTTATATCATTTGTAATGTCTGCATAACTAATATATATAATCTATTAGTATTATTAGTTGATTAAAATAAATTAACAATTGAATATTGAAGTAAGATTTATTAATTATATAATAATAATTGAAAAAATTAAGAATGTTGTAAACTAATTATTTGCAACATACATGCATACATACATACATATATAAAATAGATATATGTTTTCAATTAAGAAAATATTTTCCATCATTTTAGAAAGGGTACTATAGATAGCAATCTGTATTTCAAAGTTGAAGGAGAACAAATTTTGATTGTGGTGGTATATGTTGATGATATAATATTCAAAGGAAATGAAGATATGTACAATAAGTTTACAAAAGAAATGTAGAAAGAACTAGACATGTAATGTAACACCCATCATGCAAACCCCAAAGGACAACTATTATGCACACATTTTTTTTTTAAGTAAACATATTAAGTAATCATAAAACATACCATTATACATTATTACATTGCATGATACACTTTCAAACATCTAAGTCCTTTGGGGCACATGAGGTTACATTGCTTAAATCTAACCCATAACGAAAGATAAACTAAGGCTAACTCCAACGAGTTCATACACACACACACACATATATATATATAGATACACCACATAACATAAAACCAAGGTCGATATCATAAGTCACCAATGATTACAAAGGTACATTTTACATTATATCAATTCAAAATACATTACATGGTTCATATACATGAGTTACATTAGAAATTCACATACATGTGAGGAAGATACATCAATACAAAAGAATATCTGAAATACATTATGAACATCTAGCTATAAGAAAACTCTAACTCAAGCTCCAATTGGATGATACTATACAAAATGAACAATGATGGGGAAACCAATGGGGTGTGGAGCACATTCCACCCGACCACATGGGTATTAGAAAAACCCACCCCCCACCCCCCTGTGCTCGGAGATGACAAGTAACCTCAACCAAGGACACCAACAAGACTAAGCTCTAATAATAGTAACATGAGAGTACATAGATCATAAACAAACAACATCCAAGAAACCAATGATAGCAACACAAGACTATTAAACACATCATCATTAAATCCAAAGGCAACAACCATAAACCACTTCCAAAGGCAAGCAAGAAAACAAAGCATAAGGGAAACTAGTGGAGAGTTTCATCGCATAGTCCTACATGGGTTATCCTGGCCCTTCCTCCAAGCACTGGTTGATCTAGGTTGCCTAAGGCACCGACCCCCATCTATTCTTATCCTAGCCCTTCCTCCTACTTGAGGTGTTGGCCCCATAGGGTGACTCATGCAGAGCCATTAAACTCTCATGAGAACAAGGTAATGACCTTGCCAACCATGACCTTCTCAGTCCACTATTACTCTATGAAATCCCTAATGGAAGACAAGGTATCCATAATTATCTTATTAATGTTATTACTCTCCATCCCCCTAAATTATTTAATTAAGTTTTCAATTTTTAATCTAGCTCTTGCATGGGTTATCCTGACCCTTCCTCCTATTTGAGGCATCAGACCCCATCAAGAGCCACTCTCCCTAGAGACCCAAAGCATAACCAAAACCAAGGGTTGTACCAACATAGAAACAAAACATTCAATCTCAACTAAAAACAAGCGAAGCATTACCCATCTTGCCAATAGTACATAACCAAATTCTAATAAAATCCAGTACAACCCTTTCATAAGAATACAACTATGATGCCACATCAACTTTCCATAATAAAAAACAAAAGATAAAACACCATTTAGAAATTGGCTCATGCCTCTAGAATTCTAAAATCACAATACACTAAATAGGGTTCTTTAGACACACTAGGTTCCCACATCGATAAAGACCAAAAGAGATAACATAGAAATAATTAAAGGCCAATAAGAACCCAACATTCAAAATGCAAGCTAACATAATAATTCCCACACACTTGTCATTAGGAAAACAAACTTCTAAATACAACAGTTCATTATATTTCATTCACAACTAATCAATATGACTAATCTCCATTTTCTATAATATAATTTTGAAATAAATCTTGATAATAATTCTATTATATAAATTTACCTTTTTCCATTAATAATTCACAGTCACATATAAACTCAAAATCATAAAAATCAATATATATATAAATGTTTACATATATACACATTTAAATTATTAAAACATATATATATATAGATATATTATTATTTGTTTTTCATTTGTTAAATAATTATAAATAATTGATTTTTCTAGGTATTTAATTATACTCATATACATATACATGCATACATATATATATATATATATTAATATTATAAAAACAATAAAATAAATTTAATAATACATGGGGAGGCACAGTACGCAGCCCTAGAGGACTGTGCACTGCAACGAATGAGGCTGATGTGCACAACAGTCCACGGGATTGCTACGCACAATAGTCTATGGACTGTTGTGTGTAGCCTATGGTGTGTTGATAAGGGGAGAGGGGAGGGTACGACACAACCATCCCCCCCCCTTCAACCTCATTTCTCTCATTAAAATGCCATTACAAAAAAAATATTTAACAGTCGGCCGACCTCATTTAATTTATTTTCTAATTTTTTAAATTATATTTATACTTATATATATATGAATATATATATATATGAATATATATATATGAATATATATATATGAATATATATTTACCTATATATATGCATAAAATTTGCAGGAAAATAATCTATGTAAAAATATATCTATATAATATATATATACACCCACAAACATATGTATATATACACATATTTATATATTTATATATATATATAGATATTCAAGGAGAGCAAGATTTCTCAAAACTAAAATTTTAGGCACATAGGAAAATTTTGAGTAACTTCAAGTAATAATTTTCCCTCTAATAGATACCCAACAAATAAAAAATTTGACAAGAGCACATTTATTCTACAACCCCCAATTGAATTTCTTTTACCAAATAACATGTTTTACTATTACTGATTCTAAAAGATCAATGAAATAAAAAGGGAACCTGGAGTCCTTCACTTGCAGAGGAGTTGATGAAGCCCTCTTTTGATTCCCACATGGCTCTTCCAAAATCTCCTTTCCTTCTATAACATTGCTTCACGAATTCCTTCAATCTAATTTTCTTTAATATAATTTTTTTCAATTTCCAAATGGCCTTTTCCCAAAGACAATGAAGGAAGAAGAAGGATTTTTTTTTACAAAAAAAGTATATATATATTTTTTGAAGCTTCTATAAAAAGTTTCTCGTGCATAAAACTTCTCCTTTTTTTTTTCTATTAAATAAAAAGATATCCTCTTCTATTTGTAAAAAACCAAAAATCAGAATGAAAAGGAAAATTTCTATTTCTTCAACAACTTTCAACAAAAAAAATCTAAACATTCATTGGTCCTTTTATTCTTCTCTTGATTTTTCTTTTTTGAACTGAAATCCTTAATTTTAATTTATGTATTACTAATTTTCCTCTCAAATTAAAAAAATTTAAATATTTTGCTCTCTTAATTATTCTCAACTTTCTACTTTCATTAAATTATCAAAATGACAATTTTAAAATAATTTTATTTACACTATTTATTTATTTATCTTTAATTTATTACATAACTTTTAATAAAGCTATTCCAATAATTAAAATAACATTTTTTTTAATTATTTAATTATTTGAATTACATCATACTATTAATCCACCCAATGTATAACAACACCAAAATTAAATAAATAACACAAATACACTCACAAAAGACAACTATCATATAATACAGAAATAACCAAAGCCAAAGATGCACAATACCACTAGACACATGATGAGTTGATAGGCTTGGGATGGGGTGACTTCCTTGTCATCTCTATTTCAACATCATGCCCATTGGCATAATTTAATGCTTGGCCTGTCTTACCAAAGCAAGTGGAATTGAGACTTTATTCCTGCAATTCTTGCATACAAACAAGGTTGTGTACAATATATATATATATATATATATATAATCAAATACATCACATTGTGAGAAGGAATCATAGTGTAGTAGGGCACTCACAAACGAGTGGTGCTACACTGTCCTCTCACAAAATCTATAATAACAACTACAACATCAAGTATAAAGTAATATTGTTAAACTAAGCTGATCACATCATATCATCATGAAATAATTACTAGTCTACTGCATCACAATATACTACTGCATCCATAAAAAACATCACCAATCAGATGTAACCATAATGTCTTATCATAATATCCATGTCATCAAATAAAGTAATTTAATCATCAAGTAGTCTAAACTATCCATTCAACCAATCCAACCAACAAACAATAACTATCACAGTCTCAAAGTGTCAAGCAAAACCATAAAAAGTATCAAGTCCTAATAGCAACACAAGTGGTATTACATGTAAATAGGGAATTCTATAGTTTTGTCTCACTCCATGTGTCTTAACTTGTGAGACACCTCTTGCATGCATATTTGCAACTCACTAGAACACTTGTCATGTGAGTTAGCAAGTGTTCTATCATTGAAGGGTTAATTAGTCATTGTGATTGACTTTCCTACCTTCACCACCTTGCCTGTATAATAAATGTTAATTTTTACATTTGAATCATCTCTTGTATCAATTCTTTGATAATAGCAATTGGGATTGTTTGTGTGCATGTATTTTTTGGAAGTTTTTTCTTTTTTCTTTATGATCATAGAAATCATAACAATGATATACACTTTAATGCATTAAATAAGTTCTTGAAGGATTGGTCCAAGGATTAAAAAAAAGTGATTGTTGAAGTAGGATATGGGCCTCATTCCTATATTTAGCCATAAATAATTTTAATGCATTATTTGCTAAATACTATTAATGTATTAAAGGAGATTCTATCTATAATCTAGAAAAGAATCCTATGATAAACATTATCTAGGAGATTTTTAATACTTGTTATAATTGTCAAAACATACTATGTAGCACAATAACATTAGTGTCAATCAATTATTGGAGGAAATTGATATAAAGTCCACCTTATAATATTGGGATAGACATAAATTTTATTTACCTTATCATAGTAGCTTTACAAACTACTAAATTAATATTCTTAAGGGTTACATTAAGGATGTCATAGTTCTAATGTGGAAGTTGTTTTCCCCAATAACTTGACCCATCTAAAAATATCTTAGTAAAATATAGTCTTTTGAAACCACCCCCATTATTGAAGGGAGATTAATTTCACTAAACTTCATATCTTGTAATTAAAATAATGAAAATAAAAATCCTAAAATAATTTAATTTTGTACAAGTGTTGGGATTTATTTAAATAGGAAATAAATTATGCTAACATAAGAAAGTAAAAAATAGACAAAGTAATCGTAAACCTAGCTTTAATGGTTATAGTTTAGAATGTAAATGACTAATATAGAATAATTGAACAAAAAAAAAATGGGTTCATCAAAGTGTTTGATGAACATGATGATGAATCACCATTTTTCTAAGGGGTGGTTCATTCAATTATGTGTAAAATAAGATGCCAATTGTGTCACAAAAAAATGTATACTTGGACATTTTTATGCTCATTTGAGTCTTTCTTATGGATTTTTGCTTGATTTTGCCAAGATTTAATATTGTAATGTGGTCAACACATTCACATTAGGTCTTGGACCTTTGTGAATAATTAAGAATTCTAGGATGTCTTGTAAAAGCGTTGTGAAGTGTTGCAACCCACTTTGACACTTTTCTAGGACCCTTTCATTATAATTCACCTAAATAACCTCTTTTTATGACTTACCAAGTTTTATTTCAAAGTGTTGTAAAGAGTTGTAACAAACTTTCACACCTTTATAGGATTTTCATCACTAATTTGACCATTTCTTATGTTTAAATGACCCCTTAATACAATTTCTATCCCTACTTAAGTGAATTTTTGAAAATAATTTTATTAAAAATCATTAAATACACTTTAATTCTCAACACCTAGCAAAATTTCCCTGGTGGGACCAAGTCGCCACCTAGGGTGGCCTAGTCCCACTAGGCACAAAAATAAAAATTATTTTAAATTTCTAGCGGGATATTATTCTCTTAATGTTAAGGTCAGCATGGTATGTGTTATTTTCAGAAAAATTTGTAAAATAAAATATAAATAAAAGTTTTTCCTCTATTTTCACCCCCATTAATTCATTCATACATTAGCATACATAGATTAATAATTCTCAAGCATTCTAAGTATTGTCAAGCATACATTGGAGCTTCCACTTACATATCTTTAGATTTCTACATCAAGGATTTGGTGAGTTATAGCATTGCATGTTGTTCATTCATCATTCTCTCTTTATTTCATTTCATTTTCAAGGGTTTGATTACCAAATCACTGTTTGACCAAGGTAAACCCCTATTCACTAACCCTTAACCCTTTTTCCCCTCTTTGCATGTGTGTTTTGCAAGTCTTGTATCCAAATTTGTCAAAGAGAAAGGTGGTAAAAGGTGTTGTCATTCCATCAAATTCATTCAAGTTAACAAAATACCTAAGTGAAGCTTGGAGATCCATTTTAGCCTAATTTATGTAGAATAAGAACCAAGCACCTGTCAAGAAGAGGAGTGTTGACCGAGAGCTATAGATTCTTGTCCCAAAATTCTCAAAAGTTGAATGTGGACTAAGTTGCCATCTATGGAAAATTAGTCCCACTACTAGGCTTGAAATGTGATTTCTGCATTTTTGGATACCCATTTGGCTAAAACTTGTTCCAGTAGAATCTCCTTGAAATAGGACTAAGTCGCCTAGCATGAAATAAGTGTCCTAGTTGGCTTCAACAGTAAACTTTGTAGGATTCTAGAGCCTCCTGACATCACATTCTAGTTTCTAGGTGCACCTCTCCAGTCTCTTTCATTTTTTTCATCATGTGTTTGCATTCTTAGGTCATTTCTGCATATCACAATGTGTTTTCAAACAACTTGCATTTCTTAAGTTTTGTAGTTCTTTGCATTTAGAGCATTGCATTCAAACATATTTTAATCATATTAGCATTAGTCTTTAGTGAAGCCCCATGTTTTTGTGGGATAAATTTCTCCTTTTAGGTGAAAAACCTTAGAAGTGCAAGAGAGAAGCCCCTACAAAAATTTGTGGTTCATTTTGGTGATCCTACATTTAGAACATCTTATTTCTGATTTAGAGTGCATTTACATTCTATGAACAACTTGCATTGAATTTTCCTTGAATTAGGTTTGTTTAAATTTCATCCTAGGGTTTTAAAAATTGCATTAGTGAAAATCTCACATAGCTTACATTTTTGCATTGCATTTCATTAACAGTTCAAAAAAAATCTGTATTTTCATATTATATTTTCATCTAAAAACCTAAAAAGTAGAAAATCCAATTAAAAAAATCTAAAAAATTTCAACAAAATCACAACTAGGACTAATTCGCCACCTTAGGCGACTTAGTCCAGTTGCATATTTATTACTACATTTTGTAGCATTTAATCTACAATTTTTGAATTTTTGTTTGCTATTTTTTTATTTCCATTTTACTTTCCATAATTTTATCTTTAAGCATTTCATTTGTATTAGTTTACATTGCATTTTCTTTCATCCTACATTTAGAAGCCTTTGCATGAGTGTTTGGTGTCCTATTGCTAATATCTTAGTGAGAAGAAGTTCAAGACTCATGTTATCCCACAATAATACACTCGTTGTGGATCTTGGGTTATCCAAAGCTTCCACTCCTAGTATTGTAACTAGTACACTAGGAATGGATACTACCTTTAGCAATGCTTTTCCTTCCAATAACATGCAAGTTGACACACAAAACAATCACATCCCGCAACACAAAATCATTAAAATTCATGAGGACTTAACACATATTCAACATCAAGTGTGTCTTGAAAACATTTCAACCATTGTCATTCTGACCATAGAAAACATCCATTGCATGCTTGAAAGTGAAGAAGGCTTGGACATTATGAAACAAATAGTTAATATATACCAAAAACATGTTCCTTCCACATCTAGTATCTCTCAAAGAACAAACAATGTGGTTAGCCAAGGAGGACCTCACACTCCTCCTTGAACAGTAGCATCCATACCTACCTATACAACCCCTCAAGTCACAACAACAATGCAACAATTTAGTAATGTGATTCCTTCCTCGACTATTCCTGCTAGCATTCCTAATTCCTATGTGGCATCACATGTTCTATCCTCTTCCACCATACCATCTATAAGAATTCACTTCACTTTCCCTACACCACTACATACACTCCATCACCACTTTCTCTTCCACCTCATACCACTTACACTAACCCTCTCATAACATAAATTTTCCAAACCATCTCCTCCATTCAAAAAAAAAAATCCACCATAAACCAAAACCAGAATGGACGAACCACCTATTTAATTCCTAGATTTGAGAAATATGGAGGGAAGGGAGATCCTTCTAACCATGTTAATTCCTACACCACCTTATGTAGTGACTTTGTCCTTGATGATAAACTGGTAGCAAAACTATTTCCTAGGACTATAAAAGACACTTCCTTGGAATGGTTCTAATCTTTACTAAACAATTCAATTCATGCATTCAATGAACTAGTTGATGCATTCATAAATCATTTCCAAGTGCTTATGACTCCAAAGAAGACCTTGAACAATTTTATGAGATGCAAGCAACATGAAGAAGAAAAGATAACTGATTTTATATCACGCTATCAATCACTTTATTCTCATATTGATGCCAAGATTCCTTATCCACACCTTCAAAAAAAAATTATACACTAGTACAAAAAATAGCAATATATGACTAAATAAATTACTAAAAATTGCATATAAATGACTAATTTTGGTCACATGACCATTAGTTGTTTATTGTCAGCCATTTATAATGTGACCAAATTTATGACTAAACTATTTTAGTCATATATCTAGTCATTGATTTGGTCATTGATTTGATCATTGATTTAGTCATTGATTGTTGTTAACTGGTCATTTATTTAGTCATGGTAGTGATTTATTTAGTCATATATTTAGTCATTAATTTATTCATTGATTGTTGTTAACTGGTCATTTATTTAGTCATGGTAGTTATTTATTTAGTCATTACTTTAGTCATATTTTTAGTCATTAAAAATCAAATATAAATTAATTAATCCTCACAAATTTATGCATATAAACTTCAAGTATCATAGATATTCAAATGTTGAAGAAGCACCATGAAGTGAAGACTTAAATTCTTGAACAATATGATTGATCAAACACAAACACAAACATATTACAAATCAAGAGGAGCCACAACATAGTATTTATGAGAGGAGAAAAAATCACTCTAAAAATTTACTTCATTAAGCCTCATTGGCAAATTAAAATCTCATTGGTTACATTCAATGTCTCTATGACACTGTACAACTTACAGACACTATATAAATAGAATACTCCTATTTTCATATACTTATAATGTTTTCCCCTTCCTTAACTGTAATCCTTTTGGAAGGACAATGACCTCCTATAGGGGCTCAACCCATTTAATCCCCTTTCAAATCCATAGCTTTCCCGTCACAATTGGTTTCTACTCCTCCAAACTCTTCCTTGCTGGTATTCACCTTTCACTTCTCTAATTTGGAGTTGCAGCCTGAAAATAATGTTTCAAAATTTTCACATCAAAAACTTAGAAAAGTCAAATAATACAAAGGATAAAATTCAAATATTTTCTTTTCCTTTTCCAACTATGGCACCCTAAACTTAGGCACTAGATATAGTGAATGCATAAGAATTAGATATAACTATTATACTTTTGAAGTTTCAGATTTCCTCTTCATTATATAGACAACAAAAAGGAAAAAGTACAAATATAATACCTACTAACATAGTTGCAAATGAAACAAAATATTGTAACTTTAGAGTGTGTATTCATGGAGGCATTATATCAATTGGTAAGCAAAATTCTACTCATTGTGGGTACTTTTTATGTAAACATATTTCATACAATAAAGGTAAATGAAATATAAAACTAATAAATTTAATTCATAGCATAGATATAAGAAAATTGTATATAGGCTGAGCATCTTCTGTCATTGAATCTTCCTCATCCAGTATGATGATTTTAAAAGGTGGAGAAAGATAACTACTAAAAGTAGCTAAATAAAGAAATAAGCAAAATCAATGAAGCTGAAATTTGAAATAAAACCTATGAGCCAGAAAGAGTAGATCCATATGTTGTAGAAGACATAGCTTGCTTTCAAAATCAAAGCAAAAAATCAAAGGCAACAAGAGTTCCATAGCTTTTCAAATAGATAAACAAAAGTATACAAATGCAAATGAACAAAAGTTTCATCGAAGGTTTAAGATTATGTTTATTAAAATGAAAATATGGCCAAGATACATGTGTTTTCTATCATTTTTTGCTGCTTTCCCCACTCCTCCAAACTCTTCCTCACTGCTATTCAACTTTCACTTCTCCAATTTGGTGAGTTGTAGCCTGTAAATAAGGTTTTGATAAGGGTTTTAGAGTATGTTTATTAAAATGAAAATTACGATAAGATAATAATAAGAAAATAAACCATTGATACACTTGTAGGGGTTTCTTGTAGAAGAAATGGGATCAATTTCTTTTTTCCTTTCACAATGAAAGAAAGCTAAAATAATAATAGTAATAAAAGAAAATATAGGTTGAATCATGTTGACAACTTGCTACCATATAGCATGATCAGGTTATACAATTTTCTTTGAGCAAGCAAATGACTTCTACCAATCACTAGTGCTCCATCATGGCTATCCTATGTCGAAGGAATTCGTTCTATGAATGAGGTGACCTGTATTGTGTATCAATGGCTATCTTGTGTCTATAGGAATGCAAGACAATTAAATAAATCTCTATTGTTCATCATTTTTTCTAACTATTCTTTTGCCTCTTTTTGTTGTGTTCCTTGCTACTGCTGGGTTCTACTCCTCCAGACTCTTCCTAGCTGGTATTCAGCTTTCACTTCTCCAATTCGGTGAGTTGTAGCTTGTAAATAAGGTTTCGATGAGTGTTTTATAGTATGCCTATTAAAATGAAAATTTTCACTCCCCAATTTTCCCACCCCAATTTTCCCACCCTTTTTTGCCCGCTAAAAATGATTTTAAAATGGAATTCAAAGTAAATAAATTACAATGCATATTATTAAATATATTATAATATTATATTTTATTATAATATAATATTATAAAATATAAATATTATATAATATTATAATAGACATATTATATTATAATCATAAATATATTATATTGTATTGTTATAGTAAAATTTACCATAATTTCTCTTTGATACATTTGACATGCTAACACAAGAGAAAAATCTAGCTTCAAATCATAGTTAAAAAACTTATTAATGATTCATTAACATAATCATAGCTAAAATGGGAGGAGATAGAAAAAGAGTTGAGCTAAATAGCTTTGAGATGCACACAAAAAACACTAAAGCGTGGAACAAAGTTAAAAGTGGGGTTTACTCCCTTTTTCTAGAAAAACTCCATGGGTCAAATCAAGAAGCTACAGAGCTTTTTGAGAAGAATTGAGACAATGGAGAAATTATCCTTTTCGGTAGGAAAGTTAAGCTTCATGAAAATGTCATTGTTGAAGTGACTAGTATGTCCATTGAAGGACAAATTTTTTTGAGACAAAAATTTCTCTGATGAAGCAGTGGTCAGATTTCTGAAGAAAGAAAAAGAAAAATTGAAACTTGTGAAAGTTTCCAACAGTTACTTCGAGGCCGACACCATTAAATCTCTCTAAAGAAAAGTTCTTCATGTCATTATGGAGTATATCACCCAAGATGGTTGGTTCACTACGTTCTACAACTATCATTTTGCTTGCCCAATCACTTTCGCGATAAGGTCAGGGTTTATCTCCCCTACTATTTACTTTGTTCCTTAAGAAAGAGTCTGGAAGACCATAAGAAAAACCCTAAAAGATATCCTATATTACATATTGGTCTGATAAGGTTAATTTTTTAACATTTCAAAAATATGTTGGCCCTTGCTAACCTGGATGCCTCTTCAGTATCTGAGGAGGATGAAACTGAACCTATTTGTTTGAGGAACAACCCTAATATGAGTCTGGCAAGGATGGTCCTGGATCTGCCAACTATCTAGATTGGCAAGAAAACCCAAATCCATAACCCTCGATCTATTAAAGTCTACCCTACTTCTGAGCTTAGAAGCTCTACTCCCATAGCCAAAGGTGTTGGAAATAATTTCCTTATCAAAAACCTTGTTTCATATTCTAAAGACTCTCCTGATTCTGAGGACTCTAATGCAAATAATAATTCTTCCTCTGTTGTCCCGTCGATGGACAAATATGTTGGAATTGGGTCCTCTGGAGCCTCTGACCCTGCTAAAAGTATCCTCAATCCTGAGAGGGAACCTTCTATTGACTTTTTGTGCATAGCTAGGAGTAATGTTGTGGACCATTTCAGAATGTCAAAATGGGTCTTTCATGAAATTAATGACCTAGAAAAAAACTAGGCACTTTAGAGTAAATTGGAAAAGGTGGGAGCTAAGGTTTCTGAGTTATGCAAGAAGGTTGAAGAGCATAATGAAAACATAGCTAGTAAAGAAATCCAGGACAATGTGAGTAAGGATAGAAGGATAGAAATTTGAATAAGCACAAGAAATCATGGTTATTTCCAGGAGGAGATGCAACTACCAATTGTATAGAGAAAACCAAAAATCTTCCATTTTTATCGTGGTCAGCAAAAACATACAACAAATGCACTCAATCAAGGCTCCACATGTGTTATTCTTGCAAAATAAAGGAAGAAACTTGTGCTAGAGATTTGTTGCTAAATAGCTAGAGAAAAATCTACAAACCTCCACATCATTGCTATTTTCCATATAAAGAGAAGAATCTATTATAATAGTTTTGCTTGCCAGCTATGTGGAGGAGTAAAACAAAAGAACGTTTTCTATTCTCATATGTTGTTATATAAACACGATTTCAATATGTAGGTTAGAGAATAATATTATTTGTTTCTTTTTGTTGGCTACACGCAAAGACAAACTTAATATATTTCTATACTTAGTAAGTTATAAGTTGTGTATATATAAGCAACGTAGACAAACTGTTAGATGTTGCTTTTATGTATTATCTCTATGAAATAAAATATCATTCTACTAATCTGTCCAATGTAAAAAGGCATTTTATTTCCACTCACTATGTGAACTAGAGGAAGGGCCCACTCTTGGAATTCTTGGTGAGGTTGTTGCATGTTTGAAATAGTTAGAATTTATATTTTATGTGATTTAATTTTTTACAGCACTTTATTTTTGTGTGATTTAATTTCTTGTGTTTTATTTACAAGCTGGTTTAAAACTGATCTTCATTGGATAATCATTTTAGCTATTGATATTCTATCAATGTTGGTGTGTTTATCTGAAGCATAAAGTGAGATATATTTTGATTTATAGAATAATTTTCTATTTTTTTTATAGTTCTTGTCATTGCTGCTCCCATCACAAATTGTTAATAGTTCCTATCACACTTTTGATAGAAATACATAATAGGAAAGTTGAACCAGATTTTCACTAGGAAATTTATGCGTGTTCTAGCTACATTTCACTCCCACTTGATTCAGAGCTTTCCTCCCTTAAGTATACTGCTACAACACTTCTCACAAGCTATGATCCCTAGGTTGACACTCTTAGACCAAGCTGAAATCCTTCTTTATTGTTTACCCTAGTTTTGTCTATTAGAGGAAACCCAAGAAAGTACCCTATAGGATAACAGACTTGTAAGGGATCCAAACCCCCAGATCTCTCACATGAAGGAAGCTAAAATGAAGTGCCCTACAAGATCTCAAACCTGAAAGTAGGTATCCCCCAAGATCTCTGGCATGGAGGAAACCTAGGAAAGTGGACTCTATAGAGTCAGGAAGCAGCCATAGGAAAATAAGTGAACAGTCACATAGATAGTCAATAATTTGAAAGATTTTGCTCTGAGGAAGGGGTCCACTCAAGGAACACACAGTTTGAAAGAAGATATTTTCTTTCTCAAATCGATCCATCATCAAGGAATATTTTTGAAAGATGTTCACTTCATCGAGGAATTTGAAAGGAAGAATATTCCCCCACATGAGGGGAAGGTCAAAGTTGTTCTTGCTTTGGAGGAAGTTATTCAAGTCCTTTCTTTATGAACCCATGATGAAGGAAACATGTTTTGATAGGGTTCCAAGTTGAGAATGTGATTTTAAAGAAAGATTTGTGAAGATTTTTGAGAAAATATTTGTTGGAAACGAATGCATTCTCTAAAAATTAGAATGTTGAAGAAAGGAATTAAAACATTTGAGAGGGACAACTCAAGCAAAGAAGAGAGAAAGATAAAGAGAAAGAAAAAGAGAAAAACACAAACAAAGGGCATAGAGCTAGCCTGATATTTCTAGGTCAGAATTTCTCATAAATATATGTATATATATATATATGTATGGTAATAGTATATAAATGAACTGTCATCAACCCCCTACTATATTATACCATGTGAAGAATGCACGAGAAATCAAATTAAATATAAAAAATTGGGTCAACATGGAAGGGAAGCCTAAATTTCTGCAACACTTTGCATCATCCCGAATTTACCAAAAATTAAGCAAAAACATGGAAGAATGATGATACAAATAGAGGAAGGTTTACAACACAAGAACCATGCCTATATCCAAGCACAAATAGTGGTGACAAGGGTCATCCAAGCACACATAGTGCGATCATGGCGAGACAGATCACAAAACACACACATACAAAAGATCAAGAAGATACCTCTTCCTAACATTGATCAATCAAGAGGTCATGCACTTCCCACTATACATCATTGTAGTGGAAAGGAGGATGATATTGCAGTGGTGGGATGTTAAGAGGAGGTGCATCCATCCCTCCCACAACAAGGGGCCAAGAAAGAGGGCCCCATAAGGTCTTCTTCACCGACCCCTTATGGAGTTAGGGTCAGTGATTTCATGAAGATCACTAACAAGGCCGAAACTTCATCCTCAAAGTTAAACATGCACCATACAGGAGCTTCATGTTTAACTTTAGTAGATGGGGAAAGTTGTGCTTAAGATTCACCACTAGCTCAGGGGAAGTTGGGACTGGTTCCATCACTAGGACAAGGCAAGTCAACGCGGGGCCACCTTTTGGAGAAGGTGAGATCCTCTTATGTCCTCCATTGCTAGAAGGATCACACTCCACCTTTTGCTTCGTCAGAGGAGATGAACTCCCCACAGATGAGGCTAGAGGTGCGGTGGAAGAATAGGAAAGAACAACAGTGGATACAACTAAGGTATCAGTCATATCCATGGGCTTTGGGAAAGGCTAGATATCTAGAACAGACGTCAACAAAGGTGGCTCCACCAAAGGAGTGAGGAAAACTTGGAGCCCCTTGGGGTTAGGCACATTCACACTCGTGGAAAAATCCAGAAGTGACGCAAAACTAGACTAAAGGGAAGCAAAGGGAAGGAGAGAGGGAGACACTGTAGGAGGCACTAAAGTAGATGCAGTTGTCTCTTCCTCCATCTATAAGGAGGCCTGCTTAGGTAGGAAGGCCTTTTGTCGATGCTTGTGCTTGCTCGCAAGGTAGTTTAGACTACGACTCTTTGAGTTGGAGGTTGGAGGATGCAAAGGAACAAAAATATCCTACTCAACCATGGGAACATCCACTATAGTGGTCTCTAGTGGAGGAATGGATTCCTATATGGTAGTAGGAGGAGCAGGTTGGGGAGCAGTGAAGGGAGTCAGCTCATGTTCTTGGGTAGTGGGTCTCTTCCCATTCACTACTTTGGGAGCAAGACCGGTAGGAGGCGGTGGATCAAATTCCCTTTGAGAACCTTTCTTTCTACTATATAAGTAATACCATGGTCTATGGTATTCATTAGGGAGGTCTAAGATCCTGAGCTTGGGCTTGTGCTAAGGAGGTATCATTAGACTCAGCGGATAGCTGTCAAGCTGACTCATCCAATAATCCATCCAAGAAAGGGGAAAGGAAAAGGCAATATGGGAAAAGACAACCTTCTCTTTGATTTTATGAGGAGAGGGAGCCAGCCTAGACTTCTCCTCTCCCTTCTGGGAAGGGGAAGCGGTCAAGTAGGCATCTCCTTCTCCTCTTGAGAAGAGGATGTGACTGATGGTTGTATCACAGGAAGGGTTAGTTCTGACTCTCCCTTGCCCCCAGTCTTATACTTTACATAATTCTTATAAAGTAGGTCCATTCTTGGAGGAAGCATACTGATTGGGGTAGGCCAAAAGTGATCCAATGGATATCCACCATGGGACACCAACGGTTGGTATCCAGTTTCATTCACTACATACATGAAACCTTCATGGGAAAATTTTAAACATTTATGAACAATGGATGCAATTCCATTCATGAAAGCTAGCCAGGGTATGCCTCGCTTCAACCTGAATAAATTTGACTCTAGAATAACACCAAAAATCATGTCAACAACCCTAGGTCCAAATAGGATGGACAAAGTTATCGAGCCGTATGGTTTGAGATACATACCATCATGCATACAAATGGTAGATTATGTTTCTTCATATTTTCCCTTTGTAATGAATTTAATACTAATGTTTTTTTCATAATGACATTAACACAGCTCACGGGGTCCACAAGACTCCTATTAGAATGTTACCATTGAGGAGAGTGGGAATGTAGAAGGGAGATGGCTTGTTGTTTAAGGGAAAATTTTGTGACGTAAATGTTATGTTCGACAAACCGAGTGCAGGTAGAGCAGTAGACATCACCATCACCAAGTTAACATAGGCCTCAATTTGAGTAACAAAATCAATGGGATTGATAATCATGTTAGAAAAATCTGACAGAAATGAGTTCATGTATATATGAAATTTACTATTAGCTTTTGCCACTGATTTGTTAACATTTTATTTACTCCCATCGAGACGAATGTTACCATCCTAAATGCAGTCTTGTATCTCATGACGCAATTGCATACAATGTTTCGTATCATGTCCATAACTTTATGGTACTGAAAATAAGTGATCTCATCATACCAATTAGGGTAAGGTTCCTTAAGAGGCTTAGGACTTGGAAAATTTGAGATCTTATCCTTCAACAACTTCTGAAAGATAGAAGAATAAGATTATGATAACTTTGTGAACTTTTAGTTACATCTAAGGCCATTATCATGAGAAACGGTACTACATTCATAACGGCTTTACCTTTCTTAGAGATTGATACAATGAACTTTCCCTTAGAGTTAGAGTGCGAGGAGGATCCCCCAAACTGAAAAATTATTTGTTGGTACTCTCGTAGGGCTGCACACAAATGCATGAAACAAGGATACTTCATAAGGGAAAACTTCTCTTGCCAAGGCCTTTCTAAGTTTCCTATGAATACCTTTTGTACATCAGAATCAAGTAGTTGATACAAGATTTGTGAAAGGAGTACTTCATAGCGCACTATGAAATCAGTGATTTTTTGTTGTCTCCTTGTTTACATTGGATGAGATCCAAAAAGGTCATCTTCGCCTGATATTAGCTTGAAATTGTCTAAGGAATTGATTTAAAAGTTGGTCAAACAAGAAAATGGAATTGTCAAGCAAGGAATAATACCATTCCACACTAAAACATTTGACTGCAAAATCCAATGAAACTGTTTGACAAAATATGTAAAATTCGATGTTCGTCAGGTGCTTGTAAAATTTGATGTGTAATTTCCTTTTTTAAAGTTTATCCCCAATGTTTGTCAAAATTTCGATGAACTTGGGGTTCATTGAAATGTCGGCTATCATTTTCGTCTAATTTTTGACAAACATGAAAAATTAAAAAAATCAAATTGTGGCCGACATAAAGAAAAGTGAGTCCGCGCCTACTTTATTGCAACAGTGTTTTGCTCTGCTTGAGATAGTTTGTGAAGAACTAAGGATGATTTTCTTGGGAAAAATTAGAAAATATTGAAGAAGATATTGCCAGATTGAGGGTAGTTATTGTCTTTCTGCAGAATTTAGTTGTGAAGTCAGCTTTGTAGTTCCATGTTTGAAAATCATATTTTAAAGCAACATCTCATCAGATTTCATTTTTAGAGGTTAAGGGGTTTTAGAATTTCATGTCCAGATTTTGTTGTGTGGAATCACCATAAGATCATAACCAAGGAACAGATTCTTGTGACTATAATTATGTGATCCATAACTCTATTGGCCATGTGGCATACTTGTGCTATAAGAAATACAGGATGCATTCATGTGTGACCCAAGTTTAATTTGGCTATTTTGTGATAGAAGTGGAGGCACTCATATAATGTAGTTAATTCAGGTTGTATAATGTAGGTGTCAATCATCACTGGGTGCATTCAGATTGTTTCAAGTTTAACATGTTAGGATGTAATTATATCATGATCCAAGAGTGATTACCTCTTACTGCAATAAAGAGCCTATAACTCTGGTTGATATGGAGAGTGGTTGTGTTATATCAATTATGTAGTGCATTCAAGTACAACCCATGTTTAATGGGCTATTCTAGAGAGTGATCAAGATTTTCTAAACCTTATGAATGTTACTTGACATATATTTGCATAATCTCAAATTCCTTCAGAGGCTTTTGAAGTATCAATGTATCCTATATAGGGTTTAGAATGATTTGTTTTAATTAAAAAAATAAATAAATGATGTATTTCCTTATAATTAGATAATGTGGAGATCTCCTAAATTTGTCCCAGCACACTATCCTCTTTGGCACTATATTCATTACTCTAGCTACTAGGGATTTCCATGTGACATCTTTAATATCTTCATGACCGTGGCTTTTAAATAGATCTCAGCCTTTGCTTTAATCCTTTTCATGGTAACCCTTGAGGTCCATAATTCACCTTCACTCTCTTCTAAGAACATTGTCTTAATCTAGACTCCATAGTATGCATATAAAGCAAGTCGTTCATACCTACCATTGTTCCAAACCACCACTTACTACCTTGCTTAAAATGTTGCCTCCATAAGCACAATAGCATGTTTTAAAATCATGGTTGCCAGTGATTGACCATTAAGGTCACCACTTTCATCATGAAGATACAATGAGATTTTGGTCTTCAAACTCAAGGCATTATGGAAGATAACATTGTGAATTGTTTGTTGGGTATGATTTGATTTTCTTGCACATTTACTACTTTGCTAACTTCCTTTAAGACTGGGTATTGCACCCTCAGCTACAATCTCAAACAGCTCACTCACTATCACTTGAAGATTCCTTTCATGATCATCTTTCTATAAAATCAAACTATGCCCTACAGACTGCCTACTTACTACATGGGACTCATTATTTCATGGTATTGTAGTTCTTAAGATCCTTCAACCTTATTGACACTACTTCACAGTCCACAAGGTATTATTCACTATTCTCCCATCTTTGATGAGTCTCAAAACACTGCTCAAACATGCAATCCACTACCTCCATTATACATTAATGGCTAAGAAGAAATATTGAACCTTTGATTACCACTGTTACTTCATTTGGACAATCATTCCCTGATTGCATTTGCTTTGTATAACACTACCAAAAGAATTTGAAAAACCCTTAAGGTTAGCAAGGGGGTAAGGAAGCTCACTGTTAAAATCTCCACTTTACTATGCAAGGTTTGAGCTTTATTATCTTGTCACTGCTCAGCCTCTTTTTGACTGTCACATCTCAAGTGACTATCATTCTCCTTTTCATAGATTGCATTTACAAATGTCACTAAGCTACATAGTGTGCTTGTTATTGGCTACAATCTTTAGATTGCAAGATTTTGTTATTACCTACAATCTTTAGATTGCAAGATTTTTTTATTACCTACAATGTCTCAATCTTTCTCATATTGCAACCTCTCTAATCTGCTATAGTTATTGTTTATGTTTCTACGGAGCCCTAGGTTTTGTACCCTAATCATGCTCTTACCAATGCTTTTATTATTTTTTACTAGGGCTCTCTAAATGTTGAGGGCCCTAGGGATAAGCTCGTCATAAGAAGTGACACATTGCATCTTTAACTAAAAGGATAAATCCATATTGACATTAGCAATGATGATTCCGATTTTTTGCTCCTTAGGAATGGGTCACTTGCTCTTATGAGCTCACTACCTCCATTGTTGTAGGAAGTTTGTGATCAAGTTCAATATTCTGATTTTAGGAGTCTTAACGGTTGGAAATCATAGTAAAATTAGAATTTAATAAGTTTTGGAATTATATTTTTTAAGTGTTTTTTGGGGTCATTAACTTCAGACTATCTTCTCTTTTGCAGGGGTGGTTGCATGCCAAATTTTTTTGATGTAAAATATCAGAATTATTAGATTATGTTACCTATCTATGAATAAAAATTATTGGAGTGTGAATTTGATATTTTTGGAAAATCTAAATAGTCAAGCTTGGTAAAGAAAAATCATGTCAGATAATATTAGTCTAGAACAAAATGAAGAGACACTTGATAGATTGTGGGCTAGATTGAAAAGAAAGGGTGATGGGAAATGTTATTGTCCTTGCAATAATTGTAAGGGCTTAAAGACGAGATGACTTTTAATCACAACAGCTGAGAAACATTTCTAGGCAGCATGGTCACGTTGAAGGGGGGCATGATTATTGTCTATTGGTAAGTTGTTCATTATATGTGTTTATATTGATTGAATTTGTAAATGTTTATATCATTTTAACATTATATATATATATATATATATATATATATATATATATATATATATATATATATATATATATATATATATATATATATATATAATCACTTGATCATGATCATGTTTTATTTGTGTCTATCATTATTATAAAGGTGGGGCACCCTAGGGCAGATGATATGAATTATCACGGCCCGGAGAATGGTGTTTTTCAAGTAGACGAACATGGAACTATGAATATCAAAGATGAAGTTAATGATCCTATGGAAGAAGATGATCATGTGCCAAAAAACATAGTTGAATATGATGGTACAAATACATTGATCCATGAAACATTTAGTGGTAGAACTGATCATGATGATCAAGATCACTTTGATGATGTTCATGATTTACCTATACTTGAGAAGGCATACGAGCCCCTTTATGAAGGCTCTGAAACAACTCTTCTCTCTATTATATTGTTGATGTTGAACTTGAAGGTTATGAATGGTTTATCAAACATAGCAATCTCACGGATGTTAAGGTATGTCATATATGTCATCTTTTTTCATCTATTTTAATTGTTGTTAGTTCATCACTAGTAAATAAATGATGAAATATGTACCATTAATATTCTTTATATGAACAATTTTTTTTTGTTGTAGATTAATTGGTGAATTTTTGTTACCACCATCAAATATTTTACCTCGCTCATACCGAGATTTATGTGCCATTATGAAAGATATCGAATGGAGTATCAAGCAATAGATGCATGTCCCAATGATCATATTATATATCATAAACAACAGAATTTGCAACAGAATGCTTGAAATGTCATATTAGTAGATATTGAATAAATCAACTAACAAAAAAGGTTCCCCGCAAGGTTCTTCATTATATTCCCATTATTCCACATATGCAATGATTATTTAGGTGTGAAAGCTTAGCGTAATTTATGGATTACCATGCATGGAATAGAAGTGGAGAAGACATTCTTCGAATTCCTGCAGATGGTTCTGCATTTAGGGACATGGAGGAAAAATGGCCACACTTTAAAGAACCTCATAATCTTAAGCTTTCATTAGGAGTAGACGGTGTCAATCCATTTGGAGAGCTAAGATCTATTTACTCAATGTGGCCTATTTTTTTTATCAATAATAACATTCCTCCATGGATGTCAATAAACAGGGGGCACATAATGTTGTCAATGATTCTTCCAGGTATTTGTTTACATCAATTTTCTTTAACGTAGTAGCATCTCATTTGTCTTATTTTTGCATAATGACTTATATTTTTTTCATTCAATAGTCATGTACATTAATTTATATATATTGCAGTAAAATGGTTATAATAATTATGTAATGTTTATGTTCATTCAACTAGGTAAGTACCAAGTTAAAGATATGAATGTATATATTGAGCCTCTTATCGACGAGTTACTAAAGTTATGGAATGATGTCACTATGTATGACATCTCCAGACCAATAGGAAAAGACAATTTCAATTCCATGCAATGCTTGTATGGACAATTCATGATGCCCCAGGGCTAACACATTTTTGTGGTATATTATAATGTTTGACTGAACTTTAACAATATTTAATTTGATGAAGTAGATATCATGCATGTTTTAAAATAATCTATTCATTATATATAATTAAAAAAATTGACATATTTAATCTGATTATATATCATCTTGCAGGTCTTCAAACAAAGGGAAAATTTGCATGTCCAATTTGTGGTCCAAAGATGAAATCTTGTCATTCAACAAGTTTAGGAAAGCAGGTGTTTGATGAGTATAGGCACTTCCTCCATAGAAATCATAAGTATTGAACTACTGAAAAACATCTTTTCAATGGGAAAGAGGAGACTACATCAAAACCATGAAGAATGTCACCTTGCCTATGGAAGTTGGAATATAATAGAATTAATCATCAAGCTTATACATCAGATCAAATTTTTTATCTATCATATATGATATGTTTTGAATTTATATTTTTATATGGTGTTGTGTTTACTCATGTTGTAGTTGACAATGATTGTCATTGTTAATTTTTTTGACTTATATGCTTCATGAAGGTTGTCAAGGCATTAATGGTTGGCTTCTACAGGGACTAAAAAGTTATCCCAAATAATTTAGTAGGTTTCCCTACTATAAGCAGCTACAAATTGTGCATTTGTTTGATACAATGCATATCAGAAAGAATATAACAGAAATGTTATGGAAAATATTGGATGGAAGGCATGACAAAGAAAAAATTGTCAAAATTTGTAGTGACATTCAGGAAGCCAATCATGCAATGAAAAATGTCATTCAATTAAATACTAATGGAGACCAAATTAATATAGGTGCCCTTCCTTGGTTATTAACAGAACAGAAAAGCAATGCTATAAAAGAAGTCATACAAAAAATTTGATTTCCCATAGGATTTACTGCGAACATAAGCAATATAATAATAAAGAAAGGTGAATTTGGGTCAGGGATGAAAACGCATGATTGGCATACCTTCATTAAAGTAATTATTCTAGTATATTATATACACTTGTATAATTTATGTACTTTTCAGTGTATTGTGTTTACTACTTTTAGAAAAATAATGAAAAGATCATTTTATAATTGTTGTAGTACGTTCTACCTCCATCTCTCCCAGACAACTCTGACAACAATTTCAAGCAAGTTATATATGATCTTGGAAAATACATGAGGTAACTAGCTAGATTTGTTCAATTCATTGTATACATCTTATAATTTCTATTTGTTTTACTTGTTATGTAATATACTGTATATTTTTGTTAAATCTCATTAATATATTTGCGCTTTGAATCACTTGTAGATGGCTATCATCTAATGAAATCCATAAAGAAGATATAAATTAATGGAAGAGAAAAATTCCTCGTCTAATGTATGAAATGAAAAAGTGTCTACCTTCAACATTTTTCAATGCACAAGAACACTACCTCATACACCAAGTTGAGGAGATTGAATTGTGTGGACCCGTACACACAAGGTCAATGTGGATGGTTGAGAGGGACTTTAAATTTTTGAAGACTTTGGTTAGAAAAAGAGCACATCCTGAGGGTTCTATGGTGGAGGGATATATGGTATACCATACCATGGTGTACATTAGTGAATATCTTCCTAAGTTTTCAGCAAAGATCCATGTATATCGCATTTGGGATCCCAACTCCATTAACAAATTCAAAGGGGAGTACCTATTGAGGAAAGATAGATTGAGGAAAGTGAGAGGTAATTATAAGATGGTTATGGAGATTAATTGGAATACATTTTACATATAGTTTTTATATATATTGTACTTATTTAATTTTTAATCTTCAATATACATCAATTATAAATCAATGTCTTATGCTATGGTATTTAACTAATTATACATCATTTGTGAATTTTTTTTTTTTTGGGTACAGTTGGTCGAGAGTGGGATGCACTACATTTGTACGTCATCAACAATCTTGATTGGATGATGGTATTGATTGAACGATGTCAACAATCTAGTCATGCATTAACATGGGAAGGTGTGGCTTCATTGGTTAAAGAAGCTCATTGTAATGGAGATTCCAATGTTACACAAAGGGAAATTGATTTAGCATATTGTTTAAGAGATAAAAATGTATGTATAAATATATTAATCACCCATATTATTTAATTATTTTCAAATATATTTATGTATATATATCTTGAGATTGTTTTCTTTGCATACATTCAGCCAAGAATAAATATGTTTATCAATTGACGATATTGCAATAATTTTTGCATGTTTGGCATATTGCAGGTGAAACACCACAAGGCTATGCAGTGCAATGGTCATAAACTTGTGATTCTGGTATAACTACAGTCTTTTAGGCGACTAATGTTTCATCTAGAAGTGACATACATCTAGAAGTCTCAAAAAATTGATACTATGGGATTTTGGATGATATATTTGAGTGTGACTTTAAGTCCTTTAGATTAATTTTGTTCTTCGTCCTATGGTACAAGATACGATTGAATGAAAATGATCTTGAGAGAACTGTTATTGAACATGATAATGGATTTACCATGGTTAATACAAGGTTGATCGAGCAAGCTGGAAATGAGCCCTATGTTCTTCCAAGCCAGTGTGAGCAGGTATTTTACTCAGAGGTTCCAAGTAAACTAGGTTGGTCATTTGTTGTTAGACATGATCCAAGAGGAAGGATGGTAAAGTATAATGTGGTGGAAGAAGAAGATACTGAAGAACTAGAAGATGATGTAGATGATGATCAAGATCAATGATTAGTTGATGATGTCCCTTATGAAGATGTCGAAGAGGAGGAACTAGATCATGATGATGTAGGAGTTAATGTTCATGAAGATGATATCCGTGTGGATGATGACATTATCAAAACTGATATCAATGACAATAATGATGATATGACCAATCCTTACAATGTTGAATCTAGATTGGATGATACAAACAAAGAGTTGGATGAAGAAGAAGATCAATGACATTAAAATGTATAAGTTATGCGATTATATTATCTATTTTATAATAATTTCTTGATAGAATTATATTTGACTTATGTGGTTACATAATTAATTCATGATTTTTTTAATTTTTATGCCATTACATAATTAATTTAATGTACTTTTTAATGTTTGAAAGGTCAAAAAATTAAAACATTTCAATAGTGTTATTAACAACCTTGAAATTAGTGTGTTTTATGTTTCATTTGATCATAAAAGATTAAAAATTCAGTTGTAGAGGTGGTTGTTCAGTGGTTGATGTGTATGTTGGTTCTTTTTACAATGTAACCAGGTTTGCCTTCTAATCTACCTATGAAATTTCCAATTCCAATTGAAGGAAGCTCGAAGGACCTGGACAAACTAACAAGTACTTTAAAAGCCTCCTACACTTTGGGCTGTGCAAGACCCGAGAGGGTGATCCCTTAATGTGTTTACAACCTCTACACCATTATTATAAACAACATTAACAATAGCAGATAATATCACTTAATAGCTCACCATGATAAGATAATATCAACTAGAATTGGTTGTTCATAGACAATATCAACTATCTAGAGCGTGAGATAACTAAACACAATCCATTGTATAAGATAGTCAATGATTTGCAATTTGTAGCAAGCTCTAGGAAAAGACAAACAAATACTGAACTACACTAATAATTACAACTTAGATCAGTGCCATATATCCATTGCAGGAGTCAAATTCATAAGCATCTAGAGGTTTATAACAAATTTAATACATCACATATAAGATCCCTGACAATATTGCATTACAATTTCATCAGTATGCATTCTAACCCAGGACTACTTATCAAATCCTTATACAACACATATCCGCCTATAATCCCATTCAAGCATTTCGATTAATTCCTTCAATTAAAGCTAAAATAGAATCATACACAACACAATAGTGAGATGGATAAAACAACCCTTAGTTATTTCATTCAAAGTTCAGATATGCATGTACAATGGAGAGACATGAGCTTGAATTTTCATTTCAACTCAAATGCTAGTACTGTTATACAACATTAAATCACTATGAACTCAAACCCTGTTACATAATGACTCAAAACCTAAATTGGATTTCTCTAAAACCATCGGATATACAGAACATATCTGCTTATAATCCCATTCAAGCATTTTAATTAATTCCTTGAATGAAAGCTAAAATAGAATCATACACACTACAACAGTGAGCTGAATGAAACAACCCTTAGTTACTTTATTCAATGTTTAGTTATGCACATATAATGGAGAGAGACGAGCTTGAAATTATCATTTTGATTCAAATGCTAATACTGTTATGCAACATTAAATCCTCATGAACTTAAAACCTATCGCAGAGTGACTCAAAACCTAAATTGCATTTCTCTCTAAAAACATTGATCTTTACAAGCAGCTCTGCAACTTCGCCTAGACTCGATCAAAATTATCGAACTTGCTAACCCATACTTCTGGCCTTGAAATCCTTCTTATAGAAATATGAAGGAGCAAACAAGCTTTAGGCTAGAAAGTATATATGTCACTAGCCAATTGGAGCATCTAATGATATTCCAAAAATCGTTACAACTGCAATCATCCTGGAGCATATTCATGTTCATCATGTCGACTAAGGAAAATTGATGTGATTCAAAAACCACAAGAAACCCATACCAAGAAAGTCATCAATACAAAACTAGGCTTATTGTAACTACATAATATTTTCCACATGTCCATAGTCCACTCTCTTTTACTCATCATCATTCAAATACTTAGCTACCCACTTCTAGTATTCTTCATCAGTAGGCCAGTTAAAATTAATCACCTCATTTACCTTTGTACTATAAGGCATATACTTTACCGCTACCTGATTCACATCACTTTCAAAAGACTCAAAAAATGAGTTGGTACCAATAATCTTATCCATACAACTCACCAACAAATCATAATCTGAGTCATCACAAATTAATTTAATTTGATTATTGATGACCTTATTTGCTTGATCCTTCCATTGTTGGAGTGTTCTGATTTTCCCCTACTCATCAATTATATTAGGTAACAATGTGTTACCCCAAACATTGAAATTATTTACCAACTCTTTAATCTTCCTACTCAAATCATCTAGTAGGGTTTGAAAACCTTGTTATGACTTTACTAACACATGAGTAGGCTTCAATGATTGGGGCCTATTATTTATATCAAACCTTGAGGCTTTATTCATGATATCCAGATCATTGGCCCTAGGGATCCAATTTTTAATTATTTGTACCACTACCTCCTAATCCCTATTAATATTATTTATTTCTTCCAACAACAAAGAATATAAAGAATGTACAGATTGAAATTTACTATCTACCCCTTTATTTAAGTGCTCCAAAATAGTAGTAACAATCTCCTTTTCCTTTGAAAGAAATCCCTTCTCTCTTATCCTTAATCATGTCTATAATTCATCAATTTTTTGTATGAGCTGCCTCTTCATTGGATCAACAAAGCATTTAGTTTCTTCATCAATTTGTTCTAGAGGAGGGGTGAGAGCAGGATTCTGAATGGGAGACCCTGGTGTGGAAACATTTGGAGAAGCAGGAGGCATTGATCCTACTATGGGAGGTAATGTACTTGTTCCTGGAGCATTTGATGTTTTCCCAATCTATCTACATCTGAACCTTTCCACTTTAGTTTCCAATTCAACATTCCTCTGTTGCATTTTACTAAATTCTTCAATCAAAATGTTATACTTCTCCATTAGGTAGTTACTTTCAACCCCCTCCCTTTCAGTAGTCCTTTGGGCCAATTTGGCCACATTTACAGTTAAATTAGTGGCCTCGGTGGTTCAAGTCTCTGAATCTCTCTTTATTATTTGTGAAGATGAAAAATCTGCTTAAATCCATGATTGAAAAATATGGGGAGATCTATCAAAATTGAATAGATGAGATTATCAACCTCCCTATGAAATTGTTGAGCAAATGCAAAAGGAATAACGACATCACCAAACTAGCATGAAATTATAAATGAAATAAGCATTAAATCTATTCCTAAATTACTTCAAACACCATCTCATAGGGGGATTGGTGCTACTTTGATGTGGAAAGTAGCCCTTTCCCAACCCCTTTAGATAAGCTAATGATAATGGTGGACAAGATCATTTCTCAAATGAAGAGAGTGACCTTGCATGAGTGATTGTGGAGGATTTTCTCAAAGATGAAGCTTCTATTTAAAGATTTTCAAATGCTAAGAGTGTTGAAAATGGACCAATGTGGGACTAAGAAACAGGCCAATGAAAAGAGGCCACTTGTCATCACGTGAGTGGTTGATGCATGTGCAAGAATTGGGAAATGTGCCCAAGAGGGGGGAAATTTGAATTCAAATTTGGCAATAAATTTAGAGAGGGGGACAAGAAAAAGAGCAATAAATGCAATGTTGGAGGGACAAATCAATTTGTCATGATTTTCAAACTTGAGGGCCATGTTGAGTGAAAATGAGGGTTTTAATAAATCAATAAATTGATTTATTTATGCAAGTGGAGATATCTAGAGGATGCAAGTGGGTAAGATTAGCATTTAATCATGGTTAGATTAAATTAATGATGATTAGGATGTTTTGACCCTTTTGACTTGATATTTTGATTTATTTAAATCAAAAAAGGATGAGAAATGTCTTTTGAGATTTAATTAAATGAAAGGCTTGATTTATTTAATTAAAATGAGGGTGATGGGATCAAGTTGATTTGTTTGATTTAAAATGATGACTTTAGGAGTTTGATAAATAAACTTGATTTATTTGCCGAATGAATGAATATGACCTAGTTGAATGCATTATGTCAATTTGACATGTCTAAATTTTTCCCCTCTTTGAAGCAATGTACTTGTTGCGTTGGTTCAAAGAATAAACTTGCTGCGATCAAAATTAAAAAAATCTTGATTTTTTGGATGCCCCAGCGGAAAGAAGTATACTAGTACATTGCCCCCTCGAGAGATCGAGAAAAAATATTTGATTTGAGGGTCTATCTCACGATAAAGAGGTTCAAACTGGATGGTTATGATGAGATGATTTTAAGATGCAAATGAGATAGACTTAAGATGCTTAGAATAACAAATCTATATTATTCTAAACAACTTAAATGATGATATGATGTGATATGCTATAATTATGCAAATGTATGATTTATGCAGATGCTTAGACTAACAGATCTATATTATGATGATGATTATGTAGGATGGATGCATGATGGATGTATTGGTGATGATGATGTTAGTGCAGAAATGAGATGATGACAAGAGGATCCAATAAGTCCATGATCTAATGAGACTTTTTTAGAGATGATGATGATGATAGATGATGATGATGATTTTCTTATCAAGTATTGGGATTTTAAAAGGGCTACTTACCTTATGTTTGATAACACACATAGGTATGAAGCATCAAGGTATAAAGAACCAGGATGGCATTGTACCTAGTGCGATGGACTTTGACTCGACAAACAGATAGAAGTATTCTTGTTCACACTTGACATACAGAAACCTTGCTAGGATGTACCTAACAAAGAAAGTATTTGCCAGGTTATTTTACAAGAACGTCCAACAAGCACAGCAGACAAAAGATAATGATCGTTACCCCATTCCTATCTCTCTAAATCCTTCATTCGGATATCATCGAGATGTCCTTGGAACGAGCGCAATAAGATAAACCAAAAGAAAAGATAAAGTATGCAAACAAGCCAATGTTATTCATACCTTCAGCCAAAGGGATGTGTTTGGATAGGATAAGAATCCAAAGTGATATCCAAAATGATGCCCATTGTCAGAACGATATATCGTAGGACATGCATTGTATAGGATGATGATGGTTTTGATAAGTTCATTGATAGGCTGTTGATATAAGGTTGACTGACATGTCTGAAACTGATCAAGAGTTTGATTTTGTTTTAGAGGTCAGTTGCTTCGATTTTCATTTTGCGATTGAAGCTTGCTTTTGCTGACTGTTGTGATTGTTTTTGGTTATGTTGCCAAAGGATGAAGGTGACGATTAGTTTATTATGGATGATTGATTATTGTGGGTGAAAGTGAGATGACGCGGATGGATTTTTTGCAAATATTTGGATGTTTTTGACATTTTGAAATATTTTGAGGCTGTTTTTGGGTTTTCAAGATTTTTACAAATGTTTTGATTTTTGATTTTTTCAAATGTTTTTGGTTTTTTGATGTTTTTCGAATGTTTTGGATTTTGATGTTTTTGAATGTTTTTGGATTTTGATGTTTTTCAAATGTTTTTGGATTTTGATGTTTTTTGAATGTTTTTGGATTTTGATGTCTCGGGCACTGATCAAAGATTAGCCTTGCCTATGTTTAAGCTTAGAGACAACATAGTTCGGATTCCAATGTTTTTGATTTTTTTTGCCTTTTTGAGTGTTTTTGGATTTTTTTTATGTTTTGTATGTTTTTGGATTTTGATGTGATTTTGGATGTTTTTGGATTTTGATGATTTTGACGATTTAGATATGGACATGTGTGATGATATCAGTTCTCTATTTGGGATTTTTCTAAAAACCAAGCTAAGGTTGATCGATCGGGTCGATGGATTAATGATGATGATAACATTGTTGAGAATACACAACAATGCAAGGATTGATTGATCAGGGTTGATGACAATAACATTGTTGAGGATGCACAACAATGCGAGGATTGATGATGATAACATTATTGAGGATACACAACAATTGAGAGATAGTATTAAGCAACACAAGGATTTCGATGTCGATCAGATTGATGACGATAACACTGTTGAGGCTACACAACAATGCACAAATTGATTGATTAGGATTGATGAAGCTTGATTTGGAACAAAAATTGTTTGAATGATTTGACGTGATGCTTGAAGGGTGCATTTGATACAACTGATGCTGATTGTTTGGATCGATGTTCAATGAAGGATGAAGCCTAATAAGGAACATCTGCTCATCAAAATATGCCATGGGCTAGTGATTTGGAATTTTGATCACAAGTGGTGGACCAATTTGATTTCACGTTTGCCAAATGTTTGGATCGCTACATAAGTTGGAGGACATAGACCAAGATTTATTCTCAAAGCAAGATGTACATATCTGCCCCTAGTGTCTAGCAATGTATGGAGTGTGATGGGTGGATGCTTAGATAGATGTATGGATGGATGGATATGGTAAGCATGCAAAGGATGCCAAGGATTATATTAGGATAAGATAAGGTTTTTGGAATGAAGGAATGCTTCATGGCTCAAATAATGCTAGGTAGGATAGGATCAATGAAAATGACCCATGTCAAGATGTTTTACCGTAAGAAGCGTAAAGTGTGCCCCAAATTTTCATCAAAATCAAGATAACTTGGATGATGGATGTAGATGGATGAAAATGGATGGGATCAATAGTTTATGGATGAATGGATTTATTATGGCTAAGATGGATGGGATGCTCAATTTTATTATAGATGGGATGAGATGCTTTCATCTAAATTGTCATACATAGATGCTTGATTCTACACATGACACCTGTTTGCCAAGTTTTCATCATGGTCTTGCCCAAAGTGTTGAACATGTGGTTTTCACTAGAGGATGATTTTTTTTCTTTATTTTTTTTATCCCTTTTCTGATTTTTTTGGATTTTCATATTTTTTGATTTTTTTGGTTTTTTCTAAAAGATCTTAAACTCATGTTGAATCACAAGGTGTTGCCGATGTAGATGCCCCTTTCATAATGTGCCATCGATATCCTAATTGAAGAAGTTGCTTTGCTAGAATACATGCACTTGAATGCATCTTTTGAGATTTTTGATCTGCTTCGTTGATACAGGAGTTAACTTTGTCTTTGTGTGTACATCATGATAGAGTGCCTACTAAATCCTTATGATGAAGGGTTGTTGCTAATACACGGTTGATGTGAGAATTGGATATCATGTGTGGAGGCGTAGATGGAGTGTGCTTAGGGATAAAAGATGGATCAGTTGACAGTTTGGAACCTTTTACTCTCCAAAGTTTGGAAGATGAGCAATGATGGGTGGATATGAAAGTGTGCGTGGAATTAGGACCAGCTGCTTGATACACTTTGTACGTCGCTTGAAAAGCCTACTTTTTCTTTTGTGGACATGTTTGATGAATAATTTTCCCTTTTTTATTTTGCCATAGTTTCTTTGACTGATGGAGTTTGATAGGGATGATCTTTCTTTGTATGTTTTGGTATGCATTTGAATTTGATTTGTCCATTATGCTTTCCAACTGCTTTTTCTTTGATAACATTCTTTGTACTTTGATTCAAATCTTTCTTTTGAAGTAGGTCCCAATTCATGGATGGGGTGATGGGTGGATGAGGATTCATGATGTGGCTAGTTGTAGTATTGACACTAGTTTCATCATAAGGACTCTTCGTGCTCCCTATGTTGATGTTTGCTTGAGACAAAGTTGCCCCAGTATTGTGGAAGTAGTGCCTTCATGCTTTGATTTTTCCTATTCTGAGAGCTCTTTCTTAGAATGCATTTTCTGATTAATGGTCATTGTAGATGATGTTATTTTGATTGGATGCTTTGCTAACTCTAAACTATATTGTTCTATCTGACTTGTTTCCTCGAGTGGATAATATTGGATATCTGCATACCCGATGTCTTCAACCTGTATTTTGGATATATCTGATCTTGATGTTGACAACTTAGTTTGACTGTAGGAATCAATACTCTACTCTTTTTGCGTAATAATATCGGGAGTAAAGGAACACTGTTCTAAATGAAGATCATCTACGCGTCCATCCATAGAAAGCATTTCATCGATAGATGGAGGAGTATGTGCTACATAGATATGATCATGTTGCATAGATAGGAGAGTGTCCATTAGATTGTTGTAGTATCTTGAAGATACAAATTCTTGATCTTGAATGATTTGGGAGTTGCTTTTGACATGATTGGATCAAGTTCTTGACATGGATCAGTTTCAAAGGATGGATTTCTTACAAAGGGTTCTTGGATGTCATCATTAGACATGGTAAGTGGTTCAATATCCTCAAGTGTCAAGTTCAGGGTTCTTTCAGTATCTGTAACCATGAGGTCAAAGGATGTCAACATGTCTTGGAAAGGACCACTACTAGACTTTGGTGAAAGATTTTGATCTTGCTTTGGAATAAATTCTTGAGATATGTCCTCTAACTCATCAAGTGATGTAGAGATATTTTTGTCATGGTTATTGGTCGATGGATCGTGCATTATGTCAATAGGATCAAATAATCCTAACACTCCTTGAAATAGATCACTAAAAAGTGGTTCTTGATGTATGGTGAGTTGATCATCGAATGGGGTGGAAACATCTTCAAGGTGCTCGTTGATGGAGAGATCTTGATCATTGTTTTCAACAATTGTGATGGAGGGATTTCCAATTCCTTCAACCATAGGGTCAAATGATTTTGACATTTCTTGAATTGGATCATTGTTGGTTGGTGGATTTTCATCATGATTGAAAATTGACTCTTGACCTATGTTGATTTGATCATTAGACATAGCTTCAAGGTGCTCGGTGATGGATTGATCTTGATCCTTCTTCTCAACAATTATCAATTTTTGTGTTTGTGCTTGCATTTATTGGGTAGCTTGAGAGGCTTGTTGCACTTGTTGAGCTTGTCTTGCTTGTTGGATGGCCTTTTGGTAGGCTTGGTGAGCTTTGAGCACAATGTCATATTGTCTTGTTGTGTTTAGTTTTGGTGGTAGTGGTGGCAGATTTGGAATTGTCTTAGATGTAATGCGATGGGCATGATAGTGGTGATTGGAATGATCAAAGTGATAGGGATGGTTGGAATGACTAAGGTAATAAGCCCTTGGGAGACCATGTTTTGATTTTTTGGGATTGATGTTGTCATTTGATTAGATACCATAGGTTGGTGCGATGTCAATGGTATATTCAAAGGTTCTGATGTGATGACTTGATTGGTGTTAGGTGGATTGATTTGGATGAAGTGATTGGTGCTAGGTAAAGGGGAATGCCCTAAACCAAGGAATGGTGTTGAGATGGGTAATGGTGGTGGAGATGTCTCTTGGCGTAATGACTCAACTATTTTGGTAAGTGTAGCAATTTGATCTCACCAAATTTGTTCTTGATTTCGATCATGACTCCCTAGATATAGTTGATTTGGCTTTTGTTTAATTAGATTTGGAGTGTGTACTTATGTTTGATTTTGGAAATTTTTTTGATTTGGGATGACACTCAGATCTGGAATGATAGGTTGAAATTGAATATTTTTCATGTTTGGAATATTCCTATGATTTTCAAATGTATTTATCCCAAAGTTTGTCGGATTCATGTTTCAAAAACTTGTGCTTGGTACATTCTCATTTGGCTTGTAGGGATTTTGTGGGATGACATTTTTCTTTTGAAGGCTCATGCTTTGATTGTTCAGTTGACAGACTTGTAGGTTTGGATTTAGATTTACCATTGGGAAATGTGTTCCAATCTTTGATTTGGGAATACTCACACTTGTTGTACCATTGATGTTTGTCAAAGGAAATGATCCCATGTATGGATTGTATAAGTGTGAGCTTTGATAATCAATAGGCATTGTAAGGCTTTGAGCATTCAATAGATTTGGATTACTCATGATGTATGGATCAAGTTTGTATTCCATGTTCCTCTTGTGTTTCGACCTTGTTGCAAAAGTGACCTCTAAGATTCTTAGGAACAATGACTAGATGAAGGATGAAATGGGTGAATGATATGAGTGTTGATTGTTTAGGGACTTTGGATCAATGCTAGACTTAAGGTTTTATTTTAATTGGTTTGATTTGGATAATGAACTTGTAAACCCTAAGATCTAAGATGTGATCTTAGGATTAACTTTTCAAAGATGTGCTAATTTAACTAGAGGTATGAAAAAGGATGCATTCCAATACTCCTAACTAAACAAGGTGATCTTGATTTTGATGATTTTCCTAAGTCTAGAATGATGTTTTCAAATCCCTAAAGTTGTTTGGATGGATTTGGATAAATGTTTGAGATGGATGAAGTGTTTGATTTGATCCTAAATGAACCTAGGAAGGACTTGTTTACTAGGTCAAGATAGTGAAGAACATGCCTTTCTCTAAAAGTAACTCAAAATCAAAAGACCAATGTTTGCATGAAAACCATATGAACAAAAGATGCCAAGCACATATGTGGGGTCCAATTGATTCAATCGTTGCTTAATGAATTATTTTTACCACAATCACGCTCTTGATTAGATTTTGAATCTAGATGTCTAATGTCTCAACTTTCCCCTTTTCTCACAAAGTGTATTTATGCGAAAACCACAAAAATTTGAGGCAAGAGTTACCTCTTGTTGACCTTAGTAGGAGCAAATTGAGATGAAATCCAAATGCTTAGAACCTTCTAAGGATACGAATCCCAAGGGCAAGCAATAACATGTGAGTTTGTTCAAGGATATTTGCTTCTCCTAAAGGGTTTGAGATTTGATGCACATGTTGAAAGTTGGTTTGCAAATGTTTTCGAATAAGCACTGCGTTTTCAAACCAAGAGCAAGTACAAACCCTATGGATTTGTAAGGAAATATTTGTTGAATCTCCACTTGGACAAGTCCAGCTCCGCTTATCTTTAGCTAATGGTTAGATGCTTGACCCCACTGGCTCCCCTCCATGGCTCATTAATGTCAATTAGGGCAACCAAGCATCAACACCCATGAAACTCTCACGGCATGTTTTCCATTTCTACTAAAGACTCTAAAAGTGTGGGGTGGCTTCATAATGACCATTCTTGCACAAACAAATAGATTAAGGATTTTGAAAAATTATAGCACATGGGTTCTAGTAAGGACTTTCCATTTGTAGGAGTTGACCCAACATGGCATTTCTTCCAATATCCACATTTATATCCTAGCTGGAAATACTCTTGGCTTTAGAGTGTTACCGGTTGAGTTGTTCCGTTGGGTGAGTATTTTTTTCCCAAGGTAGGCCCTCTAGGATAAACAAAAGCAAGCAAAGACACAATCCATAACTCGATCAATCTTTGATGACTCAATGAAAGAGAATATACACGATGATGCTCTACTCACACTCACACAAGATGTTCAATTTGAAGCCCAAATCGAAGTGTGTATGGGCAATTATTTACGCAACTTAATGTCACCAAAAGCCTTTTGATTCTCAAGATCGTCGTGAGGCACAAGAGAAGCGCATACATCTTTTGATGATATTACTTTGTGTAAATAATTACAAAACAATAAAGGCATACACTCATTTTATCCTTCAAAGCAATGATTTGATTCGTTTTAAGCACCAAAGGAAAGATGAAGTTGATTTGTTCAATTTTAGCCCAAATTGAAATCTAGTATGTGTCTAAGTTTCAATTTTAACCCTTTGCAATGAAAAATCAAAGTGTTTCTTTTAAATCCAAATGAAAATTAGTGTCCTAAAAATGAAAGATAACAATCTCATGAAGAAGTGTTTAAACAAACACTTGAAGCATTTAAAAACACTTTGATTTTTCAAAATATCCTCCTTCTTTCGTTTTCCTTCGCTAGCCTTGTCTTCCTTGCTTTCCTTCGTTTGTACCTTGTTGAATTTCATTTGCCTTTATTGTCCTTTTTTTGCTTTTGTACCTTTTCCTTTCGCTTTTCCTAACAAAATTGACACTAGCATTAAAATCCTTACCCCTTTTTATCAAAATGTATGATCCCACAATTTAAATATATAACAATGGTTTTCAAGAGCAATGGTCTTTAAAGTCAATAAGTCAACAACTTGATAAGCTAATAAGTCAAATAGATAATAAGCACTAAAAGGGAAGAGCGGCTGAAAGGCCTTCAAGCTGATTGTAATTAACATAGAAGACCACTAATAAGGATATTCAAAACAAATTATTTGACATGTTAGCATCTTGGGTAAGCACAAAAAATTCCACCATATCACGATCAATGAGGACATTTAAAAAAAAGGAATCAAACAAATCACAGCATAAATCATCATTAAAAAAGTTCAATGTACAATGTGTTTCTCAAAGTCTTCACCATAAGTGCACCCATCAAGCAAGTTACGTCATAAATGCACCAAACACATAGATAATAAAAAAAATCAGCACATGGATTTGGATCTTTTCCACTTTTAAAATAAACTTGGCAGATACCCTATCATACTGCTGAGGTCAGTGGTAATGGCAATCATTTCTCCTAGCTTGATCATACAATTTATCTAGTCTGGGTGATGGTGGAGTTAATATGCATTCCAAAGGAGAGCAATACATTAACCAGAGTCAGACTACAGCTGCAAGGATTGGTGAACATTTATTAGGTTTTTTGACTATCCAATACCTGCTAGCATTAAGCTGCAACAGACAAGGTTTAGTACGCAAAGATCAAAGACTATGAATTCTATCTTGACAATATCAAATCTATACCTTATAAATATTTCCTCGCACCAAGAAAAGCCTTGTTATCATAAAGACTATGAAGTCACACTCATGAAATTGGAATTTTTGTTCTATTGTTTGCATAGGATTCAATGCATGTGGAGGGTAGTGATTGGGCGTGACAAAGCTTTCTCCTATGCTTTTGTTTAAATGATTGCAGGATATTTCAACTACCAGTCGCTTAAAAAAAATAAAAAATAAAAAATAAGAAATAGCAATGGAATGGTTAGCAGCAGTTTTTTTTACACCGAATCATTTGTAGTATGTATCATAGGGTGAAAATTGTTTTGAAACCAATAGAAAACCTAACATCATGCCACCTTATCCTTCAATATACTTCCATCACCATTTTATTCACCAAAGAGAAAAGAAAAATGGCCATTCACGAAAGCAATAGAAATACATAAAAGAGGATACGTCCTGCAAGAATTCATAGTCCTGAAAGTCAAAGCAAAATTAATGAGATACGATTTGTATACACAAGAGCATATCACATAATAATGATAGGGTGAAAGAGGCCCTCAATGGTGTGGTGTACGTGCTATGTGTGGAACAAGAGTTGCAGCCTACTCAGTAGGATGATATTTATGCCACGCCCTCTCAAAAGATGGTGTCATTGCTGGAGCTTAATTTACCACATAAACCAAAAGAAAGACTAGGATATCATTATTTAGCTATAATAGACCTGCCACATGTGTGCTCAAAAGTAGTGCATTGTAAAGTAGACTGTGTGCAACATGTGCATATTTGAAATAGTGACTGAGGTAGGGGGCTAAAATCTACAAGTGACTACGTGTGATTTACGTGTAAAACATTCAGACAAAGGTAGATGGCAGGTGTAAAACTAAATTCCACAATGTTTGGCATGCAAAATTTATCAAGGAAAGCAAAAGTGACTAGCAATAGTAAAAGGATCACATTAAAACCAACAACATTATTAACCGGCTAACAACACAGTTACCTTAGAGTGAAAAAATTCCATGAGAGAGATCGAACAACATATAAACCTCAAATCAATCTAAATAGAATCAATGGTGAGTGACTTATCTTTAGTATCCTATATAAATTGTGTCATGCTGGTATTCGATTTAGGAACTTTCAAGCTCAGGCATAAATAGTGCATCTTCCCTGCCAGTGTGAAAATAAATGCCAGCTTTGGAACAAGGTACGAGCATCCAACAAAGCATAACCAATGGAGGGGAAGTCTAACAAAAGCATGTAGAATATTCAAACAAGTGCAGATGGCAGGTGTAAAACTAAATTCTACAACTATAATTAGCAGGCCACACGCAAAATGCGAAGAATAGAAAAGGCATATGAAAGCAAGTCCTCATAATAGGTCAACCACATATAATAAATAGGTTATGGTGTGACAGAAAGCATTGCAATGAAGACGCTTATGAGAAAGAGAAACACCTTTGTCATAGAATTTGCACGTACCTTCTTCCTTGCTAAGCTGCGAATAAACAAAATGGATCAACCCTTGAAGATGTATGGGCTTCTCTATGTTAAATGAAGGCACAAGCACGGGTCTAGTTTCACCATGGCGACCTTCACAAAAATGAAGGAGACTGCTAAATGTCATGGTGGGTCTGCAATACGACACACCACCTTCTCCATCAATGAAGTGAAGGTAATAATAGTTTCCACTATAGTGATAAAGGCACATTGGAGTTGTAGTGAATCAAATTTCTTCCTCGGTTGGCACACTAATAATGCGGGATGCTTACAAAGTGGTAAGAAATCAACAAAGTAAATCTACAAATGTTTTAGATGTCTACTTTCAACAATGGATTACAGTATGGACACCTACTAATGCATAACAAGTGATGTTTTTGATAGAATGTTTCCAAAAACATAATAACTAATTGTAAAATACTTCAACTGCAGAATTTTTCCAAGACCAATAAAAGAACTGAATGATTAACAACCATTGCATCAATATGAAGCTGTTTGTATTGCAATAAGCATTGCGCAGTGAAGCATTTCTAAATTTGTAGAAGTAATTACTTGGAATAAGAAAAAAACTACTACCAGCAAATCAAAAAATGCTAATTTTTTGGACACATTGACACCACGAATGCAATTATATCTTGCAAACTAGTTGCCTAAAATTATGCCCAAATATGAAACTAAAAATGATATCAAATAAACATATTCAGTCAATCAAATTGTATGATGCATACAACATAGATGCTGAGTTTTAGGCCCTCCTTCTAGCACCAATCTGTGAAGATGAAAAATCTGCATAAATCCATGACTAACAAATATGGAGAAATCTGTCAACATTGCATAGATGAGATTATCACCCTCCCTATGAAATTGTTGAGCAAATGCAAAAGGAATAACGACATCACCAAACTAGCATGAAATTATAAATGAAATAAGCATGAAATCTATTCCTAAATTACTTCAAACACCATCTCATAAGGGGATTGGTGCTACTTTGATGTGGAAAGTAGCCCTTTCCCAACCCCTTTAGATAAGCTAATGATAATGATGGACAAGATCATTTCTCAAATGAAGAGAGTGACCTTGCATGAGTGATTGTGGAGGATTTTCTCAAAGATGAAGCTTCTATTTAAGGATTTTCAAATGCTAAGAGTGTTGAAAATGGACCAATGTGGGACTAAGAAACAGGCCAATGAAAAGAGGCCACTTGTCATCATGTGAGTGGTTGATGCATGTGCAAGATTTGGGAAATGTGCCCAAGAGGGGGGAAATTTGAATTCAAATTTGGCAATAAATTTAGAAAGGGGGTCAAGAAAAAGAGCAATAAATGCAATGTTGGAGGGACAAATCAACTTCTCATGATTTTCAAACTTGAGGGCCATGTTGAGTGAAAATGAGGGTTTTAATAAATCAATAAATTGATTTATTTGTGCAAGTGGAGATATCTAGAGGATGAAAGTGGGTAAGATTAGCATTTAATCATGGTTAGATTAAATTAATGATGATTAGGATGTTTTGACCCTTTTGACTTGATATTTTGATTTATTTAAATAAAAAAGGGATGAGAAATGTCTTTTGATATTTAATTAAATAAAAGGCTTGATTTATTTAATTAAAATGAGGGTGATGGGATCGAGTTGATTTATTTGATTTAAAATGATGACTTTAGGAGATTGATAAATAAACTTGATTTATTTGTCGAATGGATGAATATGACCTAGTTGAATGCATTATGTCAATTTGACGTGTCTACATTATTAATCCTCCTCTGAAATTTGGATTAATATCAACAATATCTAGTTTTCTCCTTTGTGGAGCCAATGCCCAAATTACCAAGGTCTCATATTCTTCACTGAAGGCAGAGTTTTGTAATGTTGCCTTAACCTCTTCCTCAGAATCTTGAAAAGGATTCTTGGACTTCATAATAGCATTAAAAGCTACTACATCTGCAATATCCCACTCAGGAAAAATCAATACACCAGCCTAACTCACTAGTTGTCTTCCTTCTTCAGGAGTGATGTTCTTGAACTCTTCCATCAATTCAGCTTTTACTTCTTCATCATTCTCTTGGTCTAACTTGTCAGGCCTTAGTTCCCTTCTCTCCCTACATTTATCTTGATACTCTTCAAATAAATTTCATTCTCCATGACAATTGCAAGAATACAAGAATTTTCACAAATGTATTGTCATCTAAAAACTCCCTACATGCTTCCATTCTTTCATCTTGCACACTTTTACCTTTCATATCTAAATCAGGTAAAACCAATTCAACTGACCTAGGAGGAGAAAGCATACCAACCTACATACATCCTAGTCAGTAACAATAATTTCATCTGTCAGATCCTCATGTGGGTGATCAGTTCTCTGCCTCTTAGGGCTTGGCTCAAATGGTGGTGATGGGAGACTATCTTTTGGTGACGACTCTAAATAAATGATCTTAACTAACCTAAGTACTTTGAATTTTGGACTTAGTCATGGAGGCGTCTTCATTATTTGCTTCCCCTTCCTATCTAATACCTCCTCATCACTGATACTATCCTTTTTCCTTCTATAGATGGGTCACTTTTCTGTAGGTTGGTATACTAGCCTTGTTTCAATTGGCCCAACACTTTGTTCTTGCATACCTAGACTTAGCCTTAAATTTATCTTTTTAGTTGTCAATGTGTCCATAATGTCTTTGAAGTTCTTCATTAGAAAATCAATTTTCTTATGGTATGGATTGAGCTCCAGTAGTGGATCATACTTCAGATCCATTTCATGCACAACATCCAGTAGCTTACTATAACCTATATCCATTTCTCCTTGTTCAACTCCTTATTTATATCAAATTCATTTCTAATCAGGTCCTTAGGGAAGTTGAACTCATGTACAAATTTTCCAACTTTTATTCGTTGTCTGAAAAGAGTAAAGAAACCCTCAGGATCATGTTGTCGCCTTGGACCACATCTCAAATGGTAATCAACAAAAAATTTATCAAAATGTGTCCAACCTCCCTTTGAAAATACAAAGTCAAAGACCACTGTATAATCAGAAAAGAATGTTCCTTTCCCCCTTCCATTGAGGTTGTATTCATGAATACAACCTATCTACCACATAACTTCTATAAACCCTACTCTTTTAGCACATTGTATGGCAGTATGTGAGAGGCTCCCTGAAATCCATATACTCTCAAGATAGTGCTGAATGGGTATGGGATAATGTCAACCTAGTTATGGTAAACCCTTAACTCTGGCATCCTCCCCTTTGGCTTGAGGAAATCATGCAATTCCTCAGGGATCCTAGGTACATTCACCATCAATCTAGCCCTTGATCTAGAAGCAAAAAACTTATCAAATTGCACATAACTGGTGCTTTCCTTATTACAGGATAAATCTGCAGCCCATATCTGTACTGGCAACCTTTCTCCATCAATTGATTGCCTTAATTTCATCTTCTCAGAAAAGAAATCAGCATTCCTAAATAGAAACATATGTATCAACATAGAATACCAAAAGAATTGACTACCAATATCATTTTTTTGCAGCTTCGACAGCCCTTCATGTATCCTCTTAGACAAGAAAGAAGCAAAGTTATATGTCACAGAGAAGTTAGGGTGTTGTATTTACACCCCCATGAACATGTACACAATAGGCATTACCACACTAGGACTAAAACCCAAAATCTGACATAATGAATAGAAAGTGGCCAAGAAAGGTTTTGCAAAACAATTCAATCTGAAAGGTTCCTAGTCACTAGGGTTGATATGAAATTATGAACCTCTTGTCCTGACCAGATGAGGTGGAAGCAACTTAGCCCTAAAAAGAGATTTCAGCTTTGCATACTCCTGCTTCATTTCCTCAAGATTGATAAGAACCAATTCTTCACTCAACTCACTCAAATCAAAAATATGTTGCATATCTTCTCTGTTAATTTCTAGTAGCACCCCTCCATCATTATCCCTAATTACCCGTGTAATAGGGTCATACCTCATGGCCACTGCCCTAAGTAAGTCCACATTAGGGAATACATTTGGTACAACTAGCTTCCCCATGTCATACATCCATCCATTTGAAAAAGGGTGAGGAAAATTCCTCTATCCATACCACAATCTGAACATTTCTAAGCCAGTGAGAGGAACCCTAGCATTGGCAATGTTGGAATAATTACACACTAACCCATCCCCTAGGATTTTCCCTCGCATCAACACTACACCATTCCTTCTATCATTTGTTGATAATGGAAATTGATCTAGGAAATCATCGTAAAAGTTTCTTTTCAAATATTCAATGTGGCTAGAGTGCTGCTTGGTTGGTGCCATCTTGGACAAACTAGGGCTTCATTACAATGTTACACTTCAATTGGCTAGGACTAAGCAGAGATAGGAAACTATAGAGTAAAAAACTGCAATTCCTCACAATTTATGATTAAATTATAGCCTTAACAAGAGATTTCAATAAGCTCAATTACAAGCATAGCAAACCCCTTTCCAAAATTTAGGTGTAGAATGATTGGGAGGCATAGAAAATAAACCTATGGCTCTTTCTGCATTAGCTCCAAATTCTGGCTGCAGTGGCTCGCAATTTCACCTTCGGCTCTAAAACTGTTTTCACGAAATAATTGGATTCTTTGTGATACAAATGAGATAGGAAAATTGATTTTATGTTGATCAAATCTCACCATTAAATGTCTCAGCCACCATTAAAGCTCATTCATGGGCTACACGAATTACTCCAACCACATTTGATATAGATTTAAATTTGAACCGTTGATCCTCCAGTTTGATCAAATCATCAACATGCACCTTCAAAATAGGTTGGATAATCGCCAACACAATAATAAGGGGCCCACCATTCCATACGCTGCAAATGAAAACCAGGTGGTGATTGCCTGCAATACCAAAATCCCTCAATTTACCATCACGGGATGGCGGGCAACCATTGATCCTTCTCATTAGAGATCCTTCTCCTTCAAAAATGGTCATTGTCCTTTTTGTTAACTGTTAAGCAACTTTTCACTCAAAATTATAACATCCGCATTGAAATATAGCATGTGCATCTCACAAGCACTTTAGTAATCTAGCCCTTAACACATTTAGAACTAGCTAATGCTTCCTTCACTCTTTAGACCTCATCGATGAGACACGTGGAAAGCACCCGTGATATCATGATCTTATAATTCTTGATCGCGGGATGGTGGGCATTGTTGATCTACAGGAAATAGATCAATGACAACGATAATTCAACCCTCTAGTAAATAAAATCATCAATGGCCACCTTCAAAACAAGTTGACATAATTGCCAACATGGTGATAAGGGGCCCACCTTACCATACACTATGAAAGAATTTCACATGGCAGTTTCTCGCAATATCGCAATCCTCAAACTTCTGATTGCGCGATGGCGGGCAACCGTTGATCCTGAGTATCAATGATCTTGTTCCTTTAACATAGTCATCAGCCATGTCGTTAACCTTCGAGCAGATTTTCCAACAAGATTATAACATATCTATCAATTTAGAACATGTGTGTCTTGAGAACACTTTAGTAATCTACCCCTTAATACATTTAAAGCTGGCTAGTGTTTCCTTTACTCTTTAGGCTTCATTGAATGAGACACGTGGTGCTCGCTCATGATTTTGCAATCAACCCAAGCACCATTGTGGGATGGCGGGGAATGGCTCAGATCAAATGGCAGTTGGTCAGTGATAGCACAAATTTGATCCCTTGGATAGGACACGTGGTGCCCACCTGTGATTTCATGATCCTTCTATTCCTGATCATGGGATGGCAGGCACCGTTGATATTTGCAGGAAATAGATCAACGGCAGGACTAAATCAACCCTTTCAAAATAAAACTTTCATTAAATAGAGAAGTGGGCATTACTAGGAAGATGACAAATAAAAAAATTATATTTATAGAAGAAAAATA